>CM061257.1:215119434-215459434 GCA_030848825.1 Tadarida brasiliensis | reverse complement strand
TTACTGTCTGAGCACAGCCTCCCCATCTCACAGTGGAGATGATACCCAACGTGCAGGACTGTTATCACCAAGATCACGTGAACCCCGCAGGAAGGTGGCCCTGGGCTGGTGTGCAGAAAACAGCTGTTACCATTGTCACCGCCACGCTCTGAGTTTCATGTTCTCGTTTTCTGAAATGGGGCAATAATACCTGTCTTGTCTCCTCTGTTCTACCTTCCAAACAGGATTATTTGTGATAATTATTATGTGGAAAATAGCCTTTTATAAAATGTAAAAGACTCTGTGAGAATAGGGTTTTACGATCATCACTCAGGAGCAAATTGAATAGACTCTCTCTGCCATTTGAGGTGACAGGGATGATTAATCTTCTCGAAGTTTTTGGAAAATGATAACCAAATCCTAAAAGCCCTAAACATTTAGCTGAGCAAAACAAAATGTTCTTCAGGTTCTCAGAACTCCAAGTTGTTTTTTCCATAATATAATTGGAACCCCTAAGGGTTCATTTAATTCATAGTATAAATGCAAAACAACAACAACAAAGTGAAATAAAGGGAAAGAGGCTTTCACAGATGCTCGCAAAACCGGGAACTTGTTACTACAGCACAATGCAACAGAGGCTTACACACGGTCCCAGGGGAAGGACAAAAGCTATATTTGTGACATGTGGATATGAGGCCAGAAGCTGGCCTTTTCTGTTCCGCGAAGTGCCGTGTACATAAATTTGTAGACTGTCACTCCCTTTAACTCAAAACACTGGTGAACGAACAGTTGGAGCAAAGCCACCTCCAGAACATGACCAGCCCTAACACTCGAACACTGACCATCCCGCATTGCTCCAAACACTCAGCTCTTAAACCACCGACTTGCTAAACTCTGAGTTGTTATTGCTCCATGTGTGTCTTAGCTGATGCCAGAGAATCTTAGGAGGGGGGACTCAAAAAGTCATCTAGACCCCAAAGCCCCCAATGCCGAAAGAGTCTTTTTCACACAGACGCTGGGCATTTCAGGGACAAGAGGGTCCCACTGGCTCGCTGCCCCCTGGAGTAACGGCTGACAAACACCAAGGGTAGCACAGCTCCCCCACCTAAGCCTTCCACGAGGGGCCGCAGCTACAGTCACAGCACAGCCTGTTGCGCAGCCCTCTCCAAGGATTCCAAGAAGGATTTTTGTGCAAAGGTGAATTTTGTTCCCGTCTCTCATTCAGAGTACAGAAATCACTCTTCTTCTCTTCTTTAAGCAAGTAGATGACAGTGTTGATTCTCTTTGAGTTTCTCATCAATGAGAAACTCATCCTTACAACTTTTACCTGTTACTTGCATTTTGTTAACCTGAGTGTAGGACTTTACACTGACCTCTGCAAACTGGCTCACAGGTTCTAGTAGCATTAAAAGTGGTTAAGAGCATGGGCTTGGTATCAGACAACTGGTCCTGTCCCAGCTGTGCCTCTTTTTGGCGTTGGGACTTGAGTAAATAACATCTCTGTGCTTCTACATCCACCTACCACATGGAATATTATAGGATAGCCCTCAGAGGGTCACTGAGGGTTAAGTGAGGGAATTCATGTAACAGATTTGGCATTTCTCCTGGCACACAGTAAGCGCCCGATAAATGTTACCTGTGGTTATTATTAACAAATCCAGCCTGGCCGTTGTGGCTCAGTGGATTGAGCGTCGTCCCATGGACAGAGAGGCCCCGGTTCAATTCCCAGTCAGGGCACATGCCAGGGTTGCGGGCTTGATCCCCAGTCCCCAGAAGGGGGCGTACAGGAGGCAGCCAACCGATGTGTCTCTCTTACAAAGATGTTTCTATCTCTATCCTCTCCTCTTTCTCTAAAACAGCAATGAAAACATGTTTGGGGGGAATCATCATACGGTGTCCTTTGCCTTGGAGGTGGCGGTGGGGTTGGTCATGGCAGCAGCTCTGGGGAAAGCTCCGAGCCAAGCACTTCACATGGGTTACCTAACTCAATCCTCAAAGCACCCCTGGAGGCTGCTGTTATGATCATCTCTCTCCTTCGTACAGAGAAGGAAACAGGCTACGTCATATAGTTTGTGAATGGCTGATCTCGCATTCAAACCCAGGTCAGTCGGATTCTAGAGCCCAAACGTCTATCCCAGTGCTCCAGTATCTCCCTTTGGTACAGATGGCACCCTATGGCTCTATGAGCTGCACAGCTAGGGTCCAGCTCCAGCCGTGCAGGCCCAGAAACGACGCTGTCAATATGCCAGAGTTGACTAGACTTAGACACGGTGCCTCACCCCAACAAAATTCACAATAAACTGGGGCAGCAAGCTAAATGCCAACTTACAGATAGTGGTGTGTCTATTATTCAGACTAGATGCTCCTAACAGAGTGACCAAAGCATCTTCCCCTTCAGACAGTTCTAGCTACAGAGGCAAATTAAAATCACAAGGTCAAGAAGAAGAGGAGTTTACTGTAGGACTTGATGCTAAACTGGATTTCCCACAAAGGAGGGTTCTTGCTGATGGAACAGAGACTGAAGCCTGCCAGCATTCCTTTCCCGTGGGCAGCTGCTGGGGCCACGGGGCACAGCCAGTGCCGCTCTTTGGGTGCCTCTGATGATGACCAGCTCCCTTCCTGACACGTCGGTGCGTTACTCATGTTGATGCCAGTCTGTGGCCTAGAGACAATTGCTCCCTCAGGCGTCTTCGGCCAGCCCTGCTCTGATGCGCTCTCTGGTAGCTACACACATGAGTCCCCAAGTCCCTGAGTAACCATGTCTCAGCCCAGGCCCTAGCCCGCTGGGGGCTCACCTACTATCTTTGTTGTTGTTCTTTTTTACCTCTTAAAGACATATCTACCATATTCAGTTTGGGGAAAGTAGTACAAAAATAGAATTTAAGATGTTCTTTTCTCTGTTTTCTGTTAACATTATTTTACCTTCTCCAAACATTGGTTTCACTGGGGAAATGAGGGATAGGGAGGGTAATGTGAGCGGAGAGAAGAGAAAGAAAAAGGATTATTGACTTATTCTTAGTCCGTGTTATTTTATTTGTTATAAAATGCATGTGTTACTTTCATGGTTAAAATTCCAATACAGTTTAAAAAAATAAAATAAAAGTTACCTAGTTCAACAGTATAAGTCCTCTCTACAATATACTTTCACTGGTGTTTACTCTTTTTTTCTTTCTTTCTTTTTTTAAAAATTTATCTTTATTGTTAAAAGTATTACAGACGTCCTTTTTTTCCTAGTTTACTCTTAAACACTTCCAGTAATAGAAACTCAGATCTTGAGGCAGTTCATTTCATCTCTGGATACCTCTGTTAGAACGATCTTCGTACGGTTAAGTCAATATTTGTCTCTGTGTAGCTTCCGTCCATGGCCTTATTCTATCACTTGGGGTCCCAAAGGACACACCTCACCCTGCTCCCCTTAGAACTCACAGGCCCCGCACCAGCCCTGACAGTAAATGAAGCATAATCCTACTCGCTCGGCTTTCTTTTAGCCTAAATAATTTCCAGGGTTTATGATGCTGAAAGATGACAGAAAGATATACGTTATGCATCTTTTCTAGACCATGATTCCTGACATGGAGCCAGACCACCTTGGGTCCTTAGAGTCAGTCATGGAAGGGTCGCCACCTTGTTGTATCCCCTCTCACGCACAGAAAGACGCAGGTGGCCAGGCACTGATAAGGGTTCCAAACCACAGTACATGAAAAGGGCTCTGTGCACAGGGAGTCTAGTCCTGGGACTAAAAATGGAAGTAGCCCTGAGTACAAACAAATCAGAGTCACCAGGAACTGGGCGCAGAGGGGGTGTCACAGAAAACGTTCCAGGCTGGGCCACTTGTTGACTTTAGACATTCCTACCTAGGACACGCACCATGAGCCATGCTCCCCTCTGACCACAGTGCATCCCTTGTCAGATAAACAGACTCTCACGAGAGACCGGGGAAGACAGGGCACAGTGCGAAGTGTGAGAACACCACTGACACCAAGCCGAAGGCTGAGAGCTTGAAAGCGAAAGTGACTGGAAATGAAGTGAAACCGTCTGCTGGTGACGAATGGGCTGTGAGGATGGAATGGACACTTCTCGGTGCCCACAGCTGACTCAGTGACTCAGACCGGGAATTTCTGTAACACACCCAGAATTCTGTTTGGTAAAGGGACCTACTGCTCTGTTTTGACAACCTGATCGGGAATACCTGGGGAGTAACTCATGCGAGCTGCAGTGACAACCATCACAAGAACGTGTCCTCGCTTTTGCACTTTCCCAAGTCTGTTCTCACTGAACCCTCACACACACTCGGGGAGGTGGAGATTACTGTCCGCTTGTCACAGGTAAAGACTCTGCTAAAAGTTCCATTTTCCCCCCACGATACTACAACAGCTCGGGCTGCTACCACACCCACCCAGACTTCACGGAAGGCCAGGAGGCACACCCAGGGATCACTCCACCACCCTTGGGGAGCCCGAGACCTAGTCATCCAAGGGAGCAAGGCCAGTTTCTGCGATGATGCCTGTGTGCGTACACAAGGCTGTGCCCTGCCGTCTTCAGAATAAAGCACCCGTGGACGTGAATGCCGCTCAGGCTGTCCTGCGCCGGCCCCTGGCGTGCTGGACGTGGCGGCTGAGCACCTGTGTTTGCTTCGTGCTCGGCTGATAGAAACGGTGGTTCCACTGTCGCTGGCCCTGCCCGCTCTAACCACAGAACTGCTGTGAAGTGTTCCTAGAGCGTGTTTCTCCCCCGTTGGTGGAGCCTGATGAAGCTGCAGTGCCAAATAAGGAGAAAGAGCATGCGCTGCGTTCCTTGGGGCACACTACAGCCTGGCAGGCGGCTTCCTGCAGGACCCATTTTAACAGATTAGCAGGAGGAAGAAAAGCAGGGTTACAATAGAAGAATTAGCACCCCAAGTTCCCAGCGTAATTCCTTCCTTTGAAGCCTAAACACAGCATCTTCTACTGAGGGTAGCTAAGGCTTGTAGAACTCCGAGGGCGTAGAATAGTTTAAAACCATCTTCTCTCAAGTAGACTTAAAGGGGACTTTTACATTTTTCAATGTAGTCAACCTAAATATTTTCCTTTCTCCTTGCCCTCACTTTGGATCTTTCAAATGCTGAAGAAAAATGAAGTGAGTAAGACAACAAAGAAAATGGTACAGTTCTCCCGGAAAACCTCATCTTTTTTAAGGGAAACTCAGTGGGAGGGACAACGTCCCCTGAGGGAGTACCAGTGAGCAAAGGCCACGGCAGGGACAGGCAGGGACAGGCAGGGACGGTCGCTCTGTGCTCTGTCGCTGCCCTAAAGTTAGGAAGGAGGACGAGGAGTTCTCAGACACGCGTGTCAGTGTCACGGTGCCTCGCGTGGAGTCTGGCTCACACCGCGTTCTGTAAGTATTTGCTCACTGAGATCAGATGAAATGGAAACAGGCCCCCCTTGGTCCCAAAGTGTTAGACACTGATGTTCTAGAGTACAACTAGTCTCTACTGGCAGCAAGGAGAAAGAAATGCTCTTGAATCTAGTGTCCTGAGCCTTGCAATGTGAAGGAGGAGAAACCCCTCCTGGTCCATCAGAATCCATGATGAAAGAGGAAAGCATTTCCACCAAGTGCTACAGCCTCGAGAAGAATGTCAAGCGCTCAACCACTCCAGGCTGCACCTCAAGGCAAGTCTATCGAAAATCTCCACAGCCCTGGCCGGTTTGACTCAGCGGTTAGAGCGTCGGCCTGCGGACAGGAGAGTCCAGGGTTCGGTTCCCGCTAAGGGCATGTACCTCAGGTGCAGTTTGTCCCCGCCCTGGTTGGGGTCATGTGGGTGGCAGCTAGTCCATGTGTCTCTCTCACATCAATGTTTCTCTCTCTCTCTCTTCCTCCCTCTCTCCCTCCCACTCTATCTGAAGATAACTGCAAAAATGTCCTCAGGTGAGGATAAAAAAAAATCTGCACAAGTTCCACTCAACTCAGAAAGGAGTTTGCTTTGAGACTGCCCATAAGGTTCGCTTGTGGGGTGCTAGGTACCAAACTGCAGCTAAGCACAGCACAGCTCTATTATAGCACAGCTTGTCACACACAGGTCACACACAACACCTAGGGTATAAAGTACATGCCAGGGATGTGAACAGAGATGCTACAATGCATGGCACAGCTCAGACCCAGGTGGCGGGTCAGCTGGCCTGAATCAAGCGCTACTGTTTTTCAGCTGAGGGGCTGTGGACACATTATTTCACCTCTTTGCGCCTTGGTGTTTTCATCTGGAAAGTGAGAGGCTTAGAGTGGTTGACCTCGAAGACCCTTTCTAACTTCTAGCGCTCCTAATGCTCCGTGGCTCTGTGAAGAAAAGCAACGGAAATGAAACCTTTTTTTGCTTCTATGCTGCAGAGAAAACAGGTTGGTGCATCAGCAGGTCACAAAGACATGGATCCTATTAGCGAAAGCTTTGCCCTTTCTGTGGCTGAAAGGAATGAGATGAATATTCTGGCTTTCAAGTTGGGCAAAGATTTGGATTGGACTTCTCTCTGAAAAGCAGCATGTCTTGGCCGTAGAAAGGATGCCAGTAGCCACAAGCTGGGTCACTGCGTTTGGTGAGGGAGGCCCAACGCATGACACAAATTTCTTAATGACCATTACTATAACCTTTACCACGCTTTGTTTTTCTTGGGGACTCTCCTGGTCAGGTAATTTGAGTTAGATTCAATGCAATTTATAAAATTTGAGACTTTTCCCACTGTAGGTAAGAGTCTATGCTATTTTAAGAAACCTCTTGGGGGATGAGGAAATATGTTGTTTTTCTTTTAAATATTATACTGTACATCAATTCCAAATGTTAACCGAGCTTTTAAAGAAAAACATGAGTTCCCTAAAAATAGCCTGTCTACAATGCCTCTTATATTTGGACTTCATACACTGAGCATAACTTGCTTAGCATGTAATTAGAAACAAAACAGTACTTGGTGAACATTGCTAAAAACCAACTAGAAATGTCCCAAACCATTAATCAAATATTAATTAGTGTGAGCTGCATTGCTACTTTAAAGTTGTACATGCAAATGAGCTCTTAATTCGTTTTAAAAATCTTTGGTAACCAAATATCAAATCCAGAGGTCCAGTTTCAGTCTTCAATTTTCTCTGACCATTCTTGCAGTATTTGCTGAAAATCTTTCCAGCCTCGACCACGTCTCTACATAGTATGTCTCTCCTTCATTTCGGACTTCATGGTCTACATGGTCTTCTCTGGGCTATTCTTATTTGTCTCCTTCTTCTACCACAACAGCTTCATGGATCTCAAAATTCAGTGCCCCTCCTCTACGCCTTCCTCTTGCAGTATCTTTCTTGTACAGTCTCGTCTTCGGACTTGGCAAACTCTAACTGTGTTTACCCCCAACTCTGTATGAATAACGTCCTGACCTTAATCACTAAACTGGACCCTCTCATGTGAATTTCAATTTTTCTATCTCCTCCACTGCATGCTAGACTCTTTACTTTTGGCCTCATCATTATTTCAAACTTGGAAGCTATATATAAAACTGAATCAAGCAAAAACAAAACAAACAAACAAACAAAAAAACTCTAGTGGAATGGACTGAAATTGGAGGTATCACAATGAATTCATGATTTCTAAAGTGTGTGTGTGTGTGTGTTTGTGTTAACCAGCTCTGTCTATTAAAGGGTCAAGAAGCAAAGACACCATAACAGTAATGAGCACACTTACTCCCCAAAAGTTGGTCTCTAATACCATTTCCACTAAATGGTAGAACTGAGGATTCTTGGAGAAATGGGCTATTTTGAGGACTAAGAAAGGATAGGTACAAGATGAGCTTAGGCTAACCTACAATGGCAAAAAGTAAGGAAGTGCTAAAAAACAAATACATGAATAGAGTGGTGGGACAAGAACACACTGGCTAAATCTGGGACAATTTCAGCACCAAAATAATTCATTACAGTTTTAACCAGTACAGGAATGCACGAATGAAGAGTACAGGAATACACGAGTCCAGACTGGTGCAGGAATGAATCGATGAATAGATCGATGGATAGATGGGTAGATGAGGGGAAGAGAGAGCTCACTTGCTTAGAGGAAAATATCTGGTGATAACTGGAAAATGTGGAGGGAATGTTACAGTTGGAAAATCATGATTTTGAAGCTGTTTTTAAAGCTTGGATTATGCAGGAATTATCAATGGATACTAAATCTGGGCGGATGAGGAGGAGCAAGGTATTTGCTTTCCACGGACAGCTCGGTGCTTGCAAGGGAAAAGTAGTAACTGTACAGAGGAAAAATTAGATAATACTTGACTTGGTGGTCAAAATTTACATCACCAATGAGGGGTAAATGGACATTATATGTCTATAGATACAATAATTTGAGAAGAACAAAATGTCACCTGGCTGACGAGGCATAACTTGAATCTACTCATGAGGAAACATCAGACAAAGTTTTAAAAGACATGGGGGGAGGGGGGCATTCCAAAATGGCGGCAGAGTGAATGGAAGCTACACAGACCATCTCCCAGGACCAAACTGGAATTACAATTAAAATAAAGTCAAATTGTTGGGGCAAAGCAACAGAAAAGCAGCTTGCGAGGACCATATAACCAGGTACACTGAATCAATCCTGGTAGGATTGTGGAGGCGCGAGAGGGGGGCTGGGAGCCCACAGACAGCAGCGTCCTTAGCTGTGAGCAGCGCCCTCAGGGTTAAAGCCCAAGCCGGCTCCACAGCGCAGAGCCGGGACAGAGCGCTAAAACAGCCACAGCCACTCACCTTGGGCTCCGGCAGAGGGAGGGCGGACTGGACTGGAACTGTGTGGGTACACTCGAGAGCTTTTGCTGAGTTGTGGCCACACAGGACGGTGGCCATCTTACTCCTTCCCAGGGGAGAGGTGGCAGCCCCTCCCTCGGAGATTCAACCCCACCCAGGTGGGCCATTGAAATGCAAATTGAGGCTCATTAACTACCAGTATCTGCCCCACCCTCAGGAAAGCCTCTTAAGCTGAACACCTGAAGGAGGTTTTCATTCAACTGAGAACCCAAGGCTCTTCAAGTAACCACAACTAATAGCCTCCAGGCAAAAAGCTAGAGGATAACTGAACCATTCCTGGGCTTGCAAATCTATTCAGGAAAGTAAGACTTGAGAGTGGTGTTTAAAGTGGGTCCTCCCACGCTCATCCAAACCCAGTAGAGGGAGCCACAAACAGCAGAACACCAACATCCACAGGGAAAATTTGGCAGGCTCCAAAACCCACTGAGATAGCCAAAATGGTGAAACAAAGAAACAAATCCCAAATGAAAGAACAAGAGACCTATACCGAAGATGACATAAATGAAATGCAGTTAAGCAAGTTAACAGAGCTAGAATTCAGAGCCATGATCTTGAGGAAGCTCAACAGCATTAGTAAGGACATCAACACCATGAGTAAAGACATAGAAACATTGAAAATAAACCAACTGGAAATCAAGAAGCACCAAGAAGAAATGAAGAATGACATAGCAGAAATAAAGAACACATTGGAAGGATTAAACAGCAGAGTAGAGGAAGCTGAGGACCGGATCAGTGAATTAGAAGACAGGGTAGAAAAAAATCAACCAATCAGAAAACCAAAAGGAAAAAACAATTAAAAAATAGGAAGACATCTTAAGAGAACTGTGTACAACTGGAAACGTAATAATATTCGCATTATAGGAGTCCCCGAAGAAGAAGAAAATGAGCGAGGGTTAGAGAATATATCTG
Source organism: Tadarida brasiliensis (assembly GCA_030848825.1). NCBI lineage: Eukaryota > Metazoa > Chordata > Mammalia > Chiroptera > Molossidae > Tadarida > Tadarida brasiliensis. The sequence goes on along the minus strand of CM061257.1, from coordinate 215,449,747 downwards.
AAGAAATAGTGACAGAAAACTTCCCTAATTTGGTGAAGGAAGAAGGCATTCAAGTTCTAGAAGCACAGAGAGCCCCAAGTAAGAAGAACCCAAACAGGCCCACACCAAGACACATAGTAATTAAAATGCCAAAAATTAAAGACAAAGAGAGAATCCTAAAGGCAGCAAGAGATAAGCAACAGGTTACCTACAAAGGAACCCCCATAAGGCTATCAGCTGACTTCTCAACAGAAACACTACAGGTCAGAAGGGAATGGCATGAAGTAATCAAGGTCATGAAAAACAAGGATCTGAATCCAAGACTACTCTACCCAGCAAGGCTATCATTCAAAATAGAAGGTCAAATAAAGAGCTTCCCAGACAAAAAAAAAAAAAAAAAAAGGCTAAGGGAATACATTAGCACCAAACCAGCACTGCAAGAAATGTTAAAAGGACTACTGTAATTAGTAGAAGAAATAGGAAGGAAAATAGAACCACACTAAACAAAAATGGCAATAAATAAGTACATATCAATAACCACCTTAAATGTAAATGGATTGAATGCTCCGATAAAAAGACACAGAGTAGCTGATTGGATAAGAAAGCATGACCCATATATTTGTTTACAAGAGACCCACCTCACAACAAAAGACTCACATAGGTTGAAAGTGAAGGGATGGAAAAAAATCTTCCAAGCAAACGGAAAGGAAAAAAAAGCTGGGGTAGCAATACTCATATCTGATAAAATAGATTTCAAAATGAAGGCCATAACCAGAGACAAAGAAGGTCACTACATAATATTGAAAGGATCTATCCAACAGGAATATATAACCTTGGTAAACATATATACACCCAATATAGGAGCACGAAAATATATTAAAAATCTTCTGGAGGACTTCAAAGGAGAAATCGACAGCAATACAATCATAGCAGGGGACTTCAACACCCTGCTGACATCACTAGATAGATCCTCTAGACAAAAAATTAACAAGGAAACAGAGACTCTAAATGAAGCACTAGACCAAATGGATTTAATAGATATTTACAGAGAATTACACTCCAAAACTACAGAATTCACATTCTTCTCAAGTGCACATGGGACTTTCTCAAAGATAGACCACATGTTAGGACACAAACGAAGTCTCTACAAGTTCAAGAAGATTGAAATGATATCAAGCATCTTCTCAGATCACAATGGCATGAAACTAGAAATCAATTGCAACAAGAACATGCAAAGACATTTGAACACATGGAGGCTAAATAGCATGTTATTAAACAATGAATGGGTTACTGAGGAGATCAAGGAAGAAATTAAAAACTTCCTGGAAACCAATGAAAATGAACACACAACAACACAAAATCTATGGGATGCAGTGAAAGCAGTTCTGAGAGGGAAGTTCATAGCACTACAGGCCTACCTCAAGAAACAAGAAAAATTTCTAATAGACTATCTAACCTCAAAACTTAAAGAACTAGAAAGCAAACAAAAAGAAAACCCCAGAGCAAGTGGAAGGAAGGAAATAGTAAAGATCAGAGCAGAAATAAATGACATAGAGACAAGAAAAACAATTCAAAGGATCAATGAAACAAAGAGCTGGTTTTTTGAAAAGATAAACAAGATTGATGGACCCTTAGCTAGACTCACCAAGAAACAAAGAGAGAGAACCCAAATACACAAAATCAGAAATGAAAGAGAAGTAACGACTGACACCACAGAAATACAAAGGATCGTTAACAAATACTATGAACAGTTATATGGCAACAAATTCGACAATCTAAGCGAAATGGACACATTTCTAGAAACACATAGTCTCCCAAAACTGGACCGGGAAGAGATAGAAAACTTGAACAGACCAATAACAACTAAGGAAATTGAAGATGTAATCAAGACTCTCCCAGCAAACAAAAGCCCAGGGCCAGACGGCTTCACGGGGGAGTTTTACCGAACATTCAAAGAAGAACTAACACCCATTCTCCTCAAACTATTTCTAAAAATTCAAGAAGAAGGAAGACTTCCAAACTCGTTTTACGAGGCCAGCATAATTCCAAAACCGGAAAAAGACACTACAAAGAAAGAAAATTACAGGCCAATATCCCTGATGAACATAGATGCCAAAATCCTTAACAAAATACTAGCAAATCAGATCCAGCAATACATCAAAAAAATTATTCACCATGACCAAGTGGGATTCATCCCAGGGATGCAAGGCTAGTTCAATATTCACAAATCAATAAATGTGATACACCACATAAACAAAATGAAAGATAAAAACCACATGATCATATCAATAGACGCTGAAAAAGCATTTGACAAAATCCAGCACCCATTTCTGCTATAAACGCTCAACAATGTGGGAATAGAGGGATCATATCTTGACATAATAAAGGCCATATATGAAAGACCTACAGCCAACATCATACTCAATGGGCAAAAACTAAAAGCATTTCCCTTAAGAACAGGAACAAGACAGGGATGCCCACTATCGCCACTATTATTTAACATAGTACTGGAAGTCTTAGCCACAGCAATCAGACATGAAGAAAAAATAAAAGGGATCCAAATTGGAAAGGAGGAAGTGAAACTGTCATTATTCAGCAGATGACATGATATTATACATAGAAAACCCTAAAGACGCCATCAAAAATCTACTAGACTTAATTAATGAATTTGGCAAAGTAGCAGGATACAACATTAACATCAAGAAATCGACAGCATTCTTATACACCAATGATGAATTCACAGAAAGAGAAACTAAAAAAAAAATCCCATTTACCAACGCAGCAAAAAAATTAAGATACCTAGGAATAAACTTAACCAAAGAAGTAAAGGACCCATTTGTAGAAAACTACAGGACATTGAAAAAAGAAATAGAGGAAGATATTAAAAAGTGGAAGCACATACTTTGTTCATGGATTGGAAGAATTAACATCATTAAAATGTCCATATTACGCAAAGCAATCTATAGATTCAATGCAATCCCCATCAAAATACCAGTGACATATTTCCAGAACTAGAACAAACACTTCAAAAGTTCATATGGAACCAAAAAAGACCCCGAATAGCCACAGCAATCTTGAAAAAGAAGGACAAAGTAGGTGGGATCACAATACTGGATATCAGGTTATACTACAAAGCTACTGTAATCAAAACAGCCTGGTACTGGCACAAGAACAGGCATATAGACCAGTGGATCAGAACAGAGAATCCGGAAATTGACCCAAGACATTATGCTCAATTAATATTCGACAGAGGTGGCAAGAGTATACAATGGAGTAAAGACAGCCTCTTTAATAAATGGTGCTGGGAAAATTGGACAGCTACATGCAAAAAAATGAAACTAGACCATCAACTTACACCATACACAAGAATAAACTCAAAATGGATAAAAGACTTAAATGTGACTCGTGAATCCATAAAAATCCTAGAAGAAAATGTAGGCAACAAAATTTCAGACATCCTACGCAGCAGAATCTTCACTGATACATCACTTAAGGCAACAGAAACAAAGGAAAAAATGAACACATGGGACTACATCAAACTAAAAAGCTTCTGCACAGCAAAAGAAACAACCATTAAATTGGAAAGGGAACTCACTGTATGGGAGAGCATAATTGCCAATGATACATCAGATAAGGGGTTAATTTCCAAAATATAGAGTGCTCATACAACTCAACAAAAGGAAGACAAAGAACCCAATTAAAAAATGGGCAGAGGAACTAAATAGACACCTCTCCAAACAGGACATACAAATGGCTAAGAGACATATGAAGAAATGCTCAACATCACTAATCATCAGAGATGCAAATTAAAACAACAATGAGGTATCACCTCACATCTGTCAGAATGGCCGTCATCAACAAATCATCAAACAACAAGTATTGGCGAGGGTGTGGAGAAAAGGGGACTCTAGTACACTGTTGGTGAGAATGCAGACTGGTGCAGCCACTATGGAAAACACTATGGTGTTACCTTAAAAAATTAAAAATGGAACTGCCATTTGATCCAGTGATCCCACTTCAGGAATATACCCTAAGAAGTCTGAAACACCAATCAGAAAGAATATATGTACCCCCATGTTCATGGCAGCACTATTTACAATTGCTAAGATCTGGAAACAGCCCAAGTGTCCATCAGTAGACGAATGGATAAAAAAGCTGTGGTACATATACACAATGGAGTACTATGCAGCTGTAAGAAAGAAAGATCTCTTATCCTTTGAGACGACATGGAGGGACCTGGAGAGTATTATCCTAAGCGAAACAAGCCAAGCAGAAAAAGACAAATATCACATGATCTCACTTATTTGTGGAATATAATGAACATAACAGTCTGAGGAACAGGGTAGACCCAGAGATGTGGAAGTAGGGTACAGACTGACAACCCTCAGAAGAGGGGGTTGGAGGGGAGGGAAGAGATAAACCACAGAACTTACATGCATGTACGTATAACTGATGGACATGGACAACAAAGCTGGGGATGGGGTGGGGGCATGGGGAGGAGGGTGTCAATGGGGGAAAAAGGAGAAACATCTGTAACAAAAATAAATTAATAAAAATAAAAGAAAAGAAAATTCCTGGAAACTAAAAAAACAACAAAAAAACAAAAACAGAAAAATAAATAAAAGGCGTGGGGGGAGGCCCTATTCTTCAAAAATGTCAAAGTCATAAAAGATAAAGAAAGGCTATGGATATATTCCTGATTAAAGGAGACTAAAGGGACATGACAACTAATGGCAATACCCGACCTGCACTGAACCCTGTGCTAAAGGGGGAAATGCTATAAAGGACACTACTGGATGACTGGAATAATCACCACTGACAAAACTGGAATACGAATGGTGGATCAAAGCAAAGTTCCTGAAGTTGAGAACTCTACGATTATATAAGAGAATATCTCCTTTCTTAGAAATACATGCTGATGTATTTGGGGGTAAGAGTCAAGCTGAATGTAATTTATCCTCAAAGAGATCAGAAATGGATTATGTATATGTATATTATACGCAGATAGTTAGGTGATGGATAGGTAGGTAGGTAGATAGAATAAATTATAAAGCAAATGTGATAAAATATTGGCAATAGATGAATCTGGGTAGAGGTATTCGAGTGTACTATTTTTATTCTTGTAATTCTTCTGTACTTCCAAATAAAAAATTAAAAAGACAAAAAAACAAAAAACACAAAAACCAACCAACCACACAAGCGAACCTAGACTGAAACTGTTTATCCAGCTGCCAAGCAAGCTGCCTCTATCTCCTATTGACTTTATTCTCCCAAGCAAGCTTGAAATATCTTCCTTGTCTTCAAGACACTTCTGCACCACATGGCAAACAGCCTCCATAATGTTTCATATGTCCCTTCTCTAGAATTCCTACTACCATCACCCTATTTCATACATTTGTCATTTTACAATATGGTACTGATACAATCAGAGGACTCATCACCCCAACACCAGGCTCTCTCTGCTCTAAAACATCTTACATCTATGGAACACATTTGTCCCCCAACAATGTGATGTCCATTCTGTCACTCGTCTACTCGGATTCTCACAAGGGACTTTGTGTTGCCTAAAATACGTGAATAAATCAAACAACAAATAAGTGCCTAACTTTTATAGCCTAACTTTAAAAAATCCATTGCAAAATAGTGCATTTTCGCTGTAGAAAATAGATGAAAATATCAAAGAGCGCAAAGAAAATCAAAATAACTCGGTCTCAGAACATGAGCATAACCACGGCCAACAGCGTGTTGTGTGACCTCCCTGACTTCTTCACACCTGTTTTGTAAAATTGTGATCATACTGTACATTCTGTTTTATCAACTACATTTTTCACTCCTCTCCATACCATGACCTCCTTAGTGTAAATGGCTGTATTTTTCAAGCGTAAATTGAACCACATCTTCCACTCCGTGCTGCACACACACCACGAGCTGTTCACTCCTAAGCTTTTACTCCGTTGCCTTCGGGCCTCCTCTATGCCAATTCAAACCAGAAGCAGACAACAGATCTTAAATGGCAGAAGTCCTCAAAAAATGATGATTTGATATTTTTTCTCTTTTGATGATTTGATCATTTTGACCATTGAAAGACTAACATCCTATGTATTCTTCCAGGCCTCGCACAAGTCTCCCCTCTTCCACAGAGCCTTCCCTATAACCTCTACAGGCCACAGTCATGTGATACCAAAAAAAGACGGATATATTTTCTCTCACTGACAAGCAGGTGACAAGTACCTGCGTCTCCACTTGGCAGGTAGCGGAAACACGGTGCGAAAAGGTGCCTACCACGCCAACGGTCCGGTTCTGAGTCTCTGAGTTGGTTCTGCAGTCTGTTGCCTGGGGAATGTCTGTGATGCTGGGCCTGTCCTTGGCGGGCCCGCGATGTCTGATGCAAGCACAGGTGAACCGGGTTAGCTTCCAGTTAAAACCAAATGGTTTAACATCACTTCTATGCATGAGTTCTTCAGGTTAACAAATTCTCTTTCCAATAATATCCCTAAGATTCAAGAGCCGTCCTTTTCATTGCTTTCTGGTAGATGTATTTATTAGAACTATGCTAAAATGTCTAACTGAGAAGGGGTTTGATAGAGCCAGCTTTAATAAATAGGTACAAATGATTTAGATTTATAAGATCAATACATTACATATTAATGGGAACTCCTAAAGTATGTGAAAATGCTCGAGAAAAGATTTTTCTCTTAAATAGTTTGAATATGGAACTTCCTATGTGATTTCGTTTTACAAACAGATTCATGAGAATCAGAATAGCTGCGAAGCTCCAATACTAAGTAAAGCACTTAGGACTACTTTGGAGCGAAATCTTCATACTAGCGCTGCTTCTGGGGATCCGGCTGTTGCCTTTACACTCCTACAGAGAAAATCATTGTTTTAATCTACCGAGTTCCTCCACGTGAAATGCAAGCATAAATGAAGTCATGGGCAAAGCCATCCATGAAGCTGTCTCTGACTCATGAAAGGAAGGGTTCCTGAGGGTTCAGTTCGAGGATAACACACTTGCAAAATCTTTGTTCCTCAGAATTTTGGGGTCTGTTTAAGAATCTTCTGTACTCAAGTTTCACGCATATTATTTACAGTTTTAAAACAAATTTGAAACGGGTAACACAAACGAAAAGCAGTGACATGGTGCTGCCCATTGCCCTCTCCAAGACGGGCAAGTCCCCTCCTGTCGAAGGGAGGTCAGAAGGAAGTAGTTAACGTGGCTACAGTAATCCCCAAATCAAAGCCTCCCCCCGACGGCCTGTGAGTTCAGGCTCCCTCACGCTGGACACTGAGACTGGTTTCAGGGACAAGGAAGGTGCCACAAAAGAAATGATTAAAAACAACAAGAAGACGATTACTCCTTTGTGGCTCCTGCCTGAGAGCCTGAAATCTGAGCGGAATTCATCTCCGTGTCTCTAATGAATTCCTCTGCTGCTGTCATGCGGTTAATTCTCCACATTTTCTACTACTCTGATTATTAAAAAAAAAAAAAAAGGAGTAAAAAGGAAAAGGAGCCAGCCAATATAAACATCAAAGGGTACTCCCACTTCTGTGGCCTTCAGATATTTTCCAGAGCTGGATTGTGGGGACAAAAGAGGTTGTGGGAAGGGAAGGGGGGGGGTGGCTTTCTGTTTTCTCTGGGAGACAATGGGCCAGACCTGCCTGCAAAGCCACAGTGCAAGTAGGTGGCGTGTTTCATATCACCAGGCAGCAAAGGCTTTCTCAGGGGAGCTAGACGGTCCCTCGGCCTAGCCCAGACGGACCCAGCTCCACTGACAGCGGTGTGCGGGGCGAGCGGGCCCTCCCTGAGCGCAGTCCAGCTGCAGGCACCCTCCACTGGGCCTCAGACCAACACTGGAGGGGTGGGGGATGGACCAGAGGAGGGAGGCGACTTGGGAAACTTAAAACCAGCATAACTTTTCATTTCCTGAACTTAAAGCAAATAACTGTTTGTGGTATTTACTGGAGTTTGAGTTTTGTTCTCCGGCCAAGCCTGCAGACTCCACAACGGCTGAATGGGAGGTTGGTCTGAAGTTCATAAGATAAGGCTGAAGGGGAATACATGTAAAAGTCTATTACTTGGACACAACAGAGAAAACTATTACATGCCTACGTTCAGGATGAGAGAATGACCGGGCGGAGCAAGAGTTCATGTGAAAGAGGTCTCGGGTTTTAGATGACTGTGGCCGTCACATTAGCCAACCGTGTGACTTGGCTGCTGAAAAATCCAACACAATTTAAGGCCAGGTTAGCCGAAGTACAGTGCTCAGACTGTGGAAAAAAGCAGGCCCCGTGCTCCGCGCTGGTCCAGACAGAGCTGGAGGGCTGCTCGTGTTCTGGGCGCCAGGCTTTGAAGCACACACAGAAAGACAAGAGCATGTCCAGAATGTCACCGGAAGAGAAAGGGTGGAAATCATGTCACATGAGGATAACTGGAGAAATGAGGATTGTCTCAGCTGAGGAAGAAGCACTTCCTGGGCAGGTTAGCTACCTGCAAATACCTGGACAGCTGTTCTGTGAAAGAGAGAGCAAACATAGCTCCACGGATCCACGGGGCAGACTAATGGCCAGAAAAGTAACTCAGCATAACAAAAACACTTTCTAACAATTCATACTGTTCCTAAATGGAATAGGCTGTTTTGTGGATTAGAAGGAGTCGAGTCTAATGAACACCTAATGTCAGGGATGTTATAATTGAGTATCCCAGCGTGAAGTGGGAGACTGGTCTCAGTGCCCTGTTAGAGTCTCCCAAACTAAGATTCTAAGCCTGGGAGCTACCTAATGAGGCAGAAATAACATTAAAAATAAAAGGCACCTATCGTTTGCTTAAATCCTTCCATATATCAGTGGTAAATTCACTCACCATCATTCCATCACACCGCTACAGTTCCTTGTATTACGAGTAAATAAGAAAACCTTCCTCCAGGTAGGGTCCTAAAGAAAGCATTGTTCATAGGAATTCCAGCATTCTAACACCCTGTCTAATCTGTTTATTAACCTCTTGTGCCTTCCAGATACCTTGCCTTCAGACACACTAAATGCCAAAAAGCCAAACTCCTTGAGAACAGGGTCTGTCTTATTCACCCTTGTGCTCCTAGGGCCAACCACAGAGCTGGAGACGGGGCAGGTGCTCAAAAGTATTTTCTGACTGTGACAGGTGCTGTGGATACAGCAATAAGCGGAACAGACCTGGCCTGAGCTACCGTGGAACTTACAGTCTGGCAGGAGCCATCAATACTAAACAAAAGTCACACAAAGAAACACATAAAAGTATAATAAATACAATGAACAAAAAACAAAGAGAAGAGTGAGGGAGTATAAGGGAAATCTAATTTTCTTAAGGGAGGGGCTTCACACGGAGTCATCAAGGAGCACAGCAGTTGGTCAGGTGAAGACTGAGGGAAGGAAGACTGTTCCGCAGACAGGAAAGAAAGTGTCCGCGGGTACTGAGAGGAGGGAGAGCGTGCAGGTGAAGCAGAGGCAGGACTACGAAGGGCCTGTAGACCACACTATTGTTTCTGGGTTTAATCCAAACTGCAACCAGAAGCCAAGAAAAAGATTTTAAGCAGGGAAACGATAGAAAACCATCACCCTGGCTGCTGTGTTGAAAAGGATTTTAATCCATTAGAGGGTCATGAAGTTAATTTGGTTGATCATGTCCAGAATGAAAAAAGAGTACAATTTTTTTAAAATATAAAAGTGCATCACACAGAATAAAGGTGAGTATCATTTTATGAATCTTTTGTTTCAGATTTGCTTATAGATACACAGTATCTACACATATGTGTGTGTACCAGGGTACCACAAATGTAATGTGTGTATGTGACTCACAGTCAAAAAACATCCGAAAGCCGATAGAGAGAATCAAGAGTGAAAACTGGAAGACAGTGAGGAGGTAAATGAAGCAGTCAAGATGGGAAATATGTTGATAAGTGGACAGATCCAACACATCCTGGAGACAGACATTCGGAAGGACCTGACGATTCTATTTCAAGGGCAAACAAAAGGGAGATGTCAAGGATGAATCAGGTTTCCAACATCCATTAGCTTGAAAAATGAATGAATGGGCGACTGCACACACCAGTGGATGAAGACGGCACAGTAAATCTAGCTAAAATTATAGTTTTCTTTAGATTTAACTGTAGGGGGGAAAAGTCTATCCTAACTGTTTAAAACAGTAAAAACTTAGTTTTTGTTTTCCTTGGTTTCTTCAGTCTCCTCATAAGCTTGTTAGAGCGAAGGCCCATGTCTTCTTCAACTTTATAGTCCCAAGTCCCACCACAGGACTGAACGAGTTGATGGATGGAGTAAAATAAAAGTGAAAAAATAACCAGCCTTATGGGAAAATAAAATGTCCTGTATTTCTTAAAGTCAAGAAAGAGTACATAAACTTAGGATAGACTTTTCTTTCTTTTTTTTCACATTTTATAAACTAAAAGAAAAATCTCTTTCATTATAACCATCCTAGGCAAGCCCTCTTACTCCTGTCGCTGCAGAGAGTACTAATACCTCTCCAACGCCCCTTCTCCCACACTGTCATCTCTCATTCTCTCTGTCTGCAGATTTGCAGGAGACTCACAGTTCTAAATTCACAGTCTAAACATTACTCAGAGTATTCCAGGTACTTGGTATAGAGATAGAGGGCAGGTATAATCCTCAGTTTAAAAGAAAATAAATGAGTCATGGAGAATATCCAAGAAATCTAAAACCACCTAGCACCCGAGTCCACAGTAATTCATTCCTTGCCTCTGGTTTGCAGTCAGCCATGTGGCCCTTTGATGACACCCTGCCTAACACCATTCTCTGTGGAGCCTGGTACATATGAGCTGTCTATTAACTTTCCACCCCCGAGGGGGCAGACACCGCGTCGTCTTCTTTCACTGTACTCTCCATGAGGCTTTGCAGTCCTGAACACAGTAGACACTTCATATTTCTTGACTGGGCTACCAATGAGATTAAAATGGAGATCTCCTGATTTAGAGGTTGTTAAACCAGACTGCTCCCTTCATCAGGCTGTGCTGGTCTTTCATGCAGACTTTATCTCCAGACAGCCTCGTCTCCCATTACCAAACAGCAATGGCCTCTTTTCAAAACGAAAAACATTTTCCATTATAAGTTATACTTGCAGCTGTGATGTTGAAATATTCCTCAAGTGAAGATTTTTATCTGTGCTGCAAACGGGGAAAGTGTAACTCGTAAGCTTAATTCTTTAAACAAATGCAGTAACTGTGCCTTTGGTCCCAGACAGCCCTCTCCGCCTGCTTGTTTGTTTTCAGGTCCCTGCTGCTTCCCCTTGAGCCCCTGGTCGTAAACTGTCCTCTGAGTGCAACCACACAGACAGACTACAGCTGGTGGAACGAGCATGATCCCTGCCATCTCTCAGAGCTCCGGCCGTCCCCCACAAAAGCCACTGAAAAGGCGGATACAAGCAGAGGGGAAGCCTGGGCCGAAGAAGCTGGAAGGTCTAAACAAACATGCTCAGTCAGAGAAGCTCACAGCCTCAGCCTGGCGTGGTCCAAGCAGGGACTGAAGGCAGTTACCGGCTTCTGTGACGGCCAACGGGCCGTCTGGATTTGTAGGTATCTCAGAAAAACAAACTGTCATGCCACATAACTGTCACTGCAAACTTGAGGTATTTATTCATTTTGAGGAAAAAAACAACTGACTACTTTTAAGAGAAATATGAATTTGACCAGTGTTTTACTGACAGTCTCTTAGCCCTTCCTCACAGCAGTTCTGAGAAATCTAAATACCACTGTTTCCATATATTTATAGGAAAATAAGAGATGCCTGCAGCTTTGTGTCAAGCCGATCATTTGGATGCTGCTTGAGGATATGGTCCTGGTCCTCAATAAGTCTGCCTCTCCTCGAGGAGGAACATGTGTGCAAAATCAATCAAAACACAAGGCAGAGCGAACTGGTGCTTCAGTGATCGGCCAGAGCGGTGTGAAAAGCTGCATGCATGTCCAACCGGAAAGCAGGGGCAGAAAGTAATGCCGGAGAAACATTTGAGCCTTGTCTTGAAGGATGTTAAGTACTGTAGAAGGAGATGCGAAAACAATACCAGCCCGAAGTCACAGTATAATCCAAGCCATAAAGGTGTGTACATATATGCTATATTCGGGGAACTACGTGAAAACGGTGTGGCTGAGCAGAGGGTTCATGAGCGATCAGGTGAGGAGTGAAAGTCCACATGAATGAAATTCACAAAAAGCTATCAGTAAAAGTCAAAGTGACTTTAAAGTTTGGAATATTTAAGTACCTCAAAGAAAAGCTGCTGCACCAGCTTCAGGGTTACAACGCAGCTTCTGATGGAGCTGACAAATCAACAAATCGGGAGATACACATTGCTAGTAAATTCTTAGATTTAAAAAACCCATTCATTTCCATGGCTTATTCCAAAATTCATTCATGCAAAGATCCTATTCAAATTCCTGAATATGAACTCCCCCCATGGATAACTCATTAATGAATTCTCATAAAGTAAGGTAGGATATAAAACTTGAGAGAGAGAGAGAGATTTGCAGCCTCATCCATCAGGCTGGGGGCAGTGAAACAGCTGCCTGGAGAGATCTGGTCTGTTTACATTAACATCAGTGGAAACATATGGTTAAAAACAGACAACCTGAATTCTGGATCACAAAGCCTGTTTCCAGAGAGCCAATATATATAACTTCTGGTGTCTGACTGACATTTGAGAACTGTTCAGTTTGAGGCCAATTGAAAGGAATTATCTGGAGAGCACTGGTTTTGAGCCTCTACTGTCATTAGCTGAAACATAAAGATTATAGTTTGGATTATAATCTGGAATAGGAAAATCTGTTTTCAGAGAGGCCAGTATATAATATTCAATAACTTTTTGCAAGTCCTCTTCTTTTCACAATGAAAGGGAAGGAGCACTCAAAAGGAAGACCTCCTGAAAGGCTCCTTTCAAACAGTGGCCCTTGCTGGTCCTCTTGATTAAGGAAGGGCTCATAAATACAAGGAACAACAGCTGCAACTTCTGATTAACCACGGTGTAGTATTTCAAACAGTGACTAACACTATAGTTATTGCAACCAACAAAACTCCTTATGTTGTTGGTTCAACACATGACCTTGGTTTTGTCTGGCCTGTAGGTGACCTGAATTGAAGAGAGATGTCTGGGTTGAAATTTAACTTGGTGTCTGAAAACCTATGTCACATGGCTGGAAAGTCAGTAATGTTGCAACTTGGGGGAACCCCTGGCTCCTCTCCATGTGATTGGATGGTATAAAGGTGAATCTGAGAAAAGCAGTGGAAACGAAAGCTAATTGGTCAGTCTAGGACAGACCTTGAATAATGTCCAAACATTTGCACACAGTCTGAGTAAACCACTCAGGTTATTCTTAAACAACCAAGGTAACTTTACTGCCTGCCATGGGCAAGTGCCCTCTAGATCAACGTGGTAAACAATTCTCGAGTGATTAATGACATACACTCTTTCTCTGCCCTCTACTGAAGGCAGAAGTCTCTTAAGGAAAATAGAAAAAGTCTCTGCCTCTTGGTTTACAGGCTAAGACCAAAGCAATCTGTGTTTTCTGTGTTCGAATCGATTCCTGTGTAAGACCTGGGCTCTCACAATGGAGACTGCAGAAGACAAGGAAGAGAGGGTCTTCCATTATCTCTTTTTCTAGAAAGGCTGCTCTGAAAAGTCGCCAGAATCCCCAAGTCTTAGTTAGATGGGTTTAGGACCTGATTCTAAGAACTACCTTCCCCATGCCCGTAACAGATGAAAACTAAAAGAAGAGCTTGACTTTTCTCATTTCGGTTGGCAAGTAATTACATCACTTGGTACCTGGATAGTTTCTTATCATAGGACCTCAAATTATCTTTTATTGGGTTGTCCTATTGAGTGGCCTGATCATGTAATAGCTTTTTAAAATAGTTTTTTTATTGATTTTTTTTAGAGAGAGAGAAAGAAACATCAAATGTGAGAGCAACATAGATCAGCTGCCTCATGCACGCCCCCTACTGGAGATCGTGCCCGCAACCCCAGCATGTGCCCCGACTGGGAATCGAATCAGGACCTCTCATTCCATGGGACGAAGCTCAGTCCACTGAGCCACACCAGCCAGGCCTGATGATGTAATAGTTTTAAACTCTGTTACACAAAAACTCAAGTTTCCATAAAGCAGATCTATGGCCTCTATAAAATGATGATCAAGACACGTGATTCATTTTTTCTGTTCCTCACTACTTGATATCTTAGCACAATTTAGGATCTAAGCAATTACATTTCTGCTCCCCACTCTGCCAACAACCCATTCAATTCCTCTAAAAATGAATCATAGCATTTATCTAACATTCTTTGTATATTTATAAGACCCTTTTTAAAAAGGATATTAGTTATTTTTAAGGCCTGCAGTGATACAGCATTGACTAAAAGTATTTAGACAATTAATAATGAGAACTAAGGAGATACATACTTCCCAGAAAAGAGGAGTTTGCTTGAATTTCATTATTATTAATGAAATATGTAATGTTAACCACAGAAGAACTTAATGATCTTGAATAGCACTGAACACTAGACCCTAAATTGACACTCGTTAAATGAAGCCAATTAACTACAGGGAGTAAAAAAACAATTTTTTTAAAAACAGAGAGTTGAAATAAATTTTAATCTAAACTTGTCGCCTTGGTGTCTCCAGAGTACAGAGTCCTTGTATGTAAAGGCATCAATAATGGCTGATTATGTGAATGAATGAGTTGATTGATGGATAAATTAACTAATGGAAGAAGGGCAGTTATATAATAAAACTAAGACAAGCTGAGAAGGCATAAGGCCATCTAGGTCACTAGGGATACTAGAATAAAATGTCCATTTGGTGCTATTATTTACCTATTTCTTTCTCTTTTTTTTCAAAGAAGAGTTTAAAATTTGAATCAGTGCAAAGTAATGATATTTCAGCTTGGATTTTCTAGCACAGAAGAGGTAACCAGGCCAGCCTCATTTTAAATAGGGAAATGTGTCTATTTCCTTAAAGGGCCTAATGAAATTAAAGAGATTGATTTCAGGATCACCTTTCAAGGAAGACTACTAAACTCTTTTGTTAAATCAAATTACTCTGAGCAAGTTTTCTGTTATCTAGCTTTAAAAAAAAAAACACGCATTAACACAATTTCCTTTTAATATGTCAGCAACTTTTAGTGGGAGAAGTAATTTTGAAATTAAATGTTATTCCATTTCTTAAGCAATCTAAACCTAGATTCAGGAACTTAAGGGAAGGGTTAGTGGCTTTTTTCTACAAGGAATAAATAATAAGAGAAAGGCAGTTTGATCCTAACCATATCACTTTCTGTCTAATATCTCAAGTCTTAAGATTTACAGTTTCTAATAAACTTTATCATATGGGTAGAAAAATGCATGAAATTTGTTTCTATTCATGGATCCATAATCCAGTATTGAGGAAATCAATACTATTTTAGGTTATATCTCTTAACTTTTGAGGCTAATGGTAAGGAAGTGAACAACTATTACTTGGTTTCACAGTCCTTCAAAAAACACCCTTTAATGTCTGTCCTTTGCCCATAAAGAAATCTCTACTAGATGAATTGAGGAAATCACATGGGTCACTCATTCATTCAAGCACCTACTGAGTATCTCTGGAGATACAAAAATGCCTAAAATATGGTTTCTAAATTCTGAAGGCTCACAGTCCAGGTACAAATTCAGACATGACAAATTTATCAACTATATACTTAAGATTTGTACCAGTCCGGCCAGTGTGACTCAGTGGTTGAGTGTCAACCCATGTACCAAGGGGTTGCCAGTTCAATTCCCAGTCAGGGCACATGCCCAGGTTGTGGGCCCAATTCCCAGTGGGGGCATGCAGGAGGCAGCTAATCGATGTTCTTTCTCATTGATGTTTCTATCTCTCTCTCCCTCTCATTTTCTTTCTCTCTAAAATCAATAAAGGGGGAAAAAAAAGATTTGTACTAGACTAAAAACATTAAAAGATCAGAATGACAGCACTTCAGAGGAAGGGTGGGGTGGGGTGGGAAGAGATAAACCAAAGAACTTAATATGCATATATGCATAACAAATGGACAGAGACAACAATACTGTGGGGGGAGAGGGGGAGACGGGAGCAGGAAGGAGGGAGTCAATGGGAGAAAAAGAAGAAATATCTGTAACAAAATTTAATTAATTTTAAAAAATAAAAGTGGAAGAAAAAAACATTAAAAGAAAGGATAAGACAGAAGGAAAGTTACACTGTAGCATCAGAACCACCTGAACAGAAGCGGAGAAGAGAGAGAAGGAGCTCCTGGTTCTGCCTCTGGAATCCAGCAAGGCCTCAGCAGAGAACTAATCCACAGACGAGTGTCACCAAGCAAAGACGCGGGGAAAAGCATTCCGACGGAGAGCAAGTCAATGCAAAAAGACAACGGCAGAAAGCAAAGCAGTGTGTCCGAAGCATGTGTGCATGTGTTGAGGCTAGAGGGGTAAGCCAAGGAAATCTGACATACCAAGTTAATAAACTTAGATTCTATCCTGTAGAGGAGAATTCCAGAGAGGTTTTTCTAAGGAGAGTGACTGGATCAGATTTGTTTCTAGGTGGATAACTCATTCCATCTTTCCGGAACAGATCAACATCACCCTTAAATTTAATTCATTTTCACAAGCCCATTGCTGGAGAGGATGCCAGGGTGGGGGTAAACTGCTTTCCTGAAGTCATTAATTCATGATTCACACTCTCTATGCAACAATCACAAGCAGTGGGTTGGCCAATATGAAAGCAGAGCCACAGCCAAACCCAAAAAGCTCTTGCTGGAAGGGAGGAAGGAAGGAAGGGAGGAAGGAAGGAAAAGGGAGGAAAGGGAGAAAGAAAAAGAGAAAAAGAAAGAAAGAAAAATTCACCCTTCAGCTCTCTTCTTTTTAATTTTGTAAGGTATTTACCATCCAAATCAAGATCTAAGGGGCTGAGAAGGAATATGAGAAAAGTAAGAAAACTGGTATCAAAATTCCTCCTATGAAATATGTCTAAGATATAATATGACAAAAAAATGTGCAAAACAGTATATAACATACAAACCTGCTAACAGCAGTTAAGTCTAAGATTATGAGGGACTTCTTCTTTGTCTCCATAATATATTTCTTAAAGGTCCGTATTTTATGAGTATGTATTACTTTTACAAACCAAAAAACACATGAAAGCCTAGCCGGTGTGGCTCAGTGGATTGAGCGTCATCCCATGGACTGAGAGGTCCCGGTTCCATTCCTGGTCAGGGTACATGTCTGGGTTGTGGGCTCAATCCACAGTGGAGAGCGTGCAGGAGGCAGCTGATCAATGTTTCTCTCTCACATGGATGTTTCTATCTCTCTCTCCCTTCCTCTCTCTCTAAAAAATCAATAAAAACATATTTTTTAAGAATGAAAGATCAACTGAATTTAATAAAATGTTTTGATGCTGGCCTATAATCACAAAGGTTGTGGGAAGCCAGATAAGTGAACCAAAGGGAGGGTTTTCAGATTAGCAGGCAATCCTCATCTATTTGCCCTCTATTCTCCCTCCCTAATTTACTCAAGAACATGGTATAATTCCTTGCTAAAATCACTTTTTTCCTTGTGGACTTTAAAATGACTTTTTAATGCTGATGAAGTTATTGTCCGTTTGTACGAGCAGCAGATAATCTTCAGTTTCTGCGTTTGTGAGAACAAATATGCATTTCGGGCCCATAGAATTTTCTCTTCTTGGAGGAGCAATAAACCCAAATGGTGAATTCAAGAGAGTCAAGATTCCTGCATGCATCCCACACCCCCCACACAGAAACTGCATGTTTAAGGCCAAAGCCAACCTGCCGGCAATAACCTGCCAGCAATACCTTAGTAGATGGTTGTTCTTCATTTTTCAAAGTGCACTCTTCCACACTGTTTCATGTGACTCTCATAGTAACTCTGGGAGGTAGTTGGGGCTGGAAATTATCTCCATCCTTTTTGTTCTTCGTGATTTTTACATTTTAAGAAATACTGGGCTTGGGAGGGGCAGTAAATACAAAAGGAATGTAAAAATTGGAAGGGAAAAATAACAACACACACACACACACACACACACACACACACACACACACACACAAGGCCAAAACGAACCAAACCAAAGAATCATTCCTAAAGTCACCACCAGATGTAACATTATACTCATGCTTGGTTGTATAGGTTTCCAGTATTTCTTCTCTGTATTCCATTGAGCCCATTTAAAGATGAAAAAATGTTCACATGGCTAATGAGAGTCAAAGCTAAGGCTAAAACTCATGAACACTTTCCATCATACCAGGAAGTCCTTTTCTTCTTACTAACCTGTCCCTCTTCCAAAATGCCCAAGCATTATAAAAAAGAAACTTCATACACAGATTTTGATATGTTCATGTTTTGTTTCCACGTTCTAAGTAACTTACCAGTGGTCTTTGGAAAAAAGCACGACTAGTATTAAAACAGTTGTCAAATTCAGTGATCTCTAAAATTCTCTTTAACGCTAAAACAACTCTAATCTCTGAATGAAAAATGGCCAGAGGGCAAGGTCAAGAGTCTGATTCCAAAGGATATCAAATGAGGGCAAGTTAAATGAGTCAAAATCCCATAAATAAGGAGTTAACCAAACTAGAATCAAATTCACAAACCAATGTCATAAATTGGAACAAAGGTCAACCAAGGACAGGAAAGAAATACAAGTCTGGAAGGATCAGGCTGAATCAACAAATGCATTGTCAGAAATGGCTGGCTGATCACAAAACCTGTTTCCTCTTCTTCCCAGACACAAAGCTACGTCACATTTTCTAGCTGTCCTTGCGGTTCAATATGGCCGTAAAGTCCTAGGCAATGGGATATGGATGGGAGTCGGAATGATATGAGACACCTCCAGCCTTGGGCCCTAAAAACCTCCCACTTGCAGTCTTTCATGCTCTTTCTTTTTTCAGGGTGTCCTTAGAAGTCATTTGTTAAAAATGGTGGAGCCATCAAATAGAAGAAGCCACAACATAAGATGGAAGAAATTTCTGCTTGGAGAACAGCCTACCACCAATCAAGAACATCTAATTAAACTTGATGTGAGCAAGAAATAAATTTTTGTTTATTTGTTTTGTATCCTCACCCGAGGACATTTTTTCATTTTCTGTTCAGATAGAGTGGGAGGGAGAGAGAGAGAGAGAGAAACATCGACGTGAAAGGGACACATCGAGTGGCTGCCACCCGCACGACCAACCAGGGCCGGGGACAAACTGCAACCGAGGTACATGCCCTTAGCGGGAACCGAACCCGGGTCTCTCTGGACCACAGGCCGACGCTCTAACTGCTGAGCCAAACCGGCCAAGGCAAGAAATAAATTTTTATTTATTAAGTCATTGAGATTTGGGGGTTTATGTATAACAACAACTAGTGTTACAGGCCCCTGACAGGTGGCCACGTGGGCAAGGTCAGACTCTTGACACAGTCATAAATCAGCCTGTCGTCCTCAGTCTAGGGCCATACCTGCCGACGAGGCTTTGGGAGACTAATGCCAACAGCATGCTAAAGTACTTTTTGTCAGTGAACTCTTATTCTCAATTTTACATGGGTTAGAAAAGTCAATGACAGATGGAATGATACATGTGTTACAAGCAAATCATGAAAAGATTCAACAAAATCCAAATGTCCACTCAAGCTTTGAGAAGACTTTGATAGTTTTCTGATGGGGAGAAAAACATAATTAAAGCAAACTAGAGCACACAGATCTTCCAAATCAATATGCAAAAGGGAGGGAAGAAAAGTGCTATAAATTTTTACGCCCTCAAAATTTATATGTTGAAACACTAATCCCCATAGTGATGGTATTTGAAGATGGGGCCTCTGGGAGGCCATTAGGACATAAGGGTAGACCCCTCATGATGGGATTAATGCCCTTATAAGAAAAGGCAAGATAAATTTTTTTCTCTCTCTCTCTGCTCTCAGCCATGTGAGGATAGAGAGAGAAGGTAACGAAGACAGAGGAAAGTAAAACTAGTATTTATTTATTTATTTATTTATTTATTTTATTTTTTTTTATCCTCACCCGAGGACATTTTTTCATTTTTTGTTCAGACAGAGTAGGAGGGAGAGAGAAGAAGAGAGAGAGAGAGAGAAACATCGACATGAAAGGGCCACATCAAGTGGCTGCCACCCGCACGACCAACCAGGGCCGGGGACAAACTGCAACCAAGGTACGTGCCCTTAGCGGGAACCGAACCCGGGTCTCTCTGGACCGCAGGCCGACGCTCTAACCGCTGAGCCAAACCGGCCAGGGCAAAACTAATATTTATTGAAAGTCTGCTATATCTTAGAAGCTTTCACACATATATTCTTAGTTAATCCTCACAACAAATCTGTGTGGCAGTTGTTACTATCCACAGTTTTACAAAAGAGAAAATTGAGGATCACAGCTACAACATAATCAACCTAAAGTTACACATTCAGGAAATGCGGGACCAACATTAGCCCCAGTCTGTCTGACGGCAAAACTCATGTTCTTTTCACTAGACCCTTGCCATCTTGATATCTGCACACCTCTCAAGAGATTTGCAAAAATTTCCCTGACTCTGATACACTTCTTGGATGACCCCAAAGGACTGCCCCGTGTCTCACCTCTCCAGATGCTGTCAAAGAGGGCCATTGCTCCTAAAATCTCTAAGAAACAAAGAGGCAAATGACTCAAAATTTACCCTGAGAGGTGACCTCCTAGAACATGCTTGGGGAAGGTACCTTAGAACTCATCTCTACAGTGGATGTCTTCCAGCTTCTGGTAGGTGGTAAGGAGACTAACATCTCTCTGGCTCTCTTTCGCCATAGGAACAGCCATGTGCACATGTATGAGCGCACGCACACCCACACACACCTATACACACACACACAATTTATCCACCTGCATTTCAAGTCACCTGACCTTCAAGTCAGATCACTCACAATCAGAAACTGGCATATACAGGGGTGGGCAAAAGTAGGTTTACTGTTGTGAGTGTGCAGAACACAAAGCTTATTCTTGTATTATTATTTATTCTTGTACTATATGTTTTTCCAGACAAACAACTGTAAACCTACTTTTGCCAACCCCTGTATTAAGAGGACACATGAAACAGAATCCAAAGGGAATGGACTATTAAAACGTAACTTACAGAACTTACACATTCCCTATTCAAGCATTTGTCTATAATATGTTCAATCGTTACCTTTGGAGATTAAGTTAAAACCAACAAGCTGATCTGGACTAGTGGGCAACAGACTGAAATGCTTACAGCAGTCAAAACCGGAAGAAGTAAATCACAGTTACTCAGCACACCTCTTAGCTGTTAATTTAGCTTTGGAAAAATCTCTCTTAAAGGGGAACTTCTAAATGGAAGCCACAAGATGGCCTGAAGAGTAGCGGTGGGTTTTTTGTTTTTTTTAATATGTTTTCACTGATGTTTTAGAGAGAGAAGAAGGGAGAGAGAGATAGAAACATCAATGTGAGAGAGAAACATTGATCTGCTGCCCCTTGCATGCCCCCCACTGGGGATGGAGCCCGCAACCCAGGCATGTGCCCTGAGCGGGAATCGAACTGGGACCTCTCAGTCCATGGGACAATGCTCAATCCACTGAGCCACACCAGACGGGCAGTGGTGGTGGTTTGTAAGGGAAGCACAGGGACCACACAATAGACTTGAGGGCTTCTCAACTACCTCTTCACGTCACCCACTATTATCATCATGGCAAAATACCTCGTAAAACCTCAAAATGCTCATCTATAAGGCACACGTGATTATATCCTTTAGGATAGTATTGGGTCTAACTGTAAAAAAATAAATAAATGTACTGGTTAAAGCCCATCGTACTTATTAGCCATATGAGAGTGGAGAACAGGATGCCTGACTTTTACTCAGTTTTCCCAGTGACTCACTGTGTAATCCTGAGGACCCAGCCCTTTGATCTTTAGTTCCTTAGCCTATACCCCAAGAGTTTTAAATCGTGCGCCCCCGTCCTTTCGGAGGCACCCACTCCAGCTTCTTTTGCCCTCAGATGAAAGGATCCATAGAGGTGGAAAATTGCTGTTTGGTGATTTCCTATATCCCCCTTGCTAGTATTTCAGCCGTTCTCCTCTTACATCCGAGGGACACTGCAGAGAAATCACTGCGGCGCACAATCGAAGCCACAGGCTTAAGGTTTCACTGTTGGAGGGGCAGGCTGAGAAGGAACAAGTCTGGCTTTAACACCACAGATAGCTCCAATTACCACATGTGGGCAGAAAGAATACGGAAAACAAGGGGAGATAGAAAGGCCCTTGGTATTCTTCAAAGCTTCCCTTTTGGGATGAAAGTTCTTCTTTGAGGCTTCCAAGGCAGAAAGCCTAGGCAGCCTGCACACCTGGAGTGCATTAGTGGGCCCTGGACTCGGGGGAAACAGGCTGAATTTCATCTAGATGCTTCCCACAATCCATTCTCATAAAAGCTCACAGTAATTTACCAGCTTAGGAACACGGCATGGTATTCATGGAGCAGTGAACCCTGGGATCTTCCAGAGTCACTGGATAAATCCCACTGCTCATCTCTGTAAACACACTTTCATCTCAGTTACCTTTAGCTCAAGGAAAGTTTCGTTGTGTTTGCTGTGACACAGGGTCAAGACCAAACCCACCCTCAAATCATTCTCATACCTCTCCTGAGAAACCTTCTAAAGTGCGTCATGTTGAGGTACCGTATGAGCAAGTTTTCACACTGGCCTATGTGCTCATCTAAGTACACAACCCCAGTGCCTCACTGTTTGCTTCTCCTTCACCTCCTGTCTTGCCAGTTCTCCACTTTAGTGCCCCCAACCTGGATGGAGAAAAAGTCTTGCTGTAGTCACCAGGCAGGCTCCAACCTCTCCATGGCGTCCAGTATGGCTGCTCCCTCCCAGAAAAACCCTTTGTCTTCCCACAATTCCCAATCTCTTTTCTGGACGTCTTAAAATATAACTCAGCATAGGGCTTGCACGGCCACTGCAGCTGCTGTATCCGGTGCACCTGCTCCCTCAGGTGTCTCTCCCAGCCCACCACCTAGGGAAGGAGAGCAGAAGGCCACAGGCTCTGCACTTAGACATTCTGGCTCTGCATCCTGGCTCTGTAATTCACTACCTGTATGACCTTGGAAAAGTTACTTAGCCTGCCTTTGCCAGAGTTTCCTTATTTGTAAAATGGGGGTAATGATGGTAGCTGCTTTACAGAGTTATTGTAAGGATTAAATCTATGATCCTAGAATAGTGACTAAAATGTTGTAAAGCACTCAGTCAGCATGGTGATGGTTATGATAATACCTTCATTATCAAGGTCAACTACTTTCTTACAAAAAAAAAAAAAAAAGTGCTACTCTAGCTGGCCCTCTCTAACAGTATAACTCCCTTGTCTATCAGTGGGCAGGATGACTTCCTACCCAAACCACAACCAGCTAGGGCAAACAGAAGCATTTGTAAGCATGCTATAGGATAAACAAGTTAGGGCAAATACTATACAAGGGCAAAGCAATGACGAGGGAGACGGAGCTGTCAAACACTCTGTACTCCATTAAACTCAATGCTCTAAGAATCTAGGCTACGGTTCAGAGGCTACTGGAAGCTGGGGTGTTTGAAGGTGACAGGTGATAAAACTTAGGATGGCTACTTGAGTTAGGCAATGCTCTGCCCTACTCATGTTCTTCAGGACTGAGAAAGGGTCGGTGCCATAGACCCAGCTCTAGACACAAAATGCTGGATTGCAAGAAGGGCAGAACGCGGAGCACGCCCATTTCTACCAGGTGCACAAGAACCCACTGTCTTGAAGACCTGAACTGGCGGGAGCTCTCGTGTTTGCGGTTCTGATCTCCAGCGTGATGCAGGATAAGACTCCGATGGTGTGAAGGCTGCATGTCTGCGTCCCCGCGTCACAGACCAGCACTGCAACACGAGCTCTCCAGCAGCATCACTCCCAACAGACCCAATAATACAGTCACAGTGCAGCAGAACGTTTTCACGGTGTACACCTCTCTAAAGTACGTGAATACTAGAGATGATCTTCAAAAAGTATATTCCGTGTGCCATATAGATAGTATTGATTTCTATGAGTACCATGACATAAGAAAGGTCATAAAGCATTGCTCTAGAATAATATCGGAAAGAAACCTACTATTCAGTGAATTCCAAACATTGACTAAGAATCTAACAAGTCATGTGACACTAGGCCTTCAATATTCTGTACTTCGATTTTCTATCTGTAGGTCAATGGTAAAATAAACACATTTGTGTCAGAGCATTGACCTGAGGGTATAAGTGCTCTGAACTTTTTAAATAAAGCAAAAACTGACTTTAAATATTTATTTTTAATTTGCTGCATGAAATGTGTCTTATCCCCAAACAGATTCTTGCCAAAAAATAAAAAATAAAAAAAGATAACAGAGCCTCATCCTAAAAACAAAGCCTGAAATCCAGGGATTATACGGAAGACTATCTACCACATTCTAGTATAACAAGGAAATCGCATGACAATAAACAGTAATTTGACTATAAGAAGGAATGATAACACACACTGGAGCAGCTCCTTTATCTTCAAAGGGAAGACCTTAATGAAGGAGGAAGGGGTTTTAGAGCACTCTGCAGGAAGGTGCCCTTGATCTCACCTGCTTCCCCATCAGAGCGCCACTGCAGAAGCACCCCCCAACTCCTCTACAGCCACACATTTGACCTTCTCTGTGCTACAGACCAAAGCAACACTTATATCTACACATCTCCTTCAAAGTGTTTTCTATTTCAGCTTCTTCAACAAAACCAAATACTTTGCTCTAGTTCTAACTTCAAAGAACCCTGTCTTGAGTCTGCCTAAAATAATGAAGCAAGATGTGTTGTTATAGTTATTGTTTTGTTTATGTTTTTACTGATATTTTATAGAGGGAGGAAGGGAGAGGGAGAGAGAGAGAGAGAAACATCAATGAGAGAGAATCAATGACCGGCTGCCTCCTGCATGCCCACTACTGGGGATCAAGCCCACAACCTGGGCGTGTGCTCTGACCGGAATCGAACCAGCGACCTCTTGGTACATGGGACTATGATCAACCAACAGTGATTTTTTTGTTTGTTTTTTAATCCTCACCCGAGGACATTTTTTTTTTTCATTTTTTGTTCAGATAGAGTGGGAGGGAGAGAGAGGAAGAGAGAGAGAGAGAGAAAAACATCGACATGAAAGGGACACATCGAGTGGCTGCCACTTGCACGACCAACCAGGGCCGGGGACAAACTGCAACCGAGATACATGCCCTTAGCGGGAACCGAACCCGGGTCTCTCTGGACCGCAGGCCGACGCTCTAACCACTGAGCCAAACCGGCCAGGGCAACAGTGGTTTTTTAACAACCCAAACAACATCGTTTGCCAGTCCTACAAAACAGGGGTAATGAAATGGGTGTGGTAGTGTGGGGGAATTTCGTGGTGCTCTTCTGAGAACTCCCTGCTGTCTTGACCCTACCTTCTGCCAATTTCCAATATGCTAACTATGAACCAAAACTGGGAAGACGTCAAACCCTCTAGACACAGCCTAAAATTTCCTTTCTTGAATAACAGAAAATCAAAATTCCTGACCTCAAACTTTTAACAAAGAAGGACCTGCGAAGGAACAGAGGAACGCGCTGTGTCTGGCCTAATTGCGTGGATGACTGAAGTCCTGATTGAGTCGTCAGTACCAGCTCAGGTGGTTAGGGTGAAGTCCCTCACGCCATGTCTTCACTCATGAGATGGAGGGCAGAGGCAGGGAGGACGACAGGGAGAAGAGAACATGCACACACACTGCACAGTACAAAGTGCTATGTGACTGACCTCATGGTAGAAACATCTAAAGCAACACATCTTTCTCCCACAGCTACAGAGAGAATATTTCAATGAATTGAGTCAACAGGAAATAATTTTATACAGAATTTTGATAAATGGGTCCAAAGATTAAATACTGAAAAAAGCTACTTATTAGTGAATTCATTCTAGGTCTTTGTTCTGCAAAGAGATATGGGTTTTAAGTGTATATTCTGCTGTTGTCAAAACAGCCTCAGGGCCGGGAAGGAAGGGGAGAAAATAAAAAGAAGACCCTAATTATTGCAAAGTGAAGAAGGCAGCATAGTCACTAGCTCAATGATAGAAAAAGAGCTTTATGAATAAAAGCAGTGCCAAGATGACCTGGTGTTCTACCCACTTGGATGACCTGCCTCCTTTCAGGTAATGCCAAGGTCATGTGCACTGAGCTGTTAAAGATACCTGAGTAGGGAAATGTTTCCCAGCAAAATAACTTTTTAAAAAGTGTGCTCAGCACCTGGTCATCTGTTCATCTCAACAGTGGCTCCGTGATCAATAGACAGGACAAGGTGAAAGGTCAGTCAAAGGTCAGAAGGTTTAAACCTCTTAGCTGGAGAGTTAAATTCTTTAAACCCTTGAAAGGCTTTCTTAAAGCAAATTTATTTATATATGTCGCCAAGAGTTTCAGCTGACTTTCAAGTTTAATAGCTTTTTACTTCCATTTCTTCCTGTGGTCCTCTCCTCCACCTCCTCTGCCTCCTCTCCTCCTCCTCTGTCTCCTCCTCCTCCTCCTCCTTCTCTCTCTCTCTCATAAATTTAGAGTTGCCTTGGAGAAACTTCAATGATAATGCAAAATTTTTAAGTTTTATATATTTTCTCCCTGTGAATGGACTTCACTGCTCTATCCTAGTGAGAGAAAAGATAACCACATGTGATTAATGGCATATTTTCAAGAAAAAGTCCATTGAGGAATCCTAGCTAAACTTGAAAAATGGATCTTGGTAGATGAGGATCAGTAAAGCATGTGTATAATTAGATCACTCTGGTACTGGCCAGCAACAAGGATCATTCTGAAAAACAAGAACAAAGCACCCCTGGGTTCCATAGGCGTGCGCGCACACACGCTCGAGCAGAGGCAGCTGGTGGGCTGAGTGCCTTTCTGGTGCCCAGGAAAGGTGGTACTTTTCAAAGTTTCCAGGGGAAACATCACTGGGTATGTCTGTGGTTGGCCCCTGTGAGTTGATGTGGCAGTGTACATTCAGCGGCATTCTAGAGCATGGCAGGAAAACCTTTCACAGGAACACATCTTAATCCTCAATGTTACCTTTCTTGGCTCATTCTGGTAGTTATACTCTGGTGAAAAAACTCCATTGCTCATTTTGTGACATGCCTCATTGGTGGATGGCAAACTTGATGACAATGTTATGAACAAACTGATTTAGAACAGATCTCCAGTAAGAAACAGAACTCAATCTTGGCATAGTGCAGTTGATTAATAAGCCCTAGGCCCATGAAATACATCTTTTGCTGCTAATTGAAACAATCCAGAAGGCTTCTCTGCTAGTTACCTGGGTGATACTGTTCCCCGGTCCTACCCTCTTTGGACACTGCTATAGCTATTTCAAGGTTGGTTCCATTTCATTCCCAGAATCAGGATATTCATGGTCCAAAGTCTACCTTTTTGTATTGAAAATGGACGTGCTCAGAAGTCTTCAATATGAAATGTTAACACTGTAAATTCATACAGTGTTTATCCTCCCTGAGACCAAAGGGCTTTGCTGACGCTATTTTGTTTCCGTTTCTTAGGCTTATTGTACCCAAGTGACAGACAGCATGATCCTCATCTCCCTGGTGAAGAAATCATCCAAGGATGACTGAGCTGCCTGAGGTGAGGCCTCAGTGACGCTGAGCAGTAACATTTGAATTTCCTGATCCAATACTGCAGCACAGATCTTATTATCTTCTTTTTAGAAATGATGAAGGATTTGAGAGCTAACTCTTGAGAACAGCATGTTGATTAAGAACACAGGTTTTAGAATGAGTTGGACCTTGGTTTGAATCCCAGTTCCACTACTCACTGTTGTGGATCTTGGATAATGACTTAACCTCTTGCGCCTCCCTGTCCACCCATCCACGCACAGCCCCACGAAAGCAGACAGGGATGAGTTGGTCTGTTTTCCCAAATGCATACCTAAGAGATAGAATCTGCCTCCTCCTCATCTCCTACGGGTGTTTTGAGGATTAGGGAGTGTGGCAAATTGGCACACACTCTGAGAGCCCAGCTAATAGAACATGGCACCACATGGAGGCCCCGCTGAGCGGGAGCCAGCCCGGCGGAACACACTGCCCATTTCCCAGTGAATGCAGCAAGCAGGCTGCTGTGTCTGCCGCCATGATGCCGAGCAAGGGGAGGGAGAACAGGCAACACTTGGATGGCAGATACTACAAATTCTTTGCAATTATTCTAAAAAGTGACTGTGTAGCTGAGAAATGGTGAAGCCGTTGTCTTAGAGCTGTCAGTTTTTACAGATGAGGAAGTCGAGGCCCAGAGAGGTTTACTCAACAGAACTGATTCAATACGAAGTAGCAGAAGGATTTGAAACCTGGTCAGACTGATCTGCATTTTCTACCAATACTCTGAATTTACAGGGAGATACAAATCCAATGTGTAAAATGTTAACCGAGAACTTACCTCAGCCACCTGAAATTTAAACAGACACCATAGTGCCAGAACGTGAATTTGGCTTGGGAATCATAAAAGAACCCTAGTCCTACTGTGAGGCACTGGCTCGGTGTCCTGCCCCAGTATGGATTTAGACAGCAACGCATCACAGAATGAGTCAGCAATAGCTCATCCTATGCGATGCAAAACAGTGTTTCCTAGTTATTTTCTATATAAAGACTGCTGTGGCACCTTCAGTGAGAAAGAAAAACACAGGAAAGAAACAAATGAAATGACAAAATGTGGTATATCAGTATGTACAAAGATCACATATTTCAACTAAATCGATCTATTGCTTTATTTCATTTTTAGTTTAATATTTCAGGGAAATCTGATCACCAGGATTGAAAGTATAGCTGGAGAGAGGGAGAGAACATCCTGTTCCTTTCTCAGGGGCTAATAATATTAATATTTACACAAACTAAATACCATTATTTGCAAAGAGCATTAAACTAAAAACTAAGGTGTGGATTATACCATTAAGTTTACCATCTAGAGCATTAAATTTTCTTGTGTAATGCAGGATTAATCAACATGAGGTTTCAATTAACTCATTCAATTAATTGCAAATTTAACTGTGTAGGTCAGAATAAATGTGTAGGTCTCATTGAGAAGGTGACATTTAAGCAAAGACTTGAAGGGGGTGAGGGAGTTAGTTATGTGTGTATCAGGGAGATGAGCATTTCAGTCACTAACCTTGATCCAACCCAATGCCCCAGGCCTTGGCCCCACTGAATAGAGTCTCACCACAAGCTCTTGGCTGCTGCAGCATTGCTACGTTTCAAATGTATCCTGTCCTATGCCCATAGGCTTTATTTTTAAATATCTTTCATTAAGGCTCAAACACGAAATCTAAGTTGCCCTTGTTGCTCTTATTTTAGCCTGGTGTCACTGAAGCCCATCAAAATTATGTCTTTGCCTTAGTCAAAATGATGTCTTCCTCTGCTCCACTGTTGTTCTTTATTCTTTGACTATTCTGGGCTCTAAAATTTACCAGAAAGTAGAACTTACCAGCACCTCCACTGAAGTCTAAACACACCGAGTAACAACTAGCAGGATGTGCAGAGGAAGGACAGATAGAAAACATGTAAGGGTCGTTAGGGAGATAAGGGGGGAGCAGGAATAATAGGCAGCTGCTAATCCCATTGTGTAGTCAATGCTAAACTGGAAACATCACGATGAAATAGCCCAAGACTGGGGCTAGTCTATGCCATAATTACCAAGACACCCTACCCTGCAGAGTAAGTTTCTAGCAGTTGAGGTTTTAGTGGCTACAACTTTCCCCTTCACGGGCCAATGTGCAGCCAGAAATGTCAATGTAAGGACCTATGTAGGAGTATTTTGTATATTTTACCCATCTTAAGACTTCGCTTTCAGTGCTATGCATTCTTCCTTGAGTAAATATTTATCTATACCGTCTAGTGGTTACAGCCCAAGGAAAGAAGCCAAGACACAAGGATACTGTCCCATATTCTGCTACTATTTTTCTTTATGACAATGTAAAAGTCATTTCTTCTCTAAGTTCCCTCTGCTGAGGGACTGAGACTGTCTGTGCCCCAACCAAGTTCCAGAGGCCTTACACAAAATCACTCATATTCCACGTGGTTCTTACCCCACAAAGAGTGCCTTGACCCTGGAATCTGAATCAGGGAGTGATCAGTCACTCTGTTCTTGTCACCTCTGAGACCCTGATTAGGACTTCCTGTTCACAAAAGGAAAATCTGCAGCCCAGAGGTGACCCTCCAGCCCGGTCTCAGTGCACCCACCAACTGCTGTCTTAGAGAATCAAGTCTTGGTGAAGGTCAGGTTTCTCCCACAAACAGTGTGGCCAAATGGCAATCAGCTCTTTGCAAAGAATGCACAGAATAGAATCCTATCTTTAAGGCACCTAGGCTTCAGTGGCAAGAGATCAAACACAGAAATATACTAACCACAAATGACTCAAGCTAGCCTTACGTGGCTTTATAAATAAGAAATGAAAATAAGCCTCAGCGAGTTAGACACCGAGCTAAGTGTATGAGAGTGTACAGCCATTTGAATTCTGCCACTGACTGGCTGTGGAACTTCTGGCAAGTCAAAACTTCTCTGAGTTCAACTTCTTCATCTGCAACATTTTTTAAAGATGGTATTTCACTAACTAGGTTTTCATAAGCAATAAACTTTAAAATGCCTTTGAAAAATGCAAATGCCAACAGCTGTATAATCAGTCACCTCATCTTCAGAATAAAACAAAGGCCCAGCTCCCTGCGATCCGGGTGTCTCCACACTCAATAATAAAAGACCTTGGAGATTTGGCTCAGAAATGAGTAAACAGACTACAATACAGGAAAGGCAAGCTACTGGGGAGGGAGGCCAGCTCAGGTTAATCATTCACAGGATTAAGTGTCTTATTTCTCGTTCATAACACAGGCTTGACTGGCTGGAAACATACCCAGCCAAGCACAAAAAGCCATGGGTGGTTAAAAGGAAATAATCAAAAGGGAAAGAAACCGTGGTTCAGGTCACGTCATTTTCATTCTCTTAAATTCCTCTTTAAAGGGACTTTCTTCACCTGAAATCAGGGAGATCGCATTCAGCCTGGACACATAGACACTCAGTTTTCTTACCAACACAACCTCTCACATGTTGCATGAAGAAGCCCCCACCCAAGCTTATGACTTTTTTTTTTTTTTATCCTCACCTGAGGACACTTTTTCATTTTTTGGGTTCAGATAGAGTGGGAGGGAGAGAGAGGAAGAGAGAGAGAGAAGCATTGACGTGAAAGGGACACATTGAGTGGCCGCCACCCACACAACCAACCGGGCCCGGGGACAAACTGCAACCGAGGTACATGCCCCCAGCGGGAAACGAACCTGGGTCTCTCTGAACCGCAGGCTGATGCTCCAACCGCTGAGCCAAACCGGCCAGGGCAGCTTATGACTTCTTGAGGAAGCATTTGGCAAGAGTTTTCAATCAAGCTCCCTGCTCTGTGACTCAGACAAGTCATTTCATCTAGCTAAGCTTCTTCTTCCCCCAAGTTGGAAAACAGAAATTATGAATTGAGCCCTAGCTAACTAAGGAAGGGACAAGCCCATGAGTGCCTAGCTCTCTTTTCCTTAAATAATGTTTGTACTTGGCAGCGTGGTCGGAGGTCAAGTCAGTAAGGACAGGACAAATACACATGTAACAGGTGAAGAATGTAATGACAGAAAAACATACGGGAACCACATCCTCCTCTCAACAACTGACAAAGCATTTCCTTACCTTTCTGAATGAGAGCTGGACAAGGTGGGGGAAGGAAAGGCGCAGAGTGAACCTGGGGGGGGGGGGGTGAGGGCACTGTTCAATTGACGACCAGACAGCATGGAATGGAAGGAAGTACATTAAAACTGGCTGGTGGGTATACAAATGTACACGAGGCTATGGCACACAGGAGTTAAAGTGTTAAATATTTCATCAGCCTAAAATAAGAACAGGAAAGACGATGAATAAGAGGAAAGGTAATCACCACCTAAAACATTGCATTTAACTTTTGATTTAGAAAATAATGAAATAAAAATTTCTAGTGAAAGAGACTGTAGTGTTTAATCTTTTTCTCCAGAAGATTCTACTGCAGAAATGTCTTATTTCTTTCTCATTCTGTCAAGCTCTAGAGTTACAAAGAGAGAAAATGAAAGGTCAAATAAATCTCAAGAAAAAGAGAACCTCTTATATAAACACATGGACTCTGTCAGGCTGAGAACCTGCCCACCTGTGTCCAGAGCACAGCAAGAGACTTCTGCTCCTTGCGGGGTTGGAGGAGAGCTATCTGTATGCAGACCTAGGACGCTCCCTGGGCAGGCGGAGCTTGCCCGGTCAGTCATTCCTGATAAAAATGTCCTTTGTGCACCCAAAGGCTAAAACCCAGACACAAAGCTTTTATTTTTGGAAATTTTGGTCTAAAACTCAAATGAAGGCATTTATTTCTCTCTGCACATTTTTTTCTTTCACATTTATGCTTACAAATGAGAATGAAAGGTTTCAGAGCTTTTCCAAAATGCAACTTGCTATTTACAATTGTGAAAAACAGACATGATCTAAATGTCCAACATCTAGAAGAATAGTTATGGATATAGTTACAATCATGAGATAGATTATTATGCTGACATTAGATGTCTGTTTACGAAACGTTTTTATTAGGATAATAAAATGTTTATGATAAAATAAATGAAAATGCTATATAAAAATTACATGAAATATGAGCTAAACTATGTAGAATTTTAAATTTATGTAAAAGAAGACTAGAAGGAAAATAAAGTTCTTAACAGTAGACTTTTCAGGGTGCAGTTTTAGGTTAATTAATATTTTTATAACAGCTTTATGGATATATAATTCTGATATCAAACAATTCACTCTTTGAGAAAAATCTCAATGGTTTTTAATATATTTACCAAGTTGTGTAACCATTACCACAATCAATTTGAGAACATTTTGATCACGTCAAAAAGAAATCCTGTACCCGTTAGCTATTACCTACAAGCATCCCCCTTTCCCATCCCTAAACAACCAATAATCTAATTTCTGTCTCTACAGATTTCCCTGTTGTGGACATTTCATATAAATGGAATCCTATAATGTGTGGTCTTTAGTGACTGGCTTCTTTCACTTAGCGTCATGTTTTCAAGGGTTATCCATGTTGTGACATGTATCAGTACTTCCTTTTTTTGGTCAAATAATATTCCATTGCACAAACAGGCCACATTTTGTTTATTCATTCATCCATTAGTAGATATTTAAGCTATTCCCACTTTTTCTATTTATGAATAATGATGCTGTGAACATTTGTGTACAATTTATTTTCCATTATTTTAGACATACACCTAGGAGCAGATGGGTGATTTTTAAAACATTGCTGTGCTCCCAAATTTTCCACAAGGTACACATAATACTTTTATTATCAAAGAAAAAGAGTAACAGAAAAAATCCTCTTGTTTTTAATTTTCCTGTATGCCAGTACTTACCCAATCTCTCGCTCTCTCCTAAACCCAAGCCAGAAGTTTTGTAGTTAATTAACTAAGAAGTTGTTAATGAATGCTTGCTCAGAATTGGACCCTGTATTGGGCAAATTCGAAGAAAGAAATAGGAAATGAGGTCTTTGCTTTCAAGGAAGGGATGCTGCTAAACTGCAGAGATAATGCTTGCGAGGGAAAACCCCGACATGAAGCGAGGACATGGAGGAATCGGGCATCTTCAAACGAATGGGCTCCATCCTGCACTGGGCAGTGAACCACTCCATCGACACAACACCAAAGACTTCTCTCATCTGCCTGTGCTCTAACCAAGAAGTCAGGAGGCTGGACTTCACAATCATCACAACTCTCTGTGAGAAAAGTGTCTTCCTAAGGCAGAGAGCTGGTTGAGAAGTTCTTTCTACCACAGCTGAGTCCATGGAATAGTATTAACTTCGATTTTCTTGTATATGCGTACAAGCAAGACATTTCCATTTAGAAAGGCTGCATTGGCAGGACAGTGCCAGCAAGTGGGAAATGGCATTGCTGTAAGGCAACTAGGAGTCCACCTAGGTCCTCTAGCTCAAAATATGCCCCCCAGTTCCACATGCGTCCATTGTGACTAACTTGCCAGGACCTTCCCTTGTGTGAGTGTCTGTCACTAACTGCCTCTCAGACCACCTGGGCCGCAGGAGAATTCAAGCCCTGAGGACTCAGCAGTATCCACAATTATTTGTGATACAAGATATCACACTTGTATCACAGGGATGGGAGGGGATTAACCTTTTAAAGGTAATATGCCACTTAAAATATATTTTAAAGTTCTGAAGAATAATATAATAATCACCCATGTATCCAATTTAAAATATAAGATATTGATGAGGTATATTTTAAGAAACAGATGAACAGAAAAATTAAATTATCTTAAGTTAAGTGACTAACAATAGAATACGAAGGTTAAAACCATCAACAACAGGTTGAGGAGTAGGGTAAAATGATCTGGGAGTCAAAAATTTGAATCGGGCACTAAACAAATAAATGAAACCAGGGTACTTGAGGTTAATATAACTTATCCCAAATAGGGCCCTGGCCTGGGCACTCCTTTGCCCTCCTTCACGGCAGCCTCCTGGGAAACCAGGCTTCTCCCAGGTACCAGAGGAGTCATCTGGGAGAAGAGCGAAGAAAACAGCCTCCGATTAGGAGAACAGAGACCCAGCCTCACTGACTTTCCCGTGCATGCTGGAGTCTTCAGGTAGCAGGGCTATGTAAGCTGCTGGGGATGTCATTAGGAAAACAACCACAGCCAGAATAATCCCTCCTGGAACCTGAAATAGGAGAGTGCCAGGAGCGCAATGCTTTGGTGGAGGTATGCCCACGTCCTAGGGCCGGAATAAAAGAGGGTTTTAAAAGGGAAGTCTGAAATATACTCGTCGAACATGACCTGCCTGGCTAAGCCTGGTTCTTGTCATGGCTATTATGCCCTCAATTTCATGAACATCATGTTCACTTGGAAAGAAAAAACTTGTTTTAGTAGTAATTGCACATCAATACGAGAGTCCTATTATTTCTATTAAGTTAATTAACCTATTTTTGAAAAGTATACAAAATAGGTCACTTAAGTGGGTGTGACCTTACCCAGTGAACTATGCTTTTAAACTGTCTCCAACTATTAAGATTTATAGAGGCCTTTATCAACATCTCCGTTTGAAAAGGCTGGCTGAGTGAGAGGCATGCAGCACCAGGCAAAAACAGCTTTGCTCCCTATCAATCAGCCTATTATAACTTAATGATATTTAGATGATGTGATTAGATTTTCAAATTGAATGCTGTTTAATCTAAATTCCAGAGTGCTTTTGTAATCATGCCATATTTTTAAGGTTTAGGCAAATAGTCTGAAGGACAGGATTTGTATCTGAGGTCTATAAAAATAACGTTCTTCCTAGACTGCTAAGGAAGAAAATTGCCTCCCATGATATACATTAAGTGGGCAAAAACTGCTTCCAAAGTATCACCACCACCATCATCAAAAGCATAAAAGGCGTCCGCAGAACTAAGCACTATACTAGACAATATACAAAAGTTTTTGTCTTGTATTTTGATCCTAATTAGGTGGCATAAAATCCTAGAAGTCCATTTCTATTTTTTATTATTTTTTTAATCCTCACCTGAGGACATGCTTAGAGTAGGGAAGGGAGAGAAAGAGAAACATCAATGTGAGAGAGAAACAGCGATCGGTTGCCTTCCTTACATGCCCCGGCTGGGGATCAAACACGCAATAGGTATGTGCCCTGACCAGGAATCGAACCTGTAACCTTTAGGTGCAAAGGATGATGCTCAACCATCTGGGCCACTCTGGTTGGGCCCGTTTCCATTATATTTAATAAAACTTCATTTACAAAGTGATAATGTCCTTTCATCTGCGTGTCTCTGGTTCCACGAGCATGCAGCCCACCCAAGGGGAAATACTTGTGCTGTAACTAATAACCTCTACTGCCGAGATGCTGGGAGACAATTCCAAGCTCTCACATTCTAACAAAGGTTTCACTATCAGAGAGGTGCAAATCACTGAAAAAGAACATCGAGCCTCCCAGGCGTAACAACCCTCTTAGGCTCTGTGAGCTCCAACCTTATACATATGAAGTCTTATACATATGAACTCAACTGAAAAAGAATGAACTGTGTCCAAGTCACAGAGCAGCAGCCCGATCTAATTCATTTTTAAACCCACACTACTACTCTACCAGGCACTCGAAAACTATCTTAATAAACTAATAAGTGAGTGTGCAGAAGCTGGCTCCTTAACTTCCCCAAGTAAGTTGAGGCTTCTCAGTGTGAGAAGCTTCAGTTTCTGTTCCCACAGTGAAACTGTAGACTATATGAAACCTATGGGAGCATTCTTGTTGGCTCTTCAATCCTACCAATAGAGTCAAGACCTAGCCTACCTGCCAAATCTTGGTTTGGGCACTTTTTTCTTTTTTTTGAAAGTGACAGTAAGTTTATTAAAACTTGGGACAGTGAGGCAAAGGAAAGGTCCCTAGAGACGGGATCAGGGTTCGTCGCAGGATGAGCTGCTGTTGCCCATTGCTTCCCTGGGTGCAAGTCTCGTGGGGACCCTTAGGATAGAAGAAGCAAAGTATACACCTGAGGAAAGGGGCTGTGGGCATGCTCAAAGAAGAGCACCCACTAATCTGAGTACTTTTTAAAGCTATTTCCATGAAACACTGAGAAGGGAGTAAAAATTGATCAAGGAGATGTAGTCATAGGACTTTACTTCACTCACCCATCAAGGAACCAAGTCCTACCTCTGTGCCAACCACTGAACTGAACATGAAAATAATATAATCCCTCAAGTAATCAAGGATGAAGAGAAGGACATATACAAATTAAGTGTCACAGGTCTCATGGGAAAGATGTAAAGAAGTCAGCACAGGGTATGATGGGAAACAAGGAGGGAGCAGCTACTTCCATTTGAGTCACAAGAAACTGCATGCTGGAATTCGGTTTTAAAAAACAAATAGGTATTTGCCCATCACAGAAGGAGATGGAGGACGTGCAGCATGTTCGACACGGATGTCTCTGAACCCACAGACTTTCAGTGTTCAGCTGGAGCACAGGTCACGCCAGGATTCAAAGTCAGAAACAAGGTTAAAATCATGAGACCTCAGTAATTAACATAAGGAGTTTAAATCTTGTCCTGTAGGACGAAAGAGGCCACCACTGACTTTTTAAGTGAGGAAGTAACTCTTTGTGGTTTGCCTTTGGGGAAGGTCAGTATGGAAACGGCCTGAAGGTGGACTGGGTTGGGTACGACAGGCGGCAGGAAGGCGACGGCCGCCGTCTAAAGCCAGAGCAGCAGGTGCCTAACTAAGGTAGTGACGGGGATGGAGAAAGGGCATAAACAATAAGCAGTCTAATGGACATACTTGGAGGGTAAGGGGCGAGAGTTTCTGGCGTGAGAGGTAGGTGATTCCGTTCAGAGAGAGGGGAGATTCAGGAATAGCACATTCACTTACGTTCTGTACAAGCTGAGCTAGAAATTATTATAGGCCGTCCAGGTAGAGAAGCTGTCTACTTACTTAGGTTTATGGGTCTAGAACTCAGGAAACAGATCTAGGGTAGAAATGTAGATCTGAGACTAATTACAGTAGATTGGGACTATGTGGAATTAGGAATTCAGCAACACTTTTCTAACACTCTCTTCACTCCTACTTTACTTAGCCTAGGCCACCACACAAGTATCCCCAGATCATTTAAAATAAAAATCACTTTGCCCTGGCCGGTTTAGCTCAGAGGTTAGAGCAATGGTCATGGGTTCGATTCCTGATCGTAGGTTGATCCCCACCCTGTTCGGGGTTGTGTGGGAGGCAGCCAATTGATGTCTCTCTCTTACATCGATGTTTCTCTGTTTCTCTCTCTCTCCCTCCCTTCCACTCTGTCTAAAAATCAATGGAAAAATATCCTCGGGTAAGGATTAAATAAATAAATAAATAAATAAATAAATAAATAAATAAATAAAAATCACTTTGAAGATGCAACTTGATTTATAGCTAAAAATATATTATTTATTCAAAGACTTAGTACAGATAACAAAATAACTGCTTCTGAAAGTCATACGATAGGTTTTATTATACTTTGGGTCTAATTAAAAGAGAAAAACCAATAAATATGGCAAATGATTGTTAAATACAAGACTAGTAAAAATAACACACACACAAATTTTACTCGAAAGGCTTGCTCTTCTAAATAAATAACATTTTCTACTCATTGGTCATAGCACCTTTTTTCCTTCAGACTATAAGAACTGTATTATTATCTCTCATTAGTTTTAACAACAAGCCTGTCAGGTAGGCAAATGAACTAGAACGTCTATCTTCATGTTAGAGCTGGAGAAACTAAAACGTAAAGAGTAGAAATAGTCCTGGCTGGGTGGTTCAGTGGTTGGAGCATCGCCCTGTACACCCAAGGGTTGCGGTTCAATCTCTGGTCTGGGTGCATAAGGGATGCAACCGATGAATGTTTCTCTTTTACATTAAGTTTCTCTTTCTCTCTCTCTCTAAAAATCAGTAAAAACATATTGTCGGGTGAGATTTAAAAAATAAATAAAGAGTAGAAATAATGTGCCTGTGATCTCCCAGTAGGCCATCGTGTGAGCTGGAAACAGAACACAGACATCCAGACTCCTGGTTTTCTCTCTCCTCTACGCTGTCATCATCAGTCACCCGTAGGGTGTTGCAGCTGGGTACTGGGCGCTACATTCATGGCACTGTGCCAGGCCACCCTCTCACAGAGTAAGGTAATAATGCAGAGATTATTAGAGAGGTGGGTGAAAGTGTAAGTAGAAAATTTTCTCTGTGGTCTTTCAACTACTTTTTTTCCTTCTAATTATTATTATTATTATTTTAATGTTTCTTTTTTAAAATGTATCTTTATTGTTGAAAGTATTAAAGATGTCCCCCCCACTGAGCCCCCTCCTCCCTGCTCCTGCCCCCCCCCACCCTCCCTTCGCCACACTATTGTCTGTGACCATTGGTTATGCATATATGCATGTAAATTCTTTGGTTTATCTCTTCCAAGCCCCCTCCCCCCTTCCCTCTGAGGTTCGTCAGTCTGTTGCCTGCTACCATGTCTCTGGGACTACTACTTTTATGTACCATTATTACTAAATGAAGTAGGCTATTACATAGAATGCAAAACTGAAAACATTTTATAAAGTACTTGCAACCTCAAGTATAAAGCCAATGCAAGAGACAATACATGAGAGTTGTTTTCGATCTTTACCAAAAAAGAAAGTTTACTGAGGGAGACAGGATGACAGAGCTGGCGTGAGACTTGAAGCCCTGTACCGCCAGGACACCAGCACAAATCTAGTCCAGGCTTGGTGTGACAGAAATTATTTAGATAGAACGGTGCTTTGTTGGCTAGTGTGAAATAACTGGCCTGCTTCCTGCCAGTTCTCACAAGACAAGCATCTACATCACAAAATAAACAGCACTTCTGACCTTAACAGGACTCTTCCCAAGAGAAAAAAATCCGGATGAATGAAGTCTGGATTTCCACCTACCTACCCCTTCTCTCCAGCAGGAAAGCTAACCCCTTCCTCACTCTCCATCCAAATCAGTAACCTCTAGATGGCCATTACCTCTGTCTGCCAAAGCTCGCGCGCCACTGGGCAGTCTCACTCTCCTCCTGAGACGAACCACAGAGGTCTCCAGGTTTATATACTAACTAAAGCAATGTTACCAATGTGCTACTAATGGGACAAAAGAATAAACTTCATTTTAGAGTGATTTTCAAATCCCCCTACAGAAGGACATCTGAAAGTACTTAAGAAACATGCTATATCCCTAGTGGTTGAAAGAAAGAAAAAAAAAAAAACTGTCTTGCTCCATAAAGGTTATTGAAAATATCATGCGATTAATGCTATTTATATGGCATTGAGCTAAACTCCAAAGGTAACACTTAACCATTCTCTGTTTACCAAGTTAATCTAGCAGATTTGTTTACTTTGTCTGATTTACTAAGACAAATACGTTGAGTGTCTGAAATGTTTTATCTGGCCCTGGGAAAGGAAAACTAAAGGAGTGTTGTGCTTTTATTAATAGATAAGTGCAAACAGGCCCTATCCTATCAAATGAACAGCGAGGACCTTTGGCCACTGTTTACTGAAAATAAAATTAGCCTTGGCTGGCAGGTACTTATCAGATCTGAGAATAATTAACTATCCACATCTGGTACATGTTACTGAAAATGCTAGTGGGAGCCATTAACTTTGGTAAGGGTTATTTCTCCTGAACAGTTAATATCCCCTAACATACCATCGGAATGTACGCTTTCTTCCCAAACACACTCACGGCAGCACCGAAAGCAGTTCCCCAAACTGTTTTCCCACTTTGACTCCACAGAAAAACGGTTCCAGAAATTCAAAAAAATGACCAAGACATGGTTGGTTCCCACCACACTCCACAGAACTCGCCCATGGGATCACCTGGCCCAGCAGGCACTGGGAGCTTTGCAAACAGACAGGGTCATTTGAAGTTAATCAGTAACAACATGTTACTCTGTTTGCCCCCCTCAAAGGACTTCAAGGAACATCACCAAGGAAGAATAAAATGACTGTAGTTTTCTCAGTTCAAAAGGAGACACACAGAAAGTAAAAATAAATAAGTAAATAAAATGAAGATAAAACAAATAAAAAAGATAAGAAATTTTTAAAAAGGCAAAAACAGACAAGAAAGGAGAGCCTAGGAACCAGCAACCTTCATTACAAGCTAGTTGACTGAAAAGGCAGTAACAAAATTCAGGTACATGGTGCCTCATTCATTTCTTTTCTATTCTAACAATTTATTTACCAGGTAATAGTTTTCACGGTTGTATTAAAGGAAAGCAAATGCTCTAAGGCACTCATATAAATAAGCAATGCGAAATAAATCATGTTTTATTTATATCCCTGGAGCTAAGAGACAGGAAACTCAAGGGCTCTGCAATTAGCTTGCTGTGAAATTCTAAACAAGTCAGATGACTTGTTTATTAGTAAGGTGGCCTCTCATCTCTCTGCTCTATAAAACTGGGAATGCCAACCTACATCACAAAGAGAGAACATTTCTAACAGCACCAGGAAAATGCTTACAGAGAGATAAGAAATTCCCAAACTCCAAGAACATTTCTCAACAGAAACAGAACTATGTTAATCATAAATTATAACATTTCACCCAGTACCATTTAGCAAGGTATTTTTCCAACATCTTTTTGTAGACAAGTATCATTGCCCCTCCTAATGCAGCAAAGGAACTTGCATTCTAGTGACTAAGACCTTGGGTGGTTTGAAGATCAGCAGCTGCCTCATCTCCAAGGAAACGGCAAACTGGATCTACTAACAATGACCGGAGGGCTTGCTGTGCACAGTGCCATACCATAATATGCTGGGTGGGAAGGCATCAGACGCCTTAGTGGATGAGGACATGATCTAAAAAATGGGGAAGTCTGAGGACCTGCAGCCAGGAAATAAGGCTTGGGAAACTGACGGGGGTAGGAGTAATAGGCCAAGAGGAAATAGAACACAGGGGAGAGAAGAAAAGCCAAAGGAAAACAGGAGAAATAGAAAAGGCAATGAGTATTTCCTGGATGAGGCAGGATGGTCACGTGGAGAAGAGAAGCCAAGCCAGTGGGGATGCAGGCAGGACTCGGAGGAACCTCAAGGGATTAAGAGCGATGGGAGGGGGGAGGGGCTTCCACGTGAGACTTCAAGGCAAGTTGGAATTATTTGGTTGAAATCAGAGAAAATGTTGTTGATCTGGATTTGGTCTGACAAGGCTGACAAGAACCAGGGTGAGGAATGGATCTGTAATTCCATGCGTGCACAGAGTCAAGGCGGCCTCTGGAACATGATACAGAAAAACTATTTGTGTAAGTTGGCAATATTAGAAAATGCTAAGTCCCCAATCTTCCGACTCCAATAATAAATTTGATTTGCTGCATTGGGAAAGATTTCTTATGCGAATGCCATCTGCAGCATCCCTCTCATCATTCAATTATTCTACTGGAATTCGAACTGCGGTTTGACTATGGAAGCACAACTTTCCGAGGATTACTCAGATTTTGCACAATTCAGAAACCGCTTGCAGGCTCTAGGAGGTCAGCAGTTCAAGCTATTTTCATGTCATTAAGCAAGAAGGTTGATTTCTCGGAAGTGTCAAACCCCAAGCTAACAGCTAGAGTCCATTAAATGCACTCCACTCTTCTGTGTTCATTATTTGTTCACAAAGCACTTGCTTAGAGACAGAAATTTTGTTTGTTTGCTTGCTTTTGTTAATTCTCACCCAAGGATACTTTTTCCATTGATTTTTTTAGATAGAGTGGAAGGAAGGGGTAGGGGGGTGGAGAAACATGGGGGTGGGGTTTCCAACCTGCAACCCAGGTATGTGCCCTTGACTGTACGAACCCAAGACACTTTGGTCTGTGGGCCGAACCAACCAGGGCAAAAGAAAGATAATTTTTGTATATTTTCTAGTACATTAAATCTACTATCATCAGAATTTTTTCTAATGCTTCGGCTGAGACTTTTAAAAACAATTATTTCCCCTGGTACAGAATCTTCCATTTGAAATGTTTAAAAGGCTTCCAAGATAAACATATATCTATTTTAAAAGTATTCAGTATTTGATTTATAATATCCCTAGATTTCATTTTGAGAATAATTTATATGACTTTGGAATGAAATAATTACACCTGGGAAGTTAGCTAATGCCTGAATAAAACAATATATATATTTTTTTTTTCTTTTTTTTTTTTTTTTTTTTTAAAGGAAGATAGCCCAGCCGGTGTGGCTCAGTGGATTGAATGTCGCCCCATGGACTGAGAGGTCCCAGTTTGATTCCTAGTCGGGGCACATGCCCAGGTTGTGGGCTCAATCCCCAGTAGGGGGCATGCAGGAGGCAGCCGATCAATGTTTCTCACATCAATGTTTCCATCTCTCTTTCCCTTCCTCTCTCTCTAAAAAATCAATAAAAACATATTTAAAAAAAGAAACGTAGGTGCTCTTTCAATTTATACATTAAACAAAAGCATTCAGTATTCTAAAATTGGCTGCTATGAAAATAAAACAAAGTTTCCTTGAATTGAGGTTATTTAATTGTACCTAGATATTTGAACTCTTTCAGTCTTGCTCTGTATTACATCTTTCTTTCAAAATGTATGTTACTAGTCTGGAAATGGGACCTACAGAGCAGGGCTCCTAACCTCAGCACTTGGGACTTGTTGGCTGGGTAGCTCTTTGCTGTGAGGGGCTGTCTTGGGCACTGCAGGATGTTTAACAACATGCCTGGTTTCTACCCAGTAACACCTCTCCAACCTCCCTGCACTGTTCTCACCACCAAAAATGCCAAATGTCCTCTAGAGGCAAAATCACCCCCAGCTGAAAACTGTTGCTAGGAACAGCAACCATCACAGTTTCATTTAGGAGAAGGAGCGTGGTATTCTAAGAGATACAACAAGGTGTGGAGAAAAGAAGATGGGGTTTAGAGTTAGGCAGATTTGGGTCAAAATTAGGACTCTATCATCTACCAGCTGTGGAGCCTTGGGGAAATTAACTTAATTAAGCCTTGACTTCCTCATTAATGAAATGGGAATGATAACATCCTAGTAGACATTTGTCTCTGTTACCCAGCATCCTTTTGGGGGGAAGGGGTTAAGAAGTCCTTTCCTCCTTTGGGTTCTTCTGATATGGTTGTAATGAATCTAGTTATTAACAACAAGAAAGGAGCAAAGGGAAGGCCAAATGTTACAGGCGTGTCATTTGGGCTGCTTTGCCAGGAAACTGCAGCTCTAGCTCTACACTCCCCAGGGAGCCACTGGTCCATTCCCTGCAGATCACTGGGGGAAGGGACTGGACGGCAGGGAGGGGACAGACACGTGCCCAGGAAAGTTGAGGTGACATCAGGAAGATATTTGCCTGTCAGTCACACCTGGGAACAGGTCATTGGCCAGAGTAGGTGTGGCCACTGCACGGGAAGATCTGAGATATTTAATCCCCTAAACAAAGGAGTTACCTCTCTTGGCTCTTGGTTGCTCCTGGCTATCTTGGTCTCTCTTGGTTGACTCCTGGCTTGCGGGGCTCTCACACTCCTGCTTCCTGTATTTGCCCACATGACCCACAGCCATGTGGACCCTACGGACACAATGGACTAATGGACTACAACTAGCCTGATGCTGAACTGGACCTGGCTGGACACTGGCTTTGCTTTTAGCTCTACTGAAGCCCCAACTATACTTCTTCTATGACTGGACTAAGGGAAATGGGACTTTGGAAACCCAGGGATGTAATTCCATGCAAATAAAAATCACTCATCCTCTTGTGTGAGCCTCAGAAAATTCTTTTTCTCGAGATATTGTAAGGACTTCACCCCCAGCACTCAGTGGGGAAAGAGATACCTCATTTCCACCAATAGCACTTCTATTCTCAATAGCCCCTGATCCAGAGTTGAGTATGTGAAGCAGAATTAGCCAATGAAATAATT
This sequence comes from Tadarida brasiliensis, assembly GCA_030848825.1. Lineage (NCBI taxonomy): Eukaryota > Metazoa > Chordata > Mammalia > Chiroptera > Molossidae > Tadarida > Tadarida brasiliensis. Next base: position 215,405,292 of record CM061257.1, on the reverse strand, counting down.
GTATCGCCCGTGTGGGCCAATTGTACTCAACTCAAAGGCTTTTGCTGGAGCAATCAGGAAAGATTCATTCCCTTTCTACTGAACCTGCTAAACTAATAGAGTATATGCCCGGAGCTTCTGTGTGGGAAAAGCCAACCCAATGGAAAACATATTCAGGTCAGGTAGAGAAACAAGACCCGATGAAATGATGAGTAAGTAATACCCTAAGTCAGGTCTACCCATCAGATTTTCATTTACCTCAGCTAAGGAATTCCACTCTAACTTAAGTCTGTGTGAGCTGGGTTTTATCACTTGGAAACAAGAGTGTCCTATCCTAGAAATTACCTGTCAAACAATTTGAGAGGACCAAGTAAAATAGTGAACACAATAGGCCTATAAAGAGCTTCCTTCCCTTGATTTCCAATTCATAGAAATCAAAACAAAGACAATTATGTAAGAGTTCAAAAGACAATACAGTGAAGGATCAGACAACAGGACCCATGACTTAGCTTTGAGCTCTTTTCAAAAAACTGGTAGACATTCTAACAGAGCTTAAATTCATGGAGCCAAGCACTGCTGTCCTGTAAATTCCCTGCAGTCCAGTCAGTGAACAGCACATGCAAATCTGGTTTGTTTTCTTTGTTACCATCATTGTTAGGTGGCCAACAGTAAGGGTTTGCTTTGAGTAGAAAGGTTCCATGCCTTGATTTCATTTTATTGCCAGAGGCTGCTAGAGGGATTTATAGAGTTAGTAGATTAAATAAAAACAGCAGGGCTGGGACTAGGATGAATCCAGTGAGGCACCTGCCTCAGATGCAGTTTTAGAGGCTGCCAACAACTCATAACCCAGATAAGTAATACCTTCATGCACCATTTTTAAAATTCAAAACTGCCAAAATCTACCCTGGTCAGTGAGGCTTGGTGTTTAGAGTACCGGTCCAAGCACCGAAGGGTCGTGGGTTCAATTCCTGGTCAAGGGCATGTATTAAGGTTGCAGGTTTGATCCTGGCCCTGGTCAGGGCATGTGCAGGAGGCAACCAATCGAAGTGTCTCCCATTGATCTCTCTCTCTCTCTCTCTTTTTTTTTTTCTCTCTCTCTCTCTCTTTCTCCCTCCCTTCCTCCCTTCCACTCTTTCTAAAAATCAATGGGAAAAAATATCCTTGGGTGAGGATTAATAGCAACAACAACAAAAAGCCAAAATCTATGATGAAGAAAATAACAGAATTTTAAATACCGATAGGCTCAGTCTCACTGATTTTTCATTTTGCCTCAGACTGCAGGACGGCTCAGCACGGCACTGCAGACAGTGACATTTCTAAGCTGTAAGAAGCAGAGATATATCCGGTGTTCACAAACACATCAAGGGCCTAGATGCTCTTGAAAGATAACCTAATGAAGACTCTGGATGGAAAGCTAAGGAACGAACTCAAGTTCAAGTTCCAGCTCTGCCAGTACGAAGGTATGTAACTGAGCCAATTACTTGGTCTTTCTAGTTTTTTCATGTATACACTGAACTATCCCAGATGAGTATTAAGGTCTTTCTTAACTCTGAAGTTCTATGCTTACATTCTAAATTTGATTACCTTTGATGCCTAAAAACAACGAACACCAAATATGTTATATTTTAAGTTCAGCATCTGTGTTACCTAGGAGATTATGAAATGTCAAGTTTTAACCATTCGAGTCTACCAGTGAAAATAACCCAGGTTGGGGTGATTTTCTGGTTGTTTAAAATGAGTGCTCTCACATGTTCCAAATGCCATTCGATGATAAGATCCTACAACGGGGAGGCCGGCGGCTTTCTGTTGAGGGTATAGGTAGCATGGTTGGTCTGTGTCTCTGAAGGCTGAAGTAATTCACATGGCCACCCACTGACAAGTGCAATGAAGCATAGAGTAATCGGGTTAATAAGTGACTGCTCAAAATTCCCAACAATTTCCAGAAATAGGAAAATGAAAATCTAAAATCGACAATGACAAAGAGAAGGTGACAAGCATCTGGAACAGGAGTTGAAAACAAAAAGTAATCTCTTAAAAAATAGCATGTTAAGTTAAAACTGCTAAAAGTAGCAAGTGGTTTTGAAAGCACTGGAAATATAAAAACTGAATATGAAAAGCAAAAATGTCTGTGCTCAGGTCCATGCATATCATTTTTTTCCATTTTTTTTGCTGAACCCTAAGAAATAAAGAGTTTTCTATGCCTCAGAGATAAAGGGACTCCAGTCTCTTTTAAAAAGGAGTTTGTAAATAAAAACAGGGGCTATTTTTAAAAACCAATATTATTTTTTAACTTTTTATTATGCAAAATTTCATACCCATTAACAGCTTTAATAATTATTAACACACGGCCAATATTAATGTATCTATACTCCCACCAATTTCCCCCAATTCTCATAAAGGTCTATTTATTTTAAGCCTCAAAATGAACAAATCTTTTAGGGCTTTAGTTTCCTTGTTTGTAAAATGTGGGCAATTACATTCCCCTCCATACCTACAAATGAAGTTATGAAAAATAACCAAAACTTCTCAGCCCCTTCTAACACTTACTCTGGTTTCTGAACTTAAGAAAAAACAAGATAGAACATGGAATCAACTTTTGTTTACATAAGTCTTTCTTTGAAGCAGCTCTAAGTGTTTCTGGAGAATTTATCTTTCATTCTTCCAGCACCTCTGCGTGGCAGATGAAAGTATTATTATTCACCTTTAGGAGATACTGAAATTAAAGAAAAAGGAAATGATTCAAATCAGATCAAATGAAAAATCAACAGTCAGGGCAAAAATCCATTTTTTTTTCCTGATCCCCATCTTTCTGTCATTAAGATATGCTACTTCTATCATTATTACAACATTTGTGGATGAAAATGAGTGTTCTCTCTCAACGAAATGGACTTATACTCTATTTAGGAGTTTTTATATTTAACAGAATAATGCTGTATATGAAGGTAGGCATTTAAATATATTGACTGACTGTAAAGCCCACCTTGTGGATAAGAACACAATCCTCAGTTGGTTGGTTCAGCCTACCTAAAGAAGACAGCAAAAAGTAAAGGAAGAAAATTAAATGCACCTGTGGTTCACTGGAATTGAACAATTACAGCTTTCCATTTCATAGGTTTAAAATCTAAAATATTTACTTGGCAGATGAAAAATTACTTCAGTGTTACACTTGAGAATTATACCATTTGGGCCCAGTCCATAGTGCCACAGGCGTGGATGATGCAACTTCCAGCTCAGTTACAGAGTATTTTTATAGCACTTACCAAGTCATTATAACTTCATGTATTTAAAACATTTTCCTTCCCATTCATACCGTGGTTCCTGTTCATTGCATTTAGTCAAGGCAGGTTGGGATGGGATGAGGTGGGGTAGGGTGGGGTGGAGGAAAAGGGGAAAAGAAGCTGAGGGAAGGGTACAGTGAGGGTAGGCTGCCATGAGCTAGGCTCCCCTAAATGTTGCCTATTATTCTTTTCTTGGAATACATCAGAGCAAAGGCTCTTTCTCTTTCTATGGTCTCAAGAACAGCCAGCTGCAGCCTGAGCAATGTCTTCGAGGACCATTACAGCAGAGGTTACAACTATCTGAACAGTCAAACGAATAGTTTAAATGTTTATATAAGAAGGGGAGTCTTCTTCAGTTATTTCTCTCCAACTTTGAAAATAATTTTAGAGGCCATGATCTACCCAACACTGGGCTCCCTGAGGCTTTTTGACAAATCAAATAAAAATAAACAAACCAACCAGTAAATAAATCGGGTTAAATTATGTTTTTAACATCATTTGCTGTTGCTGTTATTATTGTTTTTATTCAGGATGTAGAGCTCATGTGGATTGCTGCTTCTAAAATAAGGCAGAAAACAGAATTAAAATATAGTAAAAAGGACAGTGACCTGGTAGTTAAGCAACCCAGGTTCTCTACACTGACCAGCTCTGCTGGGCAAGGCCAGAATCCTTAAGGACAGCAGTATTGTCATCTGTCAGATGACATACATGGTCCAAGTGAGTTTGAAGATGATTTTTAGTTCTAAAATTCTTAGACTACCTACATATCCCATGCCTTTTATTCTATTACTTCTATGTAGTATCCCCATTTTCATAATGCCACCCCTTTCATATAACATGCATAAAAATGTGAACCATCTCTTTATTGATTAGCTTACAGAAAAAGTTTAAATCTGACGCAGAGAAAAAGAAGCATTCCTATTAAATGACCACTTAATAGCACTCTTTTATAGGAATAGCTTGAAAAAAATTAGAAGAATATTTTCTAGTTTTCCTCCAAATCCCACCTAATCAGTCAGGCCATTTTCTGAGATTCACAAATGGCAGTTTATAAAATTACAATATACAGCTCTCTGGACCATAATAGACGCTAGATAAATATTTGCATACCTAACCCCTCCTCCTTGACCCCCAGCTTCCCAACACCACTATGCCCACTACCAAAAGTAAGTCTTATAAACTGCAACACCTTCTTTCCTTCCTTCCTTCCTTCCTTCCTTCCTTCCTTCCTTCCTTCCTTCCTTCCTTCCTTCCTTCCTTCCTTCCTTCCTTCCTTCCTTTCTTATCCTCACCTGTGGACATTTTTCCATTTTTTGTTTAAATAGAGTGGAAGGGAAAGAGAGGAAGAGAGAAAGAGAGAAACATCGATGTGAAAGGGACACATCGAGTGGCCGCCTCCTGCATGACCCAACCAGGGCCGGGGACAAACCGCAACCAAGGCATATGCCCTTAGCGGGAACCGAACCCAGGTCTCTCTGGACCACGGGCCGACTCTCTAACCGCTGAGCCAAACTGGCCAGGGCGCAACACCCTCTTTAGATCAGAGAGGCCATGGAACCAGACTGAGGACTCAATTATGAATAAGAGTTTAAGCTATATGTAAAAGAGTTCAAAATCTTCCCAGAAAAAAAAGAAATATCAAAATCTGTTCTCAATTTGTCAAGAATGACCTTGGGAACATTATTAATACAGGGAAATTTGTAAATACATTGAAATCATCATAATTCAAACATATTTTATATTTTCGCAAACACTTCATGAATAAATGTCACTCTATATGCAATGACCCCATGATAGTGAAATTAAATATGAATTAACATAGAATTTATAATAAAAGTACTCTGATCCTTCAGGGTATACTGCGTGCACAACTTTCCAAGCTAAGACCCATGCAGAGCAAGATATGCTGCTGTGAGTTTCATAAATGCCAAAAGAAATATTTTTTCTAAAGTGCTTTCTCAACTTAAAAGAGGGATCCACCTGATAACTAGGTAAAGGGAGACCAGTCTTCCCCCACAAGGAGGCCTAAAAAAAAAACTAGGAATAACAATGTAATAGAAAAATATTCCTTAATTTTAAAACTTGAAACATAAAAGCCTTTCTCTGTGGAGATGAACTCCTTCCATTCTCCAAGGGCTCTGTCAACATCATCAACATTGAACACTTGGCTCACAAAAAAATGTGATGACGCAGGAAATTGTCTGGAAACAAACAAACAAACAAAAAAAGCATTCTCCTTCCCTGGAGCCAGAGCTGCCGGGACAGAGCAGGCCAGCAGCCAGCATGTCAGGGCTTCATTTTTAAGTCTGTTTTTAATTGTTCCATTCCAATTTAACAGTCTAAGTCCCTCTTTTAAGAAGTACAAGGAAGGGGGAAAAAAAAAAAGAGAGAGAGAGAGATCTTACAAGATACCATCTAGTTCTTACTTCACTAGTCCCTATTGAAGAAACTCTTGCTAATAAGCCACCTAAAACTTGGCAGATGAATTCCAAATCTTGTGTGTTACTAGGCAAACTTAGAAGGGTCTCTTTCTACTCTGTGGGCCTAGTCAATACAAAACACACACTAGAAAACTGTGCCCTAAATGCACAGTTACATTCCAATCACTGCTGTTTATCCATGAACTTACCTACTTTTCAAAACTTGAAAGGAGAAAAGAGTTGCGGGAATTACTATACCACAGTCTACTCGGATTTTTGCGAGCATTTCTTGACTTGGCTGACATTATAGAGGCTATAAGAACAGAAAGAAAATAACCTACATTTCTCTAGGTTTTTGGTATTTTTTTCCTGCTTTTTTTCTTGCCAAAAATCACTTGGCTTCCCAGTGAAGCACAAATAACAAAACAAAACAAAAATCTCACAGCTATTTATGGATATAAAGAAATTAAAATAACACCAACTCAGTTCCCTTTGCATCATTTCCTTTTTATTATGTGTTCCCTGAAACATACAAATCTAGTGACTTGTGTATCTATTCCCTCAAAATTCAATAGTCTACCCACTGATGTGGTCAACAATGTGTACAAGGAATTTTGTTATGCAAATGTTTGTGAAGGATGTAAGTGGGAGGAAGAATAGATGATGGTAATTCTGAGATTAATTCTCTTTCCAAACTCTCAATTTATGTTGAAACATCATGGTTATTTCAGTTAGAAACTCCCTGTTTGGCTATTGGTCATATCTATAACCACCAATGAAAACTTAAAAGAACCTCTTTTGCTTCTGACCCAGATGGAGTAACAGGAAACATGTTTATCCTACCACCAACATAATAACCGCCCCCCAATTTTTAAAAAAATTTTTTTCTTTATTGGTTTTAGAAAGAGAGGAAGGGAGAGGGAGAGAGAGAGACAGAAACATCTATGAGAGAGAACATCGATTGGCCATCACCTGCAAGCCCCCCACTGGGGATCGGGCCCACAACATGGGCATGTGTCCTGACTGGGAATTGAACTGGCAACCTCTTGGTGCATGGGTCGACGCTCAACCACTGAGCCACACCGGCCAGGCTCCCCCAGTTTTTTAAGATAAAACATGAAATAGCTTTTTCCCCCCAAGACACTGGATACTCGGCAATGAATGACGGTGATCCCTTAAATGTAAGAAACAAATGAGGAGAGCTCTGTCGTTGCCCCAGCTTACTGGAAAGCTATGGTGCAGGGAGATGGAACCCAGGTAGAGCTCAGCAAACTCCCTGATTTGAGGAGATGCAGCTTAACATCTGGGGAAAACAAGGCAGTTATAATTCAAAAGAGGGATCTGTGGAGAGTCTCCCTCAAATACTCAGCACTGATTAGTGAATGCATGTGAGGAAAATACTTAAGGCTGGAGAAAGAATGATCCAAGAGGAGTAGAGAGAAGAGTGCCTAGCACCCACACAGGGCCAGAAATAATATCTATTCCTACCAGTCAAACTGGAAAACTTCATAATTCAAGGAGCACTGGGAAGAGTACTCAGAAAGGTCTTACCTTGAGAGTGGAGAATAATTACCTTTAAATGGTCTGGTCCTGCCAAAACAAATCTTAAAAGCAAGATTCCAAAAGATCAAACTGTTTCCAAGTAATTTAACTGTATCCCATAACGAAGTTCAAGACTTATAGGAATACAAAATACACTGCACCCTAGAAGGTAAAATCACAATGTCTGGTATCCAATCAAAGATAACCAGACATGCAAAGAAGCAGGAAAGTAAGACCCATAATGAGGAGGAAAATCAACCATCGAAATGGGCTCAGTACTAACACAGATGCTAGAATGAGCAGACAAGGACATAAAATAGTTACTATAACTATATTTCACATGTCTGAAAAGTTAGGTAGAGATACTAAAAGGACCTAAATCAAGAGTAAAAACTACAATGTATGAAATGACACATACACTGAATGGCATTAATGGTAAATTACACCCTGGAGAACTTGAAGACATAACAATAGAAACTATCCCAAATGAAACCCAGAAAAAAAACAGAACAAAAATGAAGAGCATGAGTGAGACATGGGACAACTTCAGGTGGCTTAATATATGTGTAATGGAAGAGAAAATAAAGAGAGAAGAAAAAAATATATTGAAATATAATGGCCAAGAATTTTAGAAATTTGATGTAAACTATAAAAACCCACATATCAAAAAAGTTCAAAAAAAAAAGCTCAACAAACACCAAGCACTAAAAATATGAAGAAAATTACACAAAGGTCCATCATGATCAAATTGCACAAAACCAGTAAGAAGAGAAAAACTTGAAAAAAAAAAATGAGGAAAAAAGATATGTGATATACAGAGAAACAAAGATAAGGATGAATGCAGTTTCTAGATGGAAAAAATGAAAGTGAAAATACACACTCAACCTTATAAAACTGAAAGAAAAAAATTGGTAATTTAGAATTCTATTCCTAGCAAAACTATCTTTCAAACACAGAGTTAAAATAAAGACCTCTTCAAAGTATAAAAGCTGAAATAATTCATCACCACCTGACCTACACTCTAAGAAATGATAAAGTAAGTCCTTTAGGCAGAAGGAAAATAATGTCTGGATCTATATAAAAGAATGAAGAACACTGAAATGGTAACTACTGGGGAAATATTTTTTTTCCTATTATTTAAATATATTTTAGATAACCAGCTGCTTTATAACGTATGTGCAACATATTTTAATATAAGTAAACTAAATGACAACTACTGTAAGGTTATTTTACTACAAGTGGCAAAATATCACTTAAAGATAGACTGTGGTAAGTTAAAGATGTATACTTTAAATCCTAAAGCAACCACAAAAATAACTAAACAAAGAGTTACAGCTAATAAGACAACAAAGAAGGTAAAGTGGAATAAAAAAATTAATTCAAAAGAGACAGGATACAAGGTTAATTTACAAAAGTCAATTACTTCCTTACATACTAGCAATGAACTAGAATTTCAAATTAAAAATATAATTCCATTTACACTAGCACCACAAAAAAGAGAAGTATAAACCTAACAAAGTATATGCAAGATCTATATATGGAAACTGCCAAACTCTGATTAAAGAAATCAAAGAAAATCTAAATAAATGGAGAGATAGTCCAGGTTCAGACAGGAAAACTCAATATTGTCAAGATGTTGGTTCTTCCCAACTTGATCTACAGCTTCAATGCCATTCCAATCAAAATCCCAACATGTTACTTTATGGATATGGACAAACTGATTCTGCAGTTTATATGGGAAAGCAAAAAAAAAAAAAAAAAAATCCAACATAACAGTCAACACAATATTTAAAAGAAAAACAAAGCTAACGGACTGAAACTAGCCAACTTCAAGACTTACTATAACATTACAATAATCTATATAGTGTGATATCAGTGAAAGGATAATTAGATCAGAAACAGAATAGAGAGCCCATAAATAGACTCACACATAGTTATGTCACTTTCCATAATAGTCCGTTGCTTTAAATATAAAGAATTACTTCAAAAAAATAAAAATAAAATGGGAAAAAAAAATAAAGAATTACTTCTTCATGAAATAAAAAACATTTAATGAAAACCTACTCTATATAAGTCAGTGGGCTGGGTACTTAAAGGAGATAAGATTGGATGATATAGGTAGATGTCAGATTTCAAGGGACTAGTAATACCAATGATGATGAAGTGTAGTGGCAGGTGTACTTTACTTGGCTAGAGTGAAAAAAGGCTCAGAGAATGATTAAACAGGAAGGCAAATTTTAGGTCATGGAGAGCTCTTGCCAGAAAGCTTTAAAAAAATGGCAAGGTTAATATGTCAGAATTTCAAACAGAATACAGAAGAAGCCAAATACAAGTTCTTAAAGTCAAATTCTTTTATAATCTTCTCATTTAATAAACTGAAAAATATTAAATCTCAGTGGGAGGATATATTAGGGAAGAGCTCATTTTAAACAGTGAATTCCAGGACACATTTACTCTGAGTGTGTCTTCTCTATGAAAATTATGGAAATACAAATTCCCAGTATCATCTAATTGAATTATTTCTCCTAAATTTATAGACTTCAGTGGATTATTCTAAAATGTATCAGCTTTGGCAGTCTCCCTTCAGAGACCAGGAACCTGGCTGTTACGCCTCAAGTGGAGTGAGACTCCTGGAGAAATTATTTTGCTACCACAACTATTTCAGTGCGGTTCTAAGCAGTGAGCCCAATGCTTGCCAAATTTCTCTGGTTTGATCCCATCTGAGTGAGACCAAAATATAGCAAAATAGCACCTCTACTTCCTGGCTATCTTTGATTGTCCAATATTCCTCCAAAAGCATGCCTACTTTTATGTTTAAGAAACTTCTGGCCTACAGTTCTTAATCTAATATATGATATTAGGTACATACGGGCACAAGGAACACCCCATCTACCCTCCATCACTGCTGCACTCTCTTTCACTGAAAAAAAATTATAAAGAAACCCCTAAGAGTGTTTATAGCTTTTACATATCTAATCACAGTTACAGACCAAATTATATGAGCTTGAACGTTCCTTGGCAATTAAGGGTTCCATAAGGAGAAAAGTACACAGTGCCTCTTTCTACTTGCACTTCTGTCTACAATCTACGCCCAAGCTCTTTCTCCTGAGCCCTCTCTTTATTAGAGAAGCAAAAATTCTTTCTGCCTAGTTTCTCAAGGTCCTTACATCCACTTCAAGCTCCAAGTACGTTCCAGTCAGCCAGCGACATGTACGCAATCTGAAAAGCCCTCCACTGAAACTCCCCCGGAATCACCTCTTCTGAGCCTTCCGGACTTTCTTTTGTTGCTTCTGGCCTTTGTTATTCAATCTTAGCCTTTGTTTCTAACTCATTCCTTCTCCCCACACCACTGGGTTCAACACTGTAGTTCTGCTTCCTTTTAACAGAACAATCTTGGACCCCTTTCCGTGGAATGTAAGATAATGTCTGCGTGTACTTCAAACAGGTACATACAATTTCACATCGAAGCTGTTCATCACACAGTTCAATGAGTTTCAGAATAACACTGAATATCTCAAACGTCTCAAAAATAGGAATGTAACATTCCTTACAGATTATATTCTAGATTTATATCCTAGTGTTTAGCTAAATGAAAAGCAGGAACCAAACCCAAAGACACTCCAGATGTCTTCTTTGAATGAGTTCAACTTGTACAAAAATTTTTGGACAAGATACACTGCAGCTAAGTACAGATGAAAGCCATAAAGAAAGGGAAATGCTTGAATCACAGTCATGGTATAAATAACTTTCAGGAATTCACTTCCTGACAACTCACTCCATTCATAGTTTAATGCTGAGTTTAGGAGAATACTACTGAATAAGAGAGTATCAGAATAGCCAATTATAAAATACCCATTTTAAATTATTATTTATATTTCCCTATGATCAATATATTTAAAAGAAATTTTTTTTTCTTTATTGATATTGTAGAGAGAGAAAGAGAGAAGGAGAGAGAGATAGAAACATCGATGAGAGAGAACATCGACTGGCCGCCTCCTGCATGCCCCCCCACTGGGGATCAGGCCCACAACCTGGGCATGTGCCCTGACCAGAAATCAAACTGGCAACCTCTTGGTACATGGGTCGATGCTCAACCACTGAGCCACACCAGCTGGACTGATCAATATATTTTAATAACAATTTATTGAACATAATATATAATAGCTACTTTATACAGATTATATAATTCAACACTCACAACAATCCTAAAGTATTATTGTCATTATTCCCTTATTACAGAGGAAAAAGTAGAGTTCCCAAATCTTTAGTTACTTGCCCCACTTGCCCTACCAATCGGTGGCAGAGCAATATATTCAAACCCAAACCTGTCTGGCTCCCAAACCTGTGCCCTTTCCAGTAGGATACACTCCCTCTCCATTTAAGTATTCATTACTAGCCTAGTGCTTGGAAAAGTGCTCCCACATGGAGCCTGGGCCAGTACAGTGGAAAAATACTTGTGAGCCGAGGCTCCGGCTGGTGTGTGATCTTGGCCTAATCACGTTCCTTTCATCGGCTTTCTTTTTCTCATCTATAAAATGAAGCATTTGGGTAACTAACATCTAAGGGCCCTTCCAGTACCAACGTTCTACCATACTATGATTCTATAAATTATAGACAATGCGAAATGTGGAATAGGGGGAAAGGATGAGAGATAGAAGGGTTAATTGGGCAGTAGCAACAATGTAGCCACACAAGTCTGGGATTGAGAAAGACAGATAGGCAGAAATGAAAGAAAAATGGCTTCGTAGTATTATATTCCCAATATGAATAAAAAGACTTTATATAGTACATATAAAGATAAACAAGATCCTATCAGCAAAGAATTTTATCAAATAGACTCATTTTTAAATTTAGCATCAATTAACATTTAAACTGTTTGAAATACAATGCAAAATACATACAGGCATGAGAAACTATCAGACAAACCCAAATACAGACATGCTTTGAGTCTCATTTTTTTCACAAGGTTCTGAAGACTGAGGGGTTCCTCTTATGGAAACAGCCGTGTGGGCTGACACCACAGGTGTACTGCAGGATAACTGGTGGAACTTCCAGAACGAGTGACAGGGAGGGGCGAGGGTACCTAAAACAGCTCTGCTCCAGTCAAAGACAGCGCTCTTACTAGAAAAGACAATGACTGGGGAGTGTTTCTTTTGTTTTGCTTTCAATATTCAGGGCAGCAAGGGCAGTCTGTGCATAGAACAATGATTTAAAACCTTTAATACATGGCTTCTCACTCAGCCAAGGTTCTTCAATGAGATTTCCTGATTCTTCCTCAATTTTCTAAAACGATGAGAACCAAGCGCCTGTTAGCACAGCTGCCATCACTAAGGGCCAGTCGGAGATGTGTGCAGACGAGCTCCCCGGGAAACACCACAGGCCAGAGGTGAGAAGACACCAAGACTAGCTGGGGCTGGACAGACGACAAGCAGCCAGGAGCTCTCCGGGCCTGGGGAGACCGAACGGTTCGAGATACTCATTTTGTTAGAGATGAGATGGGGTCAAATGTCTAGGCTTGTGAGAGACTCTGGTTACCCATCTTAAGCTCTCTGGCTAGATAAATATGTTTTATGTGGAAAAAGAGAGAAAAAGATGAGCAGCCTGGCAATAGGACCTAAGACAAACCAAATCTTCCACAGGATGTTTGCAGACAAAAAGGCTGAGGAATGCAGAGGGTGGGGGAGAACTCCCCAAAGGGGAAGGGAGGGGGAAAAATTAAAGCCATCAGTTCTGACACTTGCCAAGGAAGGAGAGTTAGAACACCGTTCAAACTGCCTATAAAGCCAGGTGAAAGTGACTGCTGGTTGTGACAGAGTCCACACACCCTAACAACACCCCACTGCCAAGGCCACCACCCCTGAGCTCCCACTGAAGGCTGCAGCTGCTTCTCAAAGCCCCTGAAAGCGACAGACAGAATACAGTGGCAGCTGCAAGAACGGGGCTTCGGCGAGGACTTGGCGTGAGCAGAGGGCAGCCCAAAGGCACACATGAAGGAAGAGAGACAGCTTTCCTGTGTGGGTTGTGCGCGGTACGAGGGGCGCTCACAGTAAGAGCTCCCAAAGGTCTGGCCTTGATTGCCTGAGGACTTGGCAGGCTCGGCCTTGCTCATGGCAGGCGGGCCGGGAAAGGCAGCCCTCAGCTGCCTGCTTCGGTGTTTTCCTCACTGTCACCATGTTCGTGTTCAGCCCCTGGCTCGTTTGTATTTTCTTCTTCTTTGGGGATTAGCACGTAAGTGTGGACAAAATCCATTCTGGTTATTCAAGACTGTGTCATTTCCTCCCACACCGTATTTGTCAACTAGGGACTTCAAGAACATGAAATCCTGACAAGAGTACAAAACAAACTGTAGAATCAGATGATGTGCAAGGGGCCTTAGAGACCATCTCATCCAGCCTCCTCTCACAGATGGGGGACTAGTCGTGGTTAAGAGAAGAAAGGTGATCTGCTGAAATCGCACTGACATTTAGAGAGCAGCGAAGTCAGGGCAAGTGTCCAGCTGTCCCATTCCTTTCCAGCCAGGGCCCTGGCCACCAAAATCAGTGTTCCTGTAGGCTCTGTCTCAGCCAACATACTAATCTCCCCCCACCCATCCCTTTTTTATGAGGGCTTGATAAGAATTGTAATGTGTTTTCTCTCTGCTTTCTGATCAAAAACTCACATATAAGTTTAAGTGAGTATCCAAATGTTAGGCCTTGAGAAAAAAGAAACTTGGAAACTTATATAACTAATAGCATTCAGAGTAAAGACCCAACCTAAAGCCAAGCAGAATTCATGTCATTAAAGACTAGCTCCATAAACTTAGATTTTGACTTTCATTTATATGTAATTGCCACGATTATTCAATCACGAGGCTAATGCTGCTACCCCAAAGAACCGTGGCCTCAGTTTATCCTGCCGCATTGATTTACAAAGTGGCAGGCTAATTTCAGGCCATAGAGACATCTTTTAGATTAAATTAAGCAGGCATTTTTTTAAAATAGTGTTTCTAGTTCAAGGAACAGATTCAAAAATCAGAAGAGAAGATCTTCACTGGCAAGTAAATAAGAGAAAAAAATATAAAAAAGAATGAAATGTTATGACAAAACTGAACCTGTATTACAAAAATTATTTCACAACTTTTCCCTTTTTGCCAATGGAAATAATTTCTGATATTGAGAAAGATTTACCTTTAAAGGCTTAAAAGATTCTGACTCGGAAAGGGAGTTTGTGAGTGCGGAGGGGTAGGTGGACATGTATCAGTTTACATGTAAAGTCATAACAAGCAATCTATCTTCTTTTCTCAAATGACAGTTTCTTCTTCTAAAAACAATTTTCAGTATGATGGAAACCATGTTATACAACATTAAAAAAAAAAAAACTTCGCCTCTTTTTGCTGCATCAACTGTGAGAATGCCATTCTTAGCAATCAGACTGTTGACATTCCAGAAAATGTCAACATCACTCTGAAGCGACCACAGTTACGGCGAAGGGTCCCGGAGGAACCCTGAGGAGGGACTTCGGTCACATCAAAGTAGAACTCAGTCTCCTTGGAAGGAGGCTCCAGGCTGACAGATGGTGGGAGACATAAGTGACTGGCCACCTGTAGTCATGGACCGGACGTGACCAAGGGCCCCACGCTGGGCTGGTTACAAGGTGAGTCTGTGTCTGCCCACGTCCCCATCAACGTCGTTATTCAGAAGCAAAGCTCTCTTGTTGAAACCCAAAGTTTCCTGAGGGGGAGGGGGGAACCTACACAGGGTATCTCAAGCCCAGAAAGATGAATTAATTCTTGAAGGAAACAACATTGAACTTGTATCAAATTCAGCTGTTTTGATTCAGCAAGACAGTTAAAAAGAATATCAAAGTTTTGGGATGGTATCTATGTCTGAAAAAAGAACAGTTCAGCGAGCTGATAAGTACGATCTCAAAGTTGTCCAGCTGTGGAAATAAGATGCTAGATGACTCCAAAGATGTTTTAAAGATGTAATAAGTGCCCTCTGTCGATTGGGGTGGGGTGGAGGAGACACTTGACTAGTGAAATTAGCTCACTTTTACCAAACACTATTCAGTTCTGGGGATATGGAGATTAAAGACACTACTTCTGACAAAAGGCGCTGAGAGCCAACTGGGGGAAACCAAAATGGGCCCGGAATGGCCCAGAGTAGCACGCCAGTGACAAAGGGCACTTTGCAAGCTCATGGGAGGGTACTAGGCCAGCCTGGGAAGGTTCAGGAAGGCTAACTGAAGAAGGTGCTGAGATGAAGGATAAACGAGAATTAGCCAAGCTTAAAAATAAAAAAAGGCAAATCCCTCTCCTATAATTCTTTTGATTTTTTTAGAGAGAGGAAGGGAGAGAGAGATAGAAACATCAATGTGAGAGAGAAACATTGGCCTCCTGCACGCCCCCCACTGGGGATCGAGCCCGAAACCCGGGCACGTGCCCTCACCGGGAATCAAACTTGGACCTCTCAGTCCATGGGACGACGCTCAGTCCACTGAGCCACACCGGCCAGGGTCTTCTATTATTCTTTATGTCTTCTTATCTAACATACTTGTTTCATATGAGAATTTGACCTAGTCCATAAAACTTCTGAAGAAAAATCCGACATTATTATTATTATGTTTTTTAATCCTCACCCAAGGATATTTTTCCATAGATCTTCAGATAGAGTAGGAGGGAGGGAGAGAGAGAAAGGGGGAGAGAGAAAGAGAAACATCGATGTGAGACACACCGACTGGTTGCCTCCTGCACAACCCCAACCAGGGCCAGGGATCAACTGCAACCGAGGTACGTGCCCTTGACCAGAACCAAACCTGAGACTCTTTGGTCAGTGGGTTGACGCTCTACCCACTGAGCCAAACTGGCCAGGGCAAAAAAAAAAAACGACATTATTATTATGTCAAAATAAGATTTTTAACAGAGTACTAGAACACATTAAATATCCAAAGACGTAAAAGAAACCAATCATTCCTGTTGATGTAACACCCAAACATGAGAGACATGCGACTTCTCAGAGCTGTCTCGGGAGCCCTGTCGCAGAGTGCCAGCTGGACACCAGGCCTTCTGCTGGGACCACAGCAGATGCAGTGACCATGAGTGAATGTCATGAGTAAAGCTCGTCGGGGACTTCATCCCACTTGGCCCACATGTCCCTCCTTAGGGAGAGAAAAAGGTCTGGAGGCCCTGGCCGGTTTGGCTCAGCGGTTAGAGCGTCAGCCCTCGGACCAGAGAGACCCGAGTTCAGTTCCCGCTAAGGGCATGTACCTTGGCTGCAGTTTGTCCCCAGGCCCTGGTGGGTCGTGCGGGAGGCAGCCACTCGATGTGTCCCTTTCACGTCGATGTTTCTCTCTCTCTCTCTCTCTCTCTCTCTCTCTTCCTCTCTCTCCCTCCCACTCTATCTGAACAAAAAGTGGAAAAAAATGTCCTCGGGTGAGGATAAAAAAAAAAAAGAAAAAGGTCTGGAGCAGTAGTTCTCAAAACTTTGGGTCTTGGGACCCATTCGTCCTCTTAAAACTATTAAGTCCTCAAAGAGCTTTTACTTATGAGCCATGTGTTTACCATATTAGAAATTAAAACTGATGCATTTTTAAAGCTTTTATTAACCCATTTAAAAGTAAACTAATAAACCCATAACATCTTAACAAAACTAATATATTTTTATAAAAATAATTATATTTTCTAAAACAAAACAAAACAAAAAGCTCAGTGAAAAGAGTGGCGTTGTTTTACATTCTTGTACATCCCTTTACCGTCCGGCTTGGTAGATGACAGCGAGAACCTGGGCCTGGTTTTTCACTCAAGGTGTTACAATGTCAAACTTCACATGTCCTCTAGAAAACTCCACTGTACACTCATGAGGAAATGAAAACACAAAAGACACATGATGTCTTAATATTATGATGGAAATAGTTTGAACTCACAGACCTCCTTGAAAGGATTTCCTGGAACCCCCAGGGATCTCCCACCACATTTTAAGAACCACTCATCTAGAGCAACAGAAGTAATGTTCAAAACTGGGTAAATTAAGAGTGTGAATTCAAGCTTCCTTTGAGGTTGTAACTGAGGAATATCTTGCAGTCCGCCAATTCTGAGAGCAGACTTGTTTTCTTGTGACTGAGACAATCCAGACTGCATGAAGGAGTCCACCCTCTGTCATTGTGAACGCCACCTCCGCAAAAGGCTCGGGCCGGGTGGGTCGTGGCACAGTGATGAGGGTGACCACGTGCCTCCTTTGCCTAGGACAGTCCCGGTTTATTCCTATGATCCCAGAGCAATTATTAGTAGATTCCCTTCACTCTCAAAAGTATCCTAGTTTGGATGATAAATTATACGCCACCTTGACAACGCCTTGCGAAAGCAGTGCCAGATTCTGCTTCTTCCCGTGGTGGGGACAGGTCTAAAGGAAGCCACGCAGCGTTTGGTTTTCACAGTAATATCCCAACTCCTCCCCCTAAAAGGCAGCCAATCATGGGAGAAACTCATCCCGATCTCTTGGTTTCTGTGTCTTCTTCTGCTTTCTTCAACAGTTGACAACCACCATTCTGGACAGTTCTATATGACGACACATCTGCTGGTTTTCTTGCTATGCGCCTAGTTCAGGATCTGAACTATAGGATGTCACTTTGCTCAACTGCTTTAAGTCGGCTGGAATGTTACCTACAGACTGGATTAACCACGAGGCTAATAAAACACTAGGCAAAACCTAACACATAGATCCAGCCAATCACCAGAAACTGAGGCAACTCAGTAGGACAAGAGACGTCTTTGAAAAAGTATTAGGTCTACCAGGTCTAACCCCACGAGCGTGGCAGGGGGTATGAAAAGGACTGGAAAAGAAGTGCTGTAAATTCTGATTAGTGAACCCTGAAACTGACATGAATTTGGCTTTGCATCCCCAAGTGGCAGAGAAACCTCAGCAGTCGTCCCATGCTTTTAGAGAGTAGGATAAAATTATAAGAACATTTTTACGAGTTGTGGCTGGCAAGCCCCAGCCTGTTAAAACTCTTCAAAAACCAATGCCTTGGTGGAGGTAACATTTACTGTTTACTGTAGCTCTGGTTGTTAGGGGTTATTGCTCAGGTCCCAGCTTTCCATGACATCAGCAGCATTCCAAGGGAAGTATGTGTCAGTGACTTTCAGTAATGACTCCCTTTCGCAAATGTTCAAAGCTTCTGCCAAGCTGCCCTACACCTGCACACCAGCTGAGTTAGAGGAAAAGGAAAAGTAAGATGGATTAAGTGGGATTTTTGTCTGGGCTCCTTAATGAGACCAAAGGCTTTCTTCTTTGTGTTTGGTTTTGTGTCATAAATTGATGCCAATCCCTTTAGGAGTGACATGACTCATCCTTAACTTGACAAAAACCAGTCCTCTCGGGACCTCTCGCCGTCACCCTCTGGACTGGCCTTTCGAGAGTCTTCTCCTGCAGGAAGGTTGGGGGCTTAGTGAGATGATGAGCATGGCATGCCGGCCCTCTGGCAGGGCTTCCGAGGGAGGCCTCTGCTGCTCCCCAAATTAGCAGGCAACAGAAGCAGGAGCAACGTCACTGCAGGGCTGCTCTAGGCTCACCTGGATTTCAGTGTTTGAGACCAGCTGTGTGTTCTCAGAGCAGCCGCAGGTCCCATTCCAGAGTGTGTCCTCACCCAAAGGGGGACCTGGCGATCCTAATCTGAGGGTGCCGCTGCCCAGTGAAGAAGCTGGGGACTGGTGGTTGGGCCAGTGCTCATGGTGTGCTCACACAAGGCCTTTGTCCCAAAGGTTCCCAGCATTTATCAACATTAAATCCATCACTATTCATGACAACCTTCTGAGAGGTAGCAAATATTAGTTCAGGTGGGAAAAACTGGGGGTAGGGGTGCGGAGAATGAAGTCCCCTGCCCAGAGTGAGGTAGTAGGCCAGCTCTCAGAGCCCCTGCCCACCTTCACCCGAGTAACTGACCCTTTCAGGGCTTCCTCCGGTTCTGCGAGGCCAGACCAGCCCTTGTCCCAAAGGGTTGTGAAAAACAAGCGTCGTTGTTAATGAGGCAAAGCTTGAAGCTGTCAAAGGGAAACAAGAACAATTTTATGTCAAGACACAGAGGAATGCCCTGTTAAGGGTTTTTGATGAGAATGACGCATGCATCAATATCTGCTTCTCTGAACAACACAGGGCAGAGCACTCCATCTGTACCTCAGTTTTCTCATCTGTAAACGCTAAAAAACTACCACTGAGAATATCTCCAAGAGCAGGTTAGAAATGTTCATAATTATGTAATGCTTTGAATTGCACAGAGCTTTGAGGGAGGATCTCCGAATTGCTCTAAAGTGCCCTCTTTTTAGTATATTGCAGGGTTCTAGAAAAAATTTTCTTTAATTACTGGTATATTTATTCTTAGGCATTAGGAATAAATTCATATGCCTTCGGATGATTTTTAAAAAATAAAAAGCCTCTATCATTACCAAAGTGATCATCTTCATCTTGCAGAAACAACGAGGAATTTGTTTTTTTGTGAGCGGTTGGGCTGGCATCCTCTGTGGTTTAAGGCAGCCACAGATAACATACTATCAAAAATGGCTGTTTCCCAGTTTCTCTTAGGCTTCACCCAGACAGGATGCAAACATGAACCAATACTAGAGGAATCCTTCTCGTTCAACCACAGCCTGCCAGTGGGGCTGGAAAACGCAGCTCTTGGGCTCAGTTCCCACATTAAACTATAAAAATCTGTCCAGTGTAATCACACATCGAGTCTTGAGCCTCAGTTTCCCGGAATAATTTCCAAAGGGAGATTTTACAATTATGGCTTGTTAGCAAGAGACTGAGCTAGTACCAATTAGAAAACAAGTTTCTGAGTAAACTTTCTTGTACATAGAATTAACAAAGTTATCCCTGAGACTAAATTCCACAAATCATTTTCATAAATAGATAAAGGAGGGAAGGAAGGAGGGAAGGTAGGAGAGAGAGAGAAAGAGGGAGAGAGAGGAAGAGGAAGAGAGAGAGAGGTTTTCATGCAAAATGCTTTTTTAAATCCTAAGAAAAGAGAATTGAAAAAAAGAGTTTCTTTTATTCTTGAAGATAAAAGATTTAATGAGCTACTAATCCCCTCAGTAAAGTTTCTTTGGTAATTGTCCTATTCTAAGCCACACGAATTTTGCTAGCAGCCTTTGCTGTTAAAAACGTTGTTTTATTATGTTAAATTCCACACAAAAGCAATGTAACAAAATGGCAAAATATGCTTCTGATTTCACGATGCTACCAACCTATACTTATCCAGAAATGTTAACTGCCAAGTGTCTTTTATCTCACGCAGACTTCATCTTTCACCACCCACCGTTCACCACATGAAGGAACAACGTCATTAGGAGTGGAAAACTGTGGGAATAAAAACCTGAGCCCTGGAAAAAAGTACTACATGGGAATCTGCCTCCAGCTCTGCAGATCTGCGGACTTGCCCGGCCTCTCGGGGCTGGCAGCGAGACGTCGGTGCCCAGAATCTGGCTGGATGAGGAGGGCAGTCTCGAATCGCACCCTGAGGGCTAGGGAACAGAACACAGTCGCTAGTCGTCTGTAGAGGTTTGAGGGCTTGCTTGGCAGAGAATCCTTCCTCGCTGGCCCTTGGTGATGTCATGCGTGTGTCCCCAGGGCCCAGGAAGCGCCCCGTGACTAACGGAGTGCCTCACTGTGTGTGAAGACACGTAGCCTCTTGGAGGGGCAGCAGCAGGCAGAGCTTGCGGCCCACCAGCCCAGTGAGAGAGGCCAGGCAGCCCTGCACAGAGGCCTTCAGTGGTCCTGGAACAGACCACTCTTGTTCACCTCCGCAGAGCGCCCTCCAGCAACTGACTGCCTGTGGCCTGGACTTCTGCAGGATAGAAACCCTAAAACTGGTTTGTTTTGTTTTTTCAATTACTCTCTTTAAGGGAAGAAAAGTGGTCACTGTGAGAGGGCAGACATAAGTTCCAGATTTCTAACGTGTTAAGGCTGGGCTCAGCAAATTTCTTCTGTAAAGGACAAGATCATACAAATTTTAGGCTTTGCTGGCCATAAACGCAGCCATAGACAACACCTAAACAAATAAGCATGGCTGTGTTGCAGTAACATTTGATTTACAAAAACAGGTGCATGCTGGCTTTGGCCCATGGGCCGGAGTTTGCTGGCCTCTATATTAACGGGTGGACCACCCCTTCCTCTGCCACATACCTGGGCCAAAATACCCTCAAATAATAGTGCAGTAAGGTGTGAAGGAGTTTGCACCATATACCTGTGGTGTTTATACCTGAAGGTAGTTTACAGAGAGGCAGTCGGGTTCAGGGTTTCAGGAGGTAGCCTCTGGATCAAATGCCTGGGTATAAATTCTCACTCTACCACCTCTGAACGTAAGGCCTGAGACAAGTTACTTTATTCCTCTGAGCCTTGGTTTCTTCATCTACAACATGAGGTTCCAAATTTTTCTTATTCAATAGGGTTAATATGAAGCTTTGAGAGAACAGATCAAGCTTAGCATAGTGCCTAGGGCACCATAGTGCTCAATAATTACCTGCCCTTATTGTTAGATTTTTTTCAACAATGACCATAACTACCACCCCAGAGTACAGTACCCCAAAGTGAAGAGGCATAAATTGCCACAAATGCTAGTACACTGTGACTGTCTTTCCAATTCTATTAATATCTACAAACACTATCATCTTTAGTAGTTGCATAGAATTCTACAGGGAATGCCCCAAAACTGAACCAAATTCCTATTGCTCAACATTTGTTTACTGTCTTTTGCCATTATAAACAATGATATAATGAACATCCTTAAACATGCACCTTTTAACACTTGTTCAGTTCGGTTCCTTGGGGCAAAAGTTATGCACATCTTAAAGAATTTGTAATTATTCTGCCAACTGGCTCTCCAGAAAGGTTCTACCAATTTCCACCGGTACCAGCACTGAAAGAGGGGCTCTGTTTATTAACCTTCTTGACAGTACTGCAACTACTTTGTTTTAACACTAAAAAAACTAAGACCCAGAGAGGTCAAATGACTTGCCCAATCTTAATGAAAATGCTTAATGTGTAATTATCAATAATAATCCCATTTTGTGGTTGAGAAAGCTGGAGCCCAGAAGTTTACTTAAGATAGCCAAAGTTCTCCCAATAATTCAAAGGATGCAGAAGATGATCAAACTGGAAATAAACTTCATCCTATTATTGGGCCATGCAAGACTCACCAGAGTAGGCAAATTTTAATTTTCAAACAGCAGAAAAATATACTGCCTTCTCAGGAACAAATTTAATTTTTCTTTCTTTTGGCAATTAGATCATCCAAACTGAGCCCTTTTATTTTTGTGTGTGTAAAACTAAATAACCCTATAAACCAAAGGTCCTCTTCCCAGAGAAAAACTGAAAAGCCCTGAGCATGTGACAAGAACGTCATAGCTCTAGGCATCCGTTAAGATTTACTTCATTCACTCTCTCCTATTGTCTTGCTTTATTTTCTTCTTAAACACTTATCACAATTTAAAATGTATTACTTGTTGTTTGTAACAACTACGTTCCACGAGAACAGGGTCTTAGTCTTGCTTATTATCTTTCAGTACCTAGAACAGTTCTTGGCACATAGCAAGTGATTTATAAATATTTATTGGCTGAATAAATCCTCCCAGATGCCATCTATGTATTTCCCTATCTGTACACTCTCCAAGGCAGGCAGGCAGGCTTTAGCATTATATATTAATCGGAGTTGTCATTCGCTGCTTACAATACTGCAAAACAAACTAGCTTCCTAACGGAGAAGAGCAGCAGCCGGTCGCTCACCCGCAGAGTTCCTAGCCAATTACATCCCCATCAAACCTCCACTACTGGATGAACCAGGCCACATGCCAGCACGTGCTAGGATACCATGACATCCCACCATGCCCCTTCACCCACGAGATTCTGCCATGGTTAGCCCTTGGAAACTTACGCACTGGTTTTAATTAAGTATTTGGTTTGTTGGTTGGTTGGTTGGTTTCCAAAAGAGCTACTCACGTGGGTCAGTAATTAGATTTAAGTTTTAAAGACAAAGATACCACCTGTCCACTGCTTTATTTAAAGATACAATGAACATGGTAGTTAGTTTACTACCCAACATCCCTTCTGTCCCAAATGACTGATCTGGCCCAATGCGGCCCAGTGTGCAATCCACTAGCCACACATGGTTACTTACCTTTAAATTAAGAACGAATTTCCTCAGCTGCACTGCCACACTTCAAGTGCTCAGAAACTGCCACTGTGGCCAGTGGCTACTATACTGGACAGCACAGACAGAAAACATTCCCATCACTAAAAAGTTCTACTGGACTGTGTGGGATCTGGTCAAACATGGGACTCCCATTCTCCTTTCCCAAGACTGACTTTTAAATGGGCATGTAACAGCCCTGGCCGGTTTGGCTCAGCGGTTAGAGCGTCAGCCTGCGGTCCAGAGAGACCTGGGTTCGGTTCCCGCTAAGGGCATGTACGTTGGTTGCAGTTTGTCCCCGGTCGTGCGGGTGGCAGCCACTCGATGTGTCCCTTTCACGTCGATGTTTCTCTCTCTCTCTCTCTTCCTCTCTCTCCCTCCCACTCTATCTGAACAACAAATGAAAAAATGTCCTCAGGTGAGGATAAAAAAAAAAAAAATTTTAAATGGGCATGTAACAGGATTCTGGTCAATAAAACATATGGAAAACTGCCTAATGGCCTTTGGAGAAGATTTCCTCATTCCTAAAAGAGTTACACAAGGGATGGTCTCTCTTCTATCTTTGGACAATGTCAGTTTAGAAGGTGGTGGGAATTCTGCAGCCACCTTGTGAGCCCGAGGGGGGCCAGTCTAAGGGCAAAGCCTGCCAAGTAAAGGTGGCAGAGCAGAGCAATGGCGGGAATAGGAGTTCTTAATGAAATCACTGAGCTGCTTAATTGTTACCAACTCTGTCGCCTTATTACATGAGGTAACAAAATAATAAATGTCACATGGCTGGTGTGGCTCAGTGGATTAAGCGTCCTCTCATGGACTGAGAGGTCCCAGTTCAATTCCAGTCAGGGCACATGCCCGGGTTGCGGGCTCGATCCCCATCAGGGGGTGTGCAAGAGGCAGCCGATCAATATTTCTCTCTCACTTCAATGTTTCTATCTCTCTCTCCTTCCTCTCTCTAAATAATCAACAAAAACATATTTTTTTAAAAAAAGATAAATGTCCTTATTGTTTAAGTCATTTACAGTTGAATTTTTGTCACTTATAGACAGATGCAACCTAATAATACAGCTTCACTTATATTTTTGTTTTACTCTCTACTAAAAAGGTTCTAACCAGTCAATGGACTATGAAAAAGCTATAAGAACTCTCTCCCTAGATGTAGGTCCCAAGTTTGGCTACAATAACACTAAGGAATATTGTGGCTCACAGATCTGAGCACCTCAGTGTCTTTCTCCCTGTGTTGTCAGTTATATTTATCCTGTCACCTTTTCCTCTGAGATTTAAGATTAAAATGAAACATAAAAAATATTTTGCATTTGCAAACAAGATTTCCATAGTGAAAGCTCTACTTCTGATGACGGCAATAAGAATTCAGGGTAGGATTAGAAATGGCAGTGTTCTCAGAACTAGAAGTACCCTCAAAGATCACTGCCCCTTCCTTTACAAGTGAGAAAACTGAGGTTCACAGAAATAAAGTAACAGTGGTAGACAGAACAGAGGCCTTCCAGAGATGACCGTGTTCTAATCCCCAGAATTTGTCAAAATGTTACCTAACACGGCAAAAGGGATTTTGCATATGTGTTTAAATTAAGGATTTTGAGATGGGAAGATTATCTTAGAGTATCCAGGTGAGCCGAATGTAATTATAAGGGACCTTACAAGAGGGGGCAAGAGGGTAGAAGACAGTAAAAGGAGAGGTTACAGCAGAACCGGAGATTGGAGTGGTGCCCTTTGAGGGTGGAAGAAGGGACCTTGAGCCAAGGAATGCAGGTGGCCTCTAGAAGCTGGAAAAGGCCAAGGACATGGATTCTTTCCTGCAGCTTCCAGAAGGAATGCAGCCCTGCCAACACCTTGACTTTAAACTTCTCCCCTCCAGAACTACAAGAGAATACATTTGTGTTGTTCTATGCCACTCAATCTGTGGTAATTTGCTATGGTAACAATAGGAGACTAACATACATAGCTGCCTTCCCCTGAGTCACCCAGCTTGTGTTGGTAATGCCAGAACTCAAATCTTCTGATTCTAGGCCCAGTTTTTCTTCTACCAAAACTTCTATGTATTACTCCTTTTCCAAACTACTTTCTCAAAGATAGGCAGATCTCAGTTCAATGCCTTTATTGTGTTATAAGGAAAAGTAACTGATGAACTACAATAAGAAACCATTATATAATGACTAGCTAATAGCATAACCTCTACAGCCAGATGGACTGGGTTTGAATCCTGACTGCTGCTTATTAAGTGTATGACTTTGGATGGATAACCTAGCCAGTCTGTGCCTCAGTTTCACCACCTGTAAAATGGGGCTAATAATATTATCTAATAACATGATGATGATTTAATTAGTAAGTCTTTGTGAAGAACAGCAAACATGCCCAGTGCAGAGTAAGTAGTATGTGTTTGTTATAATACACTTTTTAAAATACGGTTGATCTATCTGCAACCTATCATATGTGAACCTGCTCACAACAAATAAAATATGAAAGGCTACTGAATAACAAAAAATTTAACTCAAAATTATAACTGCCACTCAAAATGTTTAACGAGTTTTTATTTTTAACCAACACAGTTTAGATCCTATTTTAGAGTTATCTTTATGTTTGGGCACATTACATTTAAGCCACACTACAAATCAGTCAACCAATTTACAGATAAAACCAACATGGAATCACAGTTTTTATAAATGATACAAGAAGAGGATTTTTAAAATCATGGACTAACCAAAGGTACTTGAGCAACTGGGTCATTCAGATGGCTGGGCCTCATTTTGTAGAACAAGGGGAATTGCAGCCTTCCAGATACCATATTTAGACTCTTCGATCAGGCTCAAGGTAACTTAAGGCTCCGCCAAAAAATTCCCCTATTGGCGAGAAAGTAACTAAATATGAGGATGTTTCTCTACATAACATATTCTCGTGTGTGTGCTTGTAATTAGTACTTGCTTCGCTTGGTTTTCATCTGAATGGAATGCAGCCACGCCCAAAGCATTAAAACCATTCACTGAAATTTAGACACACTGTATGTCAGATGAGTGAGAAGGATTCTGTAAGTAGAAATGGGGAATAAGGATCTTTAACTGAATCAGTGAAACACTGAAATACAGCAAAGCCAAAAATAATAAGAATGAAAAGTAAGCTCCACGAGGGCAGCACTTATGTGTTCTACCCTGTTCCCCATTACAACCCTGAACCAGCACAACCCTGAAACTCTGGTAGGTGTGCAGTCTTTGTGGAGTGAACAGATGGACTGACAGAAGGAGAAGCCGCGGGCTAAATGTGGGGTGTCTTTATCTGCAAAATTCAGCGGTACAAGTGGAATCACATGTCCTCCTTCCAGTCTGTAATGAATCTTACTGAAACTCAAAATAAAGCTACCTCCTTAAAACAGCTAAATTTCCTTTTTCTCTATTAATTAAAACTAACAAGAAAAATAGGTGTTAGAACTCACAGGCATTCTACTACACTTTAACACAGTATAGTGGATGATTTTATTCATCTTAAAGGTACCCATGTCTAACCTGGAAAAGGAGGAGATGGAGCAGGTAATTTGGCAATCTCAAATTCTTTAGGTCAATCACAAGTATGCAAAATCTATTACTTCCAATATAATCGGCTTCGTCAAAATGTAAAATTTGAGCTCTGAAAAAGACCCTGCTAAGAGGATGAAAGAAAACTTACAGCCTTGGAGAAAATATCTGTAAACCATATATCCAACTAAGTATGTATATCTAGACTATGAAGAGAACTCTCAAAACTCAACATTTGAAAAAATAAACAATCCAATTAGAAAATGAACAAAACGATATGTACAGACATTCCACCAAAGAAGACACACAGATGGCAAGTAAGCACATGAAAAGATGTGCAATGACATCTGCCATTAGAAAAAATGTAAATTAAAACCTATCAAAATGGCTCAAATAAAAATTAGTGATGCCCGACCGGTGTGGCTCAGTGGCTGAGCGTCAGCCCATGCACCAGGAGATTGCCAGTTCGGTTCCCAGGTCCTGGGCCCAATACCCAGTGGGGGGGGGGGGGGCAGGAGGCAGCTGATCGATGTTCTCTCTCATCGATGTTTCTATCTCTCTCTCCCTCTCCCTTCCTCTCTCTAAAAAAAAAAAGAAGAAAAAAGTTAGTGATAACACCAATGCTGAAGAGGTTGAAAAGAAACGAGATGACTCATACATTGCCGGTGGGAAGGCAAAATGGAACAGCCACTCTGGAAACAGTCTGACAGTTCCCTTTAAAACTAAAAATGGATTTACTACATGACCCAGGATAGTACTTTTAGTACATATCACAGAGAAATGAGAACTTATTTTCATTGAGAAACTTGCACATGAATGTTCCTAGCACCTTTAGTCATAATATCCCAAAGCTAGAAACTATCCAAATATCCTTAAAAGGGTGAATGGTTAAACAAACTATGGTACATCCATACCACAGAATAATATTCAGCAATAAAAAAGAATTAATTTTATATCCAGGCAACAATTTGGATGAACCTTAAGGAAATCACGCTGAGTGAAAAAGTCAATGAAAAAAAAATACATACTTCATGATTCCATTTCTATAACATTCCATGAAATAACATAATTATAGAGATGGAGAACAAATGAGTGGGGCTGTGGGGTGTGGAGGTGGCTACGGAGAGTCTTGGGGCAATGGTGCAGGTAAGTATGTTGACGGTGTTGGTGGTCACGTGTGATTAAACTGCAGAGAGTTACACACACAAATGAATACATATCACTGGTGAAAACTAAGTGAGTTCTATGGATTTTACCAGTGTCCATTTCCTGGTTTTGAAATTATATGAGAATCACACAAGTTGTTAACGTTAGGGGAGGCTAGGTGAAGAGTACATGAGAACCTCCCTGGACATTTTTTTGTACCTTCCTGTGAATCTATACTTGTTTCAATATTTAAAAGTTTTTTAAAAAAAACAAATTATCTTTAAATCATTCAATCATTGGACATTCATTTTTAAATAATAAAATATTTTCCTCCATTTTCAAACTCAAAACAATAGTTGAGTAAATATTCCTTGGCTTCCAACCAGAGTAATCCTTGAGTTAAAAATACACAGAAAAGTATAATTTCAGATATACCCAAACCAGGGTGTGCCTGCCTTGCCTAGAAAGCAGCGGGAATCTTTGCATCTCCGAGTTGGAAAGAACTCAGGAGTCTTCCCGTTCAGATTCCCACCAACATAAGAATCCTTCCTAGAACATCTCTAACTGATCCCACCTGCGTCTGAACACGCACAGTGACAGAGCCCTGGACACTAACGTTTTGCCTGCCTACCACATTCCCTTCTGACAAAAGCCCCCCTCTTCCTCTGGGAGCTGCTTTTCTCAACGGTGGTGCTACCAACAGCCAACTTTCCACATGCCCCCGTTTGCTGCAGAAAAGGCACTGGAACCAAACTGACTGTACTACCCTTTGGCCTTGTTTGGTTTGCCCAAAGTTGAACAGCTGGTGTCCAAATCTTTTCCCAAGATTTTTCTCGCTAAACATGACAGCGAAAGCGTTTCTCTGCAGTGGTGTGAGGTGTGGAGCTCAGGCACTTTTTCACATGATGTACACGAGAGAGTGTGCAGGGAGAGAATGAAGTCAATACTCAGACTCAGAGATGAGAAAAAGAGAAATTGGGCAGCTTTATTTGCCTCCTGACTTCTAGTTGCTTCTGAGGCCCCATGGGATGTCTGCCCTTCCCGTAGTTTGTCGGGCCAGTCCTTTCTTTGTTCACGTGAAACATCCCTTGTATTTTTCTAATCATTTCTCAGCCCTGGCTGGGTAGCTCAGTTGGTTAGAGTGTGTCCTACACACCAAGGATGCTGGCTTGATCCCCAGTCAGGGCACATACAAGAAGCAACCAATGAATGCATAAATAAGTGGAACAACAAATCTCTCTCTCTCTCTCTCTCAAATAAATAAATTTAAAAATTAATAATTTCCCTTTTTACCAGGCTAGTACAATTCAAAATTCTGCCACATGCAACCAAAAGAATCTTAATAGAAATGGTAAGGCCATACCATGACGATGCAGCCTGTTAACGGCTCTCATAGTTAGAGTGTTCTTGCTCGTGTTAAACACAGTCAGCCCGGCCTGACATTCCGACCACTGCCCTACACCCACACCAAGTCTCACCCCTTTCTAAATAGTCAGATTGTGGTCACATAGCCTGTTGTGGACATCTACTACCTTTTGTCTGTGCAGCATACATTTCTCTATTATTTTAATAACAGCACCCAATTCTTCAGGAGAAATTACTTCTGCCCTCCTGAATGAAGCCTGGTGAGACTGGGAGTCAAGGTGCCTTGCCTTCCTTTAGCCAAAGAGTGAGCATGGGGCCCAAGCTAGAGCCCCTAGTTTTGAATCTTGACAAAAATGCTCAGCGTTGCTGGAGCATTATCATCTGGCAGTGAAGACCCGAAAAATACCACCACGGGAAATTTTTAATGAGACCTGTGAAGCATCTCTGGCCCCTGTCCTTTCTGGTTTCTAAGCCTGATACTCCCACCTTCTTTTTGACTCTGTAAGCTCCTTGATACCCTTTCAATAAGGTATGTTATTGTTCATTTATGTAATCAAAGCATCCCAACTTAAACATACCCCAAAAGTTTTGTCTCTTTTAGGCTAATTAATCCCAGTTTGTTGACCTGTATTGCTTTATGTGATTTGCTTTCCAATCTTTAATCTGATTGATTCCTCCCAAATAAACTCATTTATCAAAATCATTCTGAGACCTGATCGGGTGGCTCAGTTGGTTGAAATGTCATCCCGTGTACCAAAAAGGTTGTGGGTTCAATCCCCAGTCGAGTCATGTATGGGAGGCAACCGATGGACGTTTCTCACATTGATGTTACTCTCTCTCTAAAATCAATATACATATCCTCGAGTAAGGATTTAAAAAAATAATATTTCTGAACAGTCAAAAGAAAGGTGGTCTAACCAGAAGAGGGATAGCCACAGCATGTCCACCTTTGACCTGGACACGCGCTATGTTAATGCGGACACAAAATCCGTGTCACCTGCATGTAAGACTCACGGCAGATGCTGAGTTTACAGACAACTAAAATTTCAAATCTTTTTCACATTTACTTCTATAAAATTAAATCTTTCGAGCCCTAAATTATATAGTTGACTTTTATTTCTTTCTTTATTTTTAATCCTCACCCGAGGATGTTTTTCCATTTATTTTCAGACAGAGTGTGAGGGAGGGAGGCAAAGAGGAAAAGACAGAGAAACATTGATGTGAGAGAGACGCATCAATTGACTGTCTCCCTCACGACCCCAACCAGGGCCAGGGATCAAACCAATTGAGGCACGTGCCCTTGACTGGAATCGAACCCACGACTCTTTGGTCCTCAGGCCAACGCTCTAACCGCTGAGCCAAACCAGTCAGGGCTATATAGTTGACTTTTAAAATCTAAGTGACATTTCAGCATGCTAGATTTATGTAGTTCATTTCAGTTTAGTCTCATTACCAGTGTCCTGACGTGGTTGTCACTGACTTTAGGAATGAACTTAAATAAAGACTGAGTTCTATTCTCTGACAATATGAGGTCATCCTAATCAGACAAAGAAATGAACTAAGCATAATCTTGATTATCTGTCTTTACTAAAGGAGTATAAGAATTCTGTATTTGGATATTTAAGTTGTATAAAGGAATCAGTTAATTAAATTTGTATAAAAGGACCTCTGGGTCATTCGTACTCAAATAAAGCTAGACTTTTCCTAAGGAATGAAGAAATAGTAGGCAAATGGAAGTCACACACACACACACACACACACACACACACACACACACACAGAGGCATACAGACCAGGCGTTAAAATCCAGGCGATCACAAAGCCTTATTTGTTAACTCTCAAGCATTTGCCACGGCCATGCCTGCCTCCCTGATGTCTGCAGGAATTCTCATGGGAAATGAAGTGAAGCTGCCACTGTTCCACCTTTAAAATTTTTATTTTCAGGATCCCACCTCAATTCAGAAACTTTATACCGCTCAGAGATCTCAAGGCTTCAGTAAAAGAATCAATTCCCACACAAAAAGAGTTTGGGGAAACTGGCTAAAGAAAAATCAGTAGCTATTTTGTTTGAATTTCTGAGAACTTTTCCGTTTTACTTTCAATCCTGGCTGTAATCAAGGCTGTGCTATATGACGAGAAGTCTGAAGAACAAGGGACACTGTGAAGCAATAGACAGGGAGGATGCCTCGGAGGGCAGGAGGGCTGCCCACTGTGCTCCCCGTCCCTGTTTTCATCTTGGTGAGTTTATTTTCATCCAGAATCTGAATCTCGAGGCACCAGTCTCAAAGCCCAATCTGCTCAGCCCGGCGGGCGTGGGCCTTACATGAAGAGGAGACCCACCTTGAGTAGGCTCACAGAGGCTGATGCACATAATCGGGGTACCAATTTATTAATCTCTGGAGAGAAAGTCAACACTGCATAGACCAGGAGCACTGAGTCAGCCAGATTAGCACATCTTCTCCCTTGAACGCAGCCTCTATGGACCTGAGAGTGACCTCCAGGAGTTGAGAGCAGCCCCCAAGGGATAGTAAAAAAACACGACTTTAGTCCTATAGCTGCAAGGGAATGAATTCTGCCAATAACAGAAATGAACTCGGAAAGGAGACTCCGAGCTCCCGATGAGAATGTTGACAGCCAACACCTTGATTTCAGCCTGAACAGAGAACTCAGCCGTGCCGTCCCAGATCTGTGACCTATGGAATTGTGAGCTAGTAAATAGGTGTTGCTTTAAGCTGCTAAATTGGTTACAGCTTAGTAATTTGTTACACAGCAATAAAAAACTAATATACATATAGACTAGTAACTCTCAAAATATGTATAGTTCCCCAACCAGCATCATATCATCTAGGAACTGTTAGAAATGCACATTCTTGGGCCACAAGAATGTGGGGGTAGGGCTCAGCAATCCACACTTTAACAAGCCCTCCAGCTCACTCTGAAGCACACTCAAGTTTGAGAACCACTCCATGACGCTTAAGTAAGCACAGGCACCCTTCACCTGGTGATCCAACCTTATCAATGCTTCAACCGCTAACCAACATATTTTCTGACCGCCACACCCTTGGGTGTGTGGCATGTGTTACCACTTGGTATTCAGCTTTGCAGTGAAGTCTTTTTTTGCTTTGGGATTGTGCTCCTTAAGACAACTGTGTAACCACCCACTGTGACCCAGTACGTACTGATTTCCAGGTTAACTCGAAGGAAAAGCCTCCTTTCCCTTATTAAGTGAGGCACCTCACTATTGTTCCCCTGTGGTGTCTACGTCGTCACATCTAGTGTCTGGCTATCTGATTAAAGAATAATGTAATGTATTTAAGTCTTTACATTGTAGCTATGTGTTGCCACCTAAAATCCTCAACTCATACAACTCTGATAGTTTCAGCAGTAGGTGTTTGCCGGGAAGTGAGCATCTTGCCTCACTAAATACAGGAAGCCCATAAGGCACAGTGGGAAAGGTTCCAGTTTTGGTTCTACCATAGACTAGCTGGGTAATCTTAAGTAAGTCACTTAACATCTCAGAGCCTCTGTTCCTCAGATGTAACATGAAGAGCTCAAAATGGGTGCTCCTGAGGTCTCCTGCTGTGTGGCATTCTCATTCACCATGCATTCCTGCAGAAGCAAATCCAGTGTCCAGGATGATAAAAAAAAAAAAAGATACAAAGTAGTAAATGGTATTGCAAGGGGCTAAGTTTATACACTGTCTCACAAGAAGTGAAAAAGACTAGATCCCTCTCCCTCTCTAGGAAGTTATCTCTGGGAGTAAAGAGATGTTGATTTCAGCAACAAACTACATATTAACTTTTAAATAGAGTTACCAAATCTAGCTTGAGAGTTTATATTCAAATTATGCAATGCCACTTTAAGAGTAAGGAAATATATTCATTGTTTCTTTAGCAATTGTAAAATGAAAAAATACAATAAAAATTGTGTTCATGAAGAAGCCATCAAATATGCACTGATACAGGAAAAATAGATTTGTATATTGTATCAGGCCCTTAATTAGTGAAAGTATGCTATTTTTCTGGGGGGAAAAAAGAGTAAGGAAATAACTTATTAAGAGCTTTATATTTAATAGCTAGTTCATTTCATGTGAGAACAGCAATACAGAACAGGATCTATAAACCCCTTGTTAATAAAACCAGCACTTCTATCAGATTCAATCTGCAAATTACAGAAAATTTGACTGCTGAGAACATTTATTCTTGTGATCTAATTGATTTCTCCTCACATTACCTTTTCTGAAAGTCTATTTCTCTGGGAGATAATCCAAGAGAAAGATAGGTAAACAGACAGGATTAAGTTTCTAAAGGATTGAAGCTTTATCTGCTAAAGGAAGAATCTGGGAGCAACCAACCCCAGGCCCATATTCTCTCGTAAACATGACCATCTTCACGAGGATTCAACCTTTCTCATTAAAACCATTTGGTCCCACTGATTCTTTCCAAGCAGTAAAAAGAACTTTCATTCTAAAGTTAAGATAAAGAGTTCATACAGATTTTTCTAAGTCGATCACACATTCAGTTTTATATTCATAGATACATACTGATCATCTATCCTCTCCAGGCACAATGTTAGCAACCTGGGGACAGAGGCATGGTACCTGCAAGCGGGGAGCTTAACCTTCCTAGGGGACACAGCCCAGTCAACAGGCAATTCTATCAATAGATACAATGAAAACTCAAAAATTCAAGTCTAAATCAGGTTACAGAGAAATAAAAACATAACCATCAATACTATTTAACCTTCTAAGAGATGACAGATTACCATCTCTGGGTTTCAAAGTTAAAGGCAACATATTCTTCCTGTCATGATGATATGAACTCATGAAGCAGAATACTTCTTTGATACTTATAGTTTTCCAGGTATAAAATGCACTCTAGCATGTATATGTATTATAATGTGCAATTGTTATTTATGCCTCATTATTATGCAGTCAAGCTAACTCTGGAAAATGGGCCCCTATCTTTTCCATTTATATAACTCACGGTCACTGTTCACTGAATAAGTCCAACATTCATTCAGTAGAAATTTAATGAGTCCTCTCTGTGTCCCAACACTATGCTAGGCCCTGGGGAAATACAGATGGAGGGCACAGTCGTGTCCCCATGAAATTTACAGTCTAGTAGAAGAAACAGCTATGTAAACAAATCATCAGAATAGTGTGTGAATAGAGCTTTAAGAGCACCTAATCCTAGCAGAGACCAGGGAGTGAACAGACCTTCTTAGTGGAGGAAACCAGGTGGGTTGGGCGGGTGCTTGATCTATGACTACATTCAGGGGTCTGGGTGCAGCAATGGAGGGAATACAACAATTAGTCAGGCAAAATCCCTACTCTGATTTCAGTGGCAGATGGGGAAAAAAAATGGGAAAATATAATTAGAGGCAGTTTGAGATATGAAATAAGTGTTTTTAAGGAGGTGGAAAGTGCTTTGGAAAAGCAGAGCAGGGGAGGACTACTTTCTTTGCACAAGTGCATTGAAGAAGGCCTCATAAAGGAGGTGGTATTTGAGGTGCCTCACTGGCTTATACTCTGGAAGATTCTATTTATACCAGCAGACATAAATGATTTCAATTCTGAAGAGGTGCTTTTAGACTTTCCCTTACTGACTTTAAAGTCTACAGAGAAACTGCAATAAGCAAATATATTTTCTGCAGAAAGAATCCACCCAAACACCTTGACATTCTCATTCCACATATTTCACACATGGTATCTTTTATGTCTGGGAAAGTAGACTAGGAAATGGTTCAAATACCCAAGGGCCTCAAAACATATACATTGGAAAGTATACCTAATTTCCAAAAAAGGTCGAATTGCAGAAGAATCCCTTCTGATTGGAAAACAAGCTGTTTGCTCCTGGGTACGGCACAGATGCTGCCGTTTAGGACGGAGGAAGTGAAAAGCACCTCTGCTCTCCAGAGCCCCTGCACAGCCTCTTCTTCAGGCCAGCAGCAATCTCATACTGCCCAGGGGTGTCTCGATATAAAACACACTTTGGGGGTGGGAGGGTAGATCTAGTTTTATGTAGTTGTTCAAAGGAGCAGAACACTTCTGCCTGCTGCTTCTAATCTTTGCTGACAGTGATTTAGGACTAGAAGACTTGAATATAGAATAAGCCATAAAGAAGAAAGTTTTGCCACTGCTGAGTGTACCATGCTTTTGGGCATACACAAGAACTAAATGGCTCCCCCAGAAAAATAATATGAACAACGACAGAACCAACATCATGAAAGTGATCAGAAAATTAGGCTACACAAAACTGAAAGCTAAGTATGAATATTTAAAAACTGATTTTTAAAAATTACTTTTTGTTACTATGTGAAAAAAACACATTATAATACATGCATCGATAAAAAAGCTGTGGTATATATACACAATGGAATACTATGCAGCTGTAAGAAAGAAAGATCTTTTGTCCTTCCTTTGAGACGACATGGAGGGACCCGGAGAGTATTATGCTAAGCGAAATAAGCCAATCAGAGAAAGACAAATATCACATGATCTCACTTATTTGTGGAATATAATGAACAAAATAAACTGATGGACAAAATAGACCCAGAGACATAGAAGTAGGGAACAGACTGAAAACCTCAGAGGAGGGAGGGGTAGAGGAAGAGATAAACCAAAGAACTTACATGCATGTACACATAACCGATGGATATAGACAACAATACTGTGAAGGGGGGCACGGCGACGGGAGCGGGGAGGAGGGTGTCAATGGGGGATAAAGGAGAAACGTCCGTAACAAAAATTAATTAATTAAAAAAGAAAAAGAAAAAAAGAACACATTATTATCAGCCCAAAGAAACTAAATGGCTATAAGGCATAGGTGTATATAATTCAACCTCCATTTCAGTGCAGTTATTGCGGCCACATCACTCATGTCAGATCTAGCATCAGAGAAGCCATGGGAAACACTGGACTGAATTCAAGCTCCCATCAGCATCCACACTGATAGTCATTATGACGATCAGGTATGGGAACATCTTGCTTTGACTTCATAAATATCATTTCAGTTATAGAAACTATTTTCATGTGATCCTACGGGACCTTATTTTATTTATTACACTTCTAAATGACACCGTGAGAATGGGCTTTGATGGAACTACCGTTCTAAGAGCAGAGCCTGCCATCAAATTTCATGGCAGATTACATGATATTTAAGACCAACTCTCTGATCACCCAGAAAGAGATTTACCTTTAAAAAAAAATACATCTCTTAAATATCTACATGGCTACAATACCTCCAGAAATGAGACAATGACGTCTTTTCCCAGGCATATGCAATCCACTTGGCAATCAAACTGACCAAAGTCAAATTGCACAGATTATCCCCACAAACCTGGGTGTGGCCGCGGTTAACCCAAGTGCCCTGCCGCTGCTCACATTCAAGCTCAGCCAGCGCACACGCACACCGTAATTTGTATTCATGAAGCCCCAGTTCTACGAGTGATCAGACCAAGTCCACATTGACAGGAGCACGGGGCACTGAGAATTACACAGCCGGCGACCTGAAAACGGCTGCATGTGCCTTTTCCATTGCATCGTTCTTCCAGCGCTCATGGAAACAAGCGCTGCAGCAGCCCCTCGAGGAGCCAGCGGAGCCAGGCATCTGGCAACCATGACTGGCCTCTGGCATCTGAGAAGAAAATCAACTACAGAAAATGAGAGAATAAAAAAAAGAAGGGAACACAGACGATTCGTTTCTCACCCCTTTAAATTCTGCAGTTCCACTTGCTTGACTCTGAATTAATTTTGTTTTAAATACTGTATAAATGAACGTTAGCGCCCTATCCAATTTTCAGACCACTTTGCCATGTGCCCAGTTGGGGCTCAGTAATGTTACTGCTGGTGTTGAGAGCTCCGTAAAGCCTATGACTCACTGATGTAATATTTTAAAAAAGGATACATTTCTCATCCAGTATGACATTATGTGGGAAAATTTAGCTTTGTCACCTGTTTGTCATGAGACCTTGAGAAAGTTACCTAATCTCTTTTTAACTTTACCTTTATCACATCATTAAAATGACAATAAGAAAACCTTTCTTCTTCTTTTTATTGTTATTAACTTGTGAGGTCTATTTACTATTCAAAATGCACAAAAACAATTTACAAACTCAGAAACACCAAGGAGCTAGTTCACGGTTTTACCTTAGGAAAAACTGTCGTATAGCCTCAAAGAAGATGGTCACATGAAATATGTAAGTGCAAAATCACACCATCTTGTATATAAAAGTCCTTGGCTAGTTAGAAGCTTGAAACTACCCACAGTCTCATTAATCTGCCACTCTCTGAATAAGAAAGGTATCAACATGATGCTCCTTCATTAGGACTGCAAAGTCTTGAGGTCAAAATTGAATGTAACTGCTTACTCAGGGTTACCCAGTAGCTTGATAGTAGGAATGAAAGTAAGGCTTGACTTGCACTATAGGATGGGATTGAGTTTATATTCCCTCCTTCTATTTAAGGACATTTCCAAATGATGACTCCAGTCTTCATATGTGCTTATACAATTAGTCACCATTACAAAATTAATTTTTTTTAATGGGGGAAGATTCCACCCTTAAGCATCTATTTGCTAGATGATTTAAATAGCACATCATAGGTCTCTGACCTATGGACCACTAGTCAGAATCCAAGGAAGCTAATGCATCATTTTTGAATGGGAGACCTCATACACACACTCTTTTTCCCTGATCCATCTAGAGCCACGGCTGAGAAGGTACATTTTTTTCTAATTTACCCATTGAGGGTATCACCCTTTGGGTAATAAGTATCACCCTCAGCTATAAGTAGAGGTCTCGCCTGGCCGGTGTGGCTCAGTGATTGAGTGTCAACCCATGCACCAGGAGGTTGCTGGTTCAATTCCCGGTCAGGGCACGTGCCTGGTTGTGGGCTCGATCCCTAGTAAGGGGTGTGCAGGAGGCAGCTGATCCATGGTTCTCTCACATCGATGTTTCTATCTCTTTCCCCCTCTCCCTTCCTCTCTAAAAATCAATAAAAATATATTTTAAAAAATAATAAATAAATAAATATGTAAGTAGAGGTCTCCCATTTAACCTCTTATCTTGCTTGAGCTCCAGCTTTGTGTCCTGTTCCCCCCAACTACAAGTATGTTGTGTGCCCAGTAGAAACCAGACTCTAGTTAACTAAAGACCTGCAGCTGCTCTCAGGGGGAAATCCTCCTGAGTTTTTTCCTTCTGAGAAATGTTGTTTCTGGCCTATAGTTATTTCTCTTACTTTATCTCCAGCTGAACCATGCTTTAAAACAACAGATTTTATATTTTAACCAGAATGTTTAGGTGTAATGTACTATTCTTCTAACATATTGTTAGAAGTAGAATTCTAGCAAACATTTATTTAAATCTGGTATAATGCAAAAATTGATGTGCAAGGATGGGTTATAAGAAAGTGCCTCCGAAATTATCTCTTTATTTCATGGAAGTTATAGACTTATTTCTTGTGTATTTCAAATTAGAACACTTTTTATTACTATCTAATGGATTAATAACACTAGTTATAATTTATTATTACTGTATACCAGGCATTTTACCTATATTATCTCTAATCATTACAGTAACTTTGTAACCATGACTTATTATTAGCCTTATTTTATTTTTAAATAATTTTATTTTTTCAATTACAGTTGATAGACAATATATATTGGTTTCAAGTGTACAACCCAGTGATTAGACATATAACTAAGTGATCACCCCAATAAATCTAGCACCCATCTGACACCATTTGTAGTTATTACAACATACTGACTATATTCCCTGTGCTGTACTTGACATCCCCATGATCATTCTGAAACTACCAATCTGTACTTCTTTATCCCTTCACGTTTTTCATCCATTCCCCTCAACCCTCTCCCATTTGGCAACAGTCAAAATAGTCCTTGTATCTATGAGTCTGTTTCTGGTCTGCTTATTCATTTATTTTGTTTTTTAGAATCCACATATAAGTGAAATCATGTGGTGTTTGTCTTTCTCTGTGTGACTTATTTCAGTCACCACAATGCCATCTAGGTCCATCCATATTGTTGCAGATTTCATTCTTTTTTTTTTTTTTTTTCCTTTCTTTCTTGATTTTTTAGAAAGAGAGGGAGAGAGTGATAGAAACATTGATGAGAGAGAGCATTGACTGGCTGCATCTCGCATGCCCTGCACTGGGGACTTGGCCCACAACCTGGGCATGTGCCCTGACCGGGAATCTAACTGGCGACCTCTTGGTGAATGGGTCGATGCTCAACCACTGAGCCATACTGGCCAGGCTTTTTTTTTAATGGCTGAGTCATATCTCATTGCATATATGCACCACTTCCTCTTTATCCATTCATCTATTGATGGACATTTAGGTTGCTTCCATATTGTGGCTATTATAAATAATGTCGCAATGAACATATGGATGGATATATATGTCTTTCTGATTTAGTGTTTTGGGTTTCCTCGGATAAATACTCATAAGTGGAATTGCTGGGTCCTTCATTGTCTCTTGTTACAGCCTTTGTTTTAAAGTCTATTTTGTCTGGTGGTATAAGTATTGCTACCCCAGCTTTTTTTTGTTGTTTTTTTTCCCATTTTCATGAAATATCTTTTGTCCATCCCTTTACTTTCAGTCTGTGTGTATCTTTCAATCTGAAGTGAGTCTCTTGTAGACAGCATATGTGAGGGTCTTGTTTTGTTACTCATTCAGCCACCATAGGTCTTTTGATTGGAACATTTAATCGATTTGCATTTAAAGTAATTGTTCATAGATATGAATTTATTGTCATTTTATTAATTTATTTTTGTTACAGATGTTTCTCCTTTTTTCCCCATTGACACCCTCCTCCCCATCCCCCCACCCCATCCCCAGCTTTGTTGTCCATGCCCATCAGTTATGTGTACATGCATATAAGTTCTGTGGTTTATCTCTTCCCCCTACCCCCTGTTCTGAGGGTCGTCAGTCTGTACCCTACTTCCATGTCTCTGGGTTTACCCTGTTCCTCAGACTGTTATGTTTATTATATTCCACAAATAAGTGAGATCATGTGATATTTGTCTTTCTCTGCTTGGCTTGTTTCGCTTAGGATAAAACTCTCCAGGTCCCTCCATGTCGTCTCAAAGGATAAGAGATCTTTCTTTTTCACAGCTGCATAGTACTCCATTGTGTATATGTACCACAGCTTTTTTATCCATTCATCTACTGACGGACACTTGGGCTGTTTCCAGATCTTAGCGATTGTAAATAGTGCTGCCATGAACATGGGGGTACATATATTCTTTCTGATTGGTGTTTCAGGCTTCTTAGGGTATATTCCTAAAGTGGGATCACTGGGTCAAATGGCAGTTCCATTTTTAATTTTTTGAGGTAACACCATAGTGTTTTCCATAGTGGCTGCACCAGTCTGCATTCCCACCAGCAGTATACTAGAGTCCCCTTTTCTCCACACTCTCGCCAACACTTGTTGTTTGATGATTTGTTGATGGCGGCCATTCTGACAGGTGTGAGGTGATACCTCATTGTTGTTTTAATTTACATCTCTCTGATGATTAGTGATGTTGAGCATTTCTTCATATGTCTCTTAGCCATTTGTATGTCCTGTTTGGAGAGGTGTCTATTTAGTTCCTCTGCCCATTTTTTAATTGGGTTCTTCGTCTTCCTTTTGTTGAGTTGTATGAGCACTCTATATTTTGGAAATTAACCCCTTATCTGATGTATCATTGGCAATTATGTTCTCCCATACAGTGAGTTCCCTTTCCAATTTGATGGTTGTTTCTTTTGCTGTGCAGAAGCTTTTTAGTTTGATGTAGTCTCATCTGTTCATTTTTTCCTTTGCTTCTGTTGCCTTAGGTGATGTATCAGTGAAAATTCTGTTGCATATGATGTCTGAAATTTTGTTGCCTACATTTTCTTCTAGGATTTTTATGGATTCACGAGTCACATTTAAGTCTTTTATCTATTTTGAGTTTATTCTTGTGTATGGTGTAAGTTGATGGTCTAGTTTCATTTTTTTGCACGTAGCTGTCCAATTTTCCCAGCACCATTTACTAAAGAGGCTGTCTTTACTCCATTGTATACTCTTGCCACCTTTGTCGAATATTAATTGAGCATAATGTCTTGGGTCAATTTCTGGGTTCTCTGTTCTGTTCCACTATTATTCATATTTTTAAAAATATTTTTTATTTATTGATTTGAGAGAGAGAGGAAGGGAGAGGGAGAGATAGAAACATTGATAAGAGAGAACATCAGTTGGCCACCTCCTGCATGCCCCTACTGGGAATTTGGCCCACAACCTGGGCATGTATCCTGACCGGGAATTGAACTGGCAACCTGTTGATACATGGGTTAACAGTCAACCAGTGAGCCACACCGGCCAAGCTATTATTCATATTTTTTATCTTTTTTTTTTTTCCTTCTTCTTCTTAAAGAAGACCCTTTAAACACATCTTGTAATACTGGTGATAAACCCCTTTAGCTTTTTCTTGTCTGGGAAGCTCTTTATCTCTTCTTTAATTTTAAATGATAGCTTTGCTAGGTAGAGTAATATTGGTTGTAGGTCCTTGCTTTTCATCACTGACTATTTCATGCCAATCCCTTCTGACCTGCCAGTTTCTTTTGAGAAATCAACTGACAGTGTTATGGGAGCTCCCTTGTAGGTAAGCAATTGCTTTTCTCTTGCTGCTTTTAAGATGCTCTCTTTATCTTTAATCTTTGGCATTTTAATTATAATGTGTCTTGCTGTGGACCTCTTTGGTTCCTCTTGTTTGGACTTGCATGACTATTTCCTTCACCTGGTTAGGGAAGTTTTTCATCATTATTTTTTCAAATAGGTTTTCAATTTCTTACTCTCTCTCTTCTCCTGTGGCACCCCCCTGATGCAAATGTTGATACACTTGAAGTTGTCCCAGAGGCTCCTTACACTATCCTCATTTTTTTTAATTCTTTTTTCTTTTTGCTGTTCTGATTGGGTGTTTTCTGCTACCTTACTTTCCAAATCACTAAGATCAGCTGCCACCTGTGCCCTGTCCAGGGCCACCTGACATGACAGAGCAATCTGCAGATGGCTGCTACTTATGCTGGGCTTGGAGGTGCCTGGGAGAGGACAGGCTGCGAACAGAGGCCGGCTGCTGCTATTGCCAGGCCTGGGGCCTCTCAGCAAGAGGCACGAGAAACACCAAGGCCAGATGCTGCTTGCTTAGGGTTTGTGAACCTTTGAAAGATTTTAGGAAAGTCCAAAGCATGAGCCAACACAGGCCCTTTGTATTGAAAAGCCACTGGAAATGACTTGGGTGGGCCCAAAAGTTGGGTGGGGTGGGGTCTCAGGGAATCACCAGGACAGGGCAATCAGTGTTAGCCAGGTTAATGGAGACTCAAATATGGTGCCGGCCTGCTGGTTCTGTGGTGGAAAGGCTTAGCAAAGGAACAATGGCCTCTGCCAGTACCCCTGCCTGGGAAAAAGCAGCCTCTCCAACTCTCACCCCAAAGACAAACAATTCAGTTATTTCCCATATGTCCCTGGCATATATCTTTTTTTTTTTTTTTTTTTTAATCCTCACCCGAGGACATTTTTCCATTTTTTGTTCAGATAGAGTGGGATGGAGAGAGAGGAAGAGAGAGAGAGAGAGAGAAACATCGATGTGAAAGGGACACATCAAGTGGCTGCCTCCCGCACAACCAACCAGGGCTAGGGACAAATTGCAACCGAGGTTTGTGCCCCTTAGCGGGAACCGAACCCGGGTCTCTCTGGACTGCAGGCCGACGCTCTAACCGCTGAGCCAAACCAGCCAGGGCACCCTGGCATCTTTCAAGCTACTGCCCCAGATCTGGAGCTCAGAGCAAGTGAATCCCAGTAAGTCGGTGCAGGTCCTTTAAGAGAACACCTGGGATTCCAGAAGCCCTCCATCTCATTCAGCCACAATCCCTGCTGGTTTTTCACAGCCAGAAGTTACGGAACTTCACAGCCAAAAGTTACGGGGACTTCTCTTCCTGGCACTGGAACCCTGGGCTGGGGAGCCTGGTGTTGGGGTGGGACCTCTTACTCTTCAAGGGGGATCTCTGCAGCCAAGATATCCCTCCTGATTTTTAACTACCACATGTGGATGTGGGACCAGCCATTATGCAACTTCAGTTCAGCTAAACTTCAGGTGGTTCTGAATGATGGCTGTTCTGTAGTTTAGTTGCAATTTTGTTGTGGTTGTAGGAGGACGTACCACATTTACCTATGCCATCATCTTGACCAGAAGCCTTTTTTAGCCTTATTTTAAAAGTCAAGAAACTGAAAGCCAGAGTATTTGTGAAACTTTCCCAATGATTCATGGTAGTAAGAAGCGATAGTAGACATGTTTTATGACACCTGCCTACCTACATGCTTTGAAGGGATGTGACTGTTAAGAGTTAGCAACCATGATTTATACCATGTGGTTCTACCCCCACCTCCCCACCAAGTGGATGAAAGATATCAGGTTTGACCTAAGGATCCACGATCTATAGGTTGGGCAGTGCCCTTTTACTAACCAAAAAGCTAATCTGGACCAATCAAGCCCTCCCCTTCAATTATGCTAGTGGTGGGTTGTCCTTAACAGTCAAATTTTTCCTTTAAAAGTGTTAGGAAAAACAAAAAGTCAAGAAGTTCTAAATGGTCAGAGTCTTGAGAACAAGAGGCAAAGACTTATGTTCTCCTTTCAGCCCTCTGCCACACTTATCTTTGTAAATGCAGTGTTTCTTATTTAAATAAGAATGACAGTTGACCCTTGAGCAACATTGGGGTTAGGGATACCAATCCCCCACACAGTCAAAAACCCATGTTTTGACTCCCCAAAAACTTAATTATTAATAGCCTACTGTTGACCAGAAACCTTACCGATAACGTAAGCAGTCAAATAACACATATTTTTTATGTTATATGCATTATATACTATATTCTTACAATAAAGGAAGCTAGAGAAAAGAAAATGTGATAAGAAAATCATAAGGAAGAGAAATATATTTACAGTATCCATTGAAAATAATCTGCATATAAGTAAACCTGTGTAGCTCACACCCATGTTGTTCTAAGGTCAATTATATAGCCTAATTGGAAGTGTTGTAGACAAGGAACAATACAATAACTTCTTCCACAAAATTACTCAACTGCTTTATTAATTCTCAATATTTATGAGTCCAGAGG
This sequence comes from Tadarida brasiliensis, assembly GCA_030848825.1. Lineage (NCBI taxonomy): Eukaryota > Metazoa > Chordata > Mammalia > Chiroptera > Molossidae > Tadarida > Tadarida brasiliensis. Next base: position 215,360,743 of record CM061257.1, on the reverse strand, counting down.
AAACAGGAAAAAGAGCCCCTCTGTCTTCAAAATTTCCCTACTTGGAATTGGTTAACTTTAAAGCATTGTACAGTGTTGACACAGCCCCTTATTGTAGTAGAAGGAGTCAATTATAGAAATGAACGAAAATGTACTTTTCCCCTTTAATTATTACTAATACATTCATTTATTCAATAAATATACAAATATATTTTTAGTACTATGATCTCAGAATTGCGCTAGGTGCTAGGGATATAGTGGTGAACAAAACAGTTGGTTCTTACCTTCATGGTATTTATATTATAGCAGGAAAACCTAACATCAAACAAATAAATGTACAAATAATTACTTATAGGAGCAAAAACTGCTATAAAAGGGATATAAGATCAAACGGGAGGACCACAGAATGAGGAATTAGCATAAAAAATTAATCTTACAGACAAATCTCACTCAATATAGGTACAAACTCTAAATAAAATATCAGCAAAAAGAATCCAGCAGTGCCCTGGCCGTTTTGGCTCAGTGGTTAGAGCACTGGCCTGTGGACCAATGAGTCGCAGGTTCGATTCCGGTCAAGGGCACGTACCTCGGTTGCCATTCGTCCCCGGCCCTGGTTGGGATCGTGCAGGAGGCAGCCACTCAGTGTGTCCCTTTCACATCGATGTTTTTTTCTCTCTCTCTCTCTCTCCCTCTCTCTCCCTCCCACTCTATCTGAACAAAAATGGAAAAATGTCCTCCGGTGAGGATAAAAAAAAAAAAGAATCCAGCAGTACCATGAAAGAATAATTAATCACCATGACCAAATGGGGTTCATACTAGGAATGATACAAGGATATTTCAATAATAAGAAATATGTTAAGATAATTTGCCATAGAATATCAAAAGAGAAAAATTATATCCTAAAAGCATTTCATAAAATTCACCACCTATTCTTGATTAAAACTCTTAATTAAATAAGAACATATTTTTATTGACTGCTTACTACATTCTAGGTACATTTTTTTTTGCATTTCTTAGATTTATTTTTACCAGCCTTGCAATCGATTATATCTTCAACTTTTTAAAAATAATTTTTTATTTTTCAATTTCAGTTGACATACAATATTTTATTAGCTTCAGGTGATTAGACATTATGTAACTAGGTGATTACCCCGATAAATCTAGTACCCATCTGACACCATACCTAGTCATTACAATATTATTGACTATATTCCCTGTGCTATACTGTATATCCCATGACTATTCTGTAACTTCAAATTTGTACTTCTATTTAAAAACTATTTTTAATTGATTTTTAGAGAGAGACAAAGGGAGAGGGAGAGGGAGAGAGAGAGAGAGAGAGAGAGAGAGAGAGAGAAACATTCCCTTACAGGGGGTCAAGCTCAAAACCCCTGGCATGTGCCCTCACCAGGAACTGAACTGGCAACCCTTAGGTAACCAGGACAACACCCAACCAGCTGAGCCACACTAGCTAGGACCCAATTTGTACTTCTTAATCCCTTCACCTTTTTCATCCATCCTCCAAACCCCATTCCATCTGGCAACCGTCAAAATGTTCTCTGTATCTATGAATCTGTTTCTGTTCTCCTTGTTTGTTTTTTAGATTCCACATATAACTGAAATCATTCTAGGCACTCTTCTAAGCATTTTGTGAGTTCTAACTAATACTTCCAAAAGCCCTATGAGGCAATAAAACAGTCTGATTATACAAGACCTGGCTAAAGATTTAGGATGGCATCCTAAGAGCAACAGGAAGCCACTGAAAGAGTTAAACAGAAGCATGATGTGATCAGTTCTGGATTTTGAAAAGATCACTCTGCTTACATGAAGGTACAAGAGCAGAAGTGGGAAGCTATTAGAGTAGTCCCAGTGATTCACAGAAACATTAGTGCTGCTATGTTTAGAAATTAAACGTGGGGAGAGCTACAAGGGTTACTGAGTAGATGAATAGAGGGGGAATACATATAAAGAGGTATTTTAGATGAATTGGAAGGGGAGGGAATGACAGCCAAAGAGACCAGTTAGGAAACAATTACAATGGATTAGGCATGAGGTAGAGAGAATCTGAAATAAGAGGATGGCAGGAGAAATGGCAAGAAAGTCAGAGACTCTGAGCATCGTGAAAAAATCCACAGAGCTCAATATTCACCTGCACCACAGTTATGGATAAACAGACTTGTTGCCTTCATGTGCTGTGAGCTCCTTTGTGCCCGAGCACATCTTACTTTTCTTTTTATTACAGCGATCAGCACAAATTTGGCACATGGTAGGCTCACAACTCATATAAGTGAATGAAAGGATTGACAAGACAGGGACAGAAACAGATATTTTTGGAATTACATTCAGAGTCTATGGCTTTCTTCTTTTTTGGGTGGGGCGGGGGTGCTTCTTTCAAATGTTCTCATTGGGAACTGTCACAGATTATAAATGACTAAGAAGACATAACACTAAATGCAGTGTGGGATCCTGGATTGTGTCCTGAAGCAGAAAAAGTGTATTAGTGTAGAAAACTAGAGAAATTCATTAATGTCTATCGATGAACAAATAGCATTTTATTGACGCCAATTTCCTGATCTTGATAACTGTACTATGCTTAAGTTAGATGTTAACATTAGGGGAAGCTGGATGAAGGATATACAAGAACTCTGTACTATTTTTATAACTATTTTTTCTAAATTGTTTCAAAATAAGAAGTTAAAAACAAAGGTAAACATCCTCATTGATGGCAAATCTCTATTTTTTAAGTAAAGATCTGGTTTTGAAAACAAGCAAGAAAAGAAAACTTAGTGCAGAACAAAGGCTGGGGAGAAGGTCAATAATCTATCTGGGTAATGACTTTCTTTGCAGGGGAAGGGTTGATTAAAAAAGCATGGTGTGACTTTAAGTAAATATGAGACTGTTTTCTTTTACAGTTCATAAACGGCTTCTAAAGGCAATTCAAAAGGACGAGTTCTAAAAATACTTTTTTTGCAGTGACAGCATCATTGGATTAGGGTAAAGAGTGGCTATGTTGAAGAATAGCACTCATTTAAACAGTGTACTTTAAGGTATATTTATTTTAAAAAATCACTCTTCATTACCGTATGGTCACACCTCAGAGTGTTAAAGGCAGTTTCTGTGCACTCAGTAAGTAAATGAAAAGTTAATTGAATGCAATAATTTACCATGTTTCCTGCTTTCTAATGCAAGAGTCTGGGTGATTTTTTAATCTCTTCTGTTATGGAAGATTTTCTCGTTTTACCTTTTTGGGGGTATGAGCAAACTTACTACTCTTTACCATAAATTTGCTATTCTTCGGGGAGAAAAGGAAAGTACAAAGAAAACAGAGTGACAGAGAGCTGCCTACAGGCAATGTGGTCAACAAGGTCATACCTCTGTTGGTCTCACAGTGTATTCTATCTAGGTCAATACTAAGCATCCACTGGACATACTCACCAATCTGTTGGCCATCACAGCTGCAACATTTTATTGTGAATGTTTAACCCAGAATCTTATCCATCAGTTAATAAGCTCAGATATCCATTCACTAGAATTCGTGTTGAAAGGCCTTTCAGCCACATAACCAGAAAGTAACAGAAAATATATAAAATTATATAAATATTTATAAATAATTACCCATATAGGCACTATACCCAGGTCTATAACAAAACAGAAGCATTTTATTTCTTTATTTCCCTAATGAAGCAACATGGTATACAATATAGGTCCACGCCTTAGAATCAATGTCTTAATTTCTCTTCCTTTTGCCACTTAATTTGCCTATATTTTGCCTGTCTTGCTTATAAAACAGATGTAATAACATTGTTACCTTCCAGGGGACTTATGTAAATTAATGAATATGGCTGTAAAACATTTTGCACACATGAAGTGTTACATAAATACTTACTAATTCCTTGAATGTGCTCATTATATTGCCCACTTTGAACCTTAATATTTGCTTATAACTCTACACTTCAGATTTCCCCAAGGAAGAAATTCCAACTTGACTTGCCTGTGGCTTTATAGACACTTCTTTATATAAGCAAAGTCCAATTCAACAGGACATAGAACCAGGAACAAACACAACTAACCGAAAACCAAGCAGTATTCACAAATGCTCGAAGCCTATGAATGTACAAAATGCACCTTAGTAAGAGTTAAGCACATTCACTCACTTTTTCAGTTAGGGACTGTAACAGCAATGTTATGACTTACAGGGTTAGGTATAAAAACTTAGAGGTTCATAATATAATCTCATGACTCTCAAATTCTCTGCTTAAACAGACCATATTTTCTTACTATTCAAAGGGCAGAATCCTATGAAGGCTAAAAGAAAGTCTTCTTCATGTATCTGAACAAGAATTGAATAATTTAGCCTCTGCTGTTCCAGTTTTATATATTTTCTCAGTGAATCACTTGAAATTACTGCTCATGGCGAATCACCCTCTTGTAAACAGTGTCAGACTAAAAATTATGCAGATGATTAAATGAGATAGTATGTGAAATATTCTGCACAGTGTCTGTTATGTACTAAGCATGCAATACATAGTACTTATTTAAATGATATGTAATTGATAATAATGAACTCTGACATATCAATTGGTATCCAATAAAAATGATGTTGTGGAAGATTTAGGGAAATAACAGTATTTCTACTTATATATTAAACCCATGACAATGAAATACAAGTTAATAAATATTTAGCTCATGGACACAGACAACAGTATGGGGAAGGCAGGAGGGGGTGGGAGTGGGGAGGAGCGGGAGACATCTGTAATATTTTCAGCAATAAAGAGTAAAAAAAATTAAAAATAAAAATAAATATTTAGCTCATATTTTGATAATAAGAAACTTATCACAAGAGTAACAAGATTAAGAAAAAAAATACTCCTGATGTAATAATTTTAATATGTCGATATATTATAAAATATAACACAAAAACCATCATATATAACTGCACAAATTTGATGACAAAATGCTATGTACATTCCTCAAAAGCTTCAACTACAAGAGTGACTATCACACTAAGATGGCAGATGGCAAAAGTAACTTGTCATTCAATTGCATTACACTCAGATTACATAGCTAATTAATATTATGGCAAGTCGGTATGCAATCTATATAAATGGGTCAGTATAAAACAAATGGTTTTCCATATAACTTGGAACAATTTCCATTATGTAACAAAAAATAATCCAAATCCACCTTAATAGATTCAGATATAAAACAAAAAATAAGATTTGGTGCAAAGCATGTTGTCACTGAGGCTGAAGGCTTTAACATGACTCTGGATTGGATGGCTGCCACTCACAGCAATCACAAGTATTTAGGATAAAATAGTAAAAACAAGCATGGATCCACAATCCCTAGGGCATCAGAGAGTTCACACAGGAGAAAATACCTATATATGTGCTGAATGTGGGAATACTCTCATTAAAAAATCAAGACTTCTTTCATACCAGAAAATTCTTACTGGAGAGAAACACTATGTCTGTACTGAATGTTGGCAGGCCTTCAGACAGAAGTCAGAGGTGATTACTAATCAAAAGATTCACACTGCAGAGAAGTCTCATGGATATAGTATCTGTAGGAAACCTTTTGCTAGGAAATCACATCTTCAACTGCATCATTTAATTCACACAGGAGAAAAACCTAAACCTATATATGAACTATTTGCGAGGAGACCTTCACTAACAGGTCAGATGTGAAGAGACCTTAGCACGCTCATACCCAACGCTTACTGACGCAGTAACTGTGCTAAGGGCTCCATCCAGTTACCCTGATAGCCAGACGCCAGATCTAGTGTGCATAAGAGCCTTCACACACCAGAGAAAAACCATTTGTTTTTATAAATGTTGTTTAATGCATTTTAAAGAACTTTAAATTGATTTTTAGAGAGAGAGGGAGGGAAAGGGAGAAAGAGACACATCTATGTGAGAGCGAAATATCAATCTGCTGCCTTCTGCACGCCCCCTACTGGGAATTGAGCCTGCAACCTTGCCATGTGCCCTAGCTGGGAATCGAACCAGAGACCTTTCGGTACATGGGACAATGCCCAACCAACTGAGCCACACCAGCCAGGGCAAAATCATTTTGTTTTTTGAAAGTGATAAGGCCTTCTCACAGAAGTCAGATCTAATTGCAAAGCAGAGGCTCCATGCTGCAGAAATCCATATGAATGTATTATATGCCATAGAACCTTCAACAAAAGGTTACTGTATGAGTGAGAACTCACTCCCAAGATAAACTCTAACAATGCCTGTAAAAGGAACCTTACCTAATTTGCACAGGTCTCACTGAGTATCATACCTTTCTGTTGAGTTTAATTAGGAAGAGCCTTCCTACAGAAGGCAGTAAAATTTGCATTTCTTTCAGTATTATTAAGGTTATTGGCAAAGCGTAGTTCTTAATCTAGGAACTACTTGTTCAAAACTCTTACCTAGGACTTCCGGTCAAGATGGTGGTGTAGGTAAATGCAGTATCACATCCTCCCACAACCACATCAAAGTTACAACTAAACTACAGAACAATCATCATTCAAAACCGCCTGAAATCAAGCTGAATGGAAGTCCTACAACTACAAAATTAAAGAAGAAGCCACATCGAGACTGATGCACAGTTGGAGAAATCACAGATGCCATGAAAAAGGTAGTTGGCGAACATAAAGCTAATGATCGGATGGTGAGTGGAGCCTATCGCCAGGAGTTTGGAGAAAGTAAAGAGATAACGTTTGCTATCAAGAGGGTTCATAAATTCATGGAACGTGAAGGTCGCAGACCTCGTCTTCTTGTGGCAAAAATGGGACAAGATGGACATGACAGAGGAGCAAAAGTCATAGCTACAGGATCTGCTGATCTTGGTTTTGACGTGGACATCGGTCCTGTCCCTCAGACTCCCCTTGAAGTGGCCCAGCAGGCTGTGGACGCAGATGTGCACGCTGTGGGTGTGAGCACACTCGCTGCTGGTCACAAAACCCCGTTCCTGAGCTCATCAAACAGCTGAACTCCCTTGGACGGCCAGATAGTCTCGTCATGTGTGGAGGGGCGACACCACCACAGGGTTATGGATTTCTGTATGAAGTTGGTGTTTCCAGTGTATTTGGTCCTGGGACGCGAATTCCAAAGGCTGCTGTTCAAGTGCTTGATGATATTGAGAAGTGTTTGGAAAAGAAGCAGCACTCTATGTAACATCTTTTCCCTGTTTTCGTTTTTTTCTAAAATATTCTTTTAATGATGAACAAAGAAAACATTTGCAATTTAATTCTACACCTGACATACGTGTTCCTGGAAGCTTTACATTAAAACACCTGACATAAAAAAAAACAAAAAAAAAACTCTTACCTGTTTTTCTTATGGGTTTTCTTTAATTGAGTTGTACAAATCTTAACATATAATGGATTTTAGTCACTCATTTCTTATGCATTGTAAAAACTGTATTCCAGCTCTCATTATAGTATGATTTACAACAGGTACAATATTGATTAATCTAAGTTACAAATAATACCTTTCCTCCAAGAAAGCTAAAAGTAGCTCATGCAAATTCTGGTGAGAATTAATAAAATCAGTAAACCAACTGAATATATTTTAACATATGTGTGCTATTCTACCCATGAGAATCTATAAAAGATTTTCAGGAAAAAATTAGACATCATAGGTCAAAATCTTATGACAGTGCAGAGAACTTTAAGGCAGCCAATCTTAAAAGCCTATCTTTGTAATTTAGGGAAAATGTGGCCTAATTAATGATATAAGGTAAATATTCTTTCTAGGTCATAAGTTTACTGAATTTGTAAAGAGGAAAGCGATGATGACATGCCCACTAAACGAACACTATATTCTCACTGCCATTTTACTGAAGTCTCACTTCCTGAGCGTCAATGGCACTGGCTTCAAAAGCATCTGGCAGGTATTGCCCGTGCCGTGGACAACCAAAGAGACCATCTCCTGGAGCCGGGGCGCTGGGGGAGCCGCCGCCACTTTTCCCTCCAAATACAGCTCAACAGAACCAGCTGGGACACAGCTGCAGCCCAGCTGCCAGCTTTGATTTCCTATGGCCGCACTAAACACAATCACCCCAGCTCGATCACGTGATAACCAAGCCTGAATTACTCCGGCTAAGACTCACAATGCTAAACATTTAAATTCGCCAAGAATTCAGAAAGACTATCTGCTCAGAGAATTATGTTTGTGGCTGTGTCATCACATACACTTACGCACATTTTGTCACCTCATTTGAGGTCAGGTAGACAAAAGGGCTGATTATATTTTGTGAAGGGGATAAATATATTATATAGTCCAAATAAAGAAGAGAAATATATTATTAAGGCCTATTATTGACATAAATGCCATTAAGAGCAAGTAATCATCATATCAACACTCAGAAAAACACTTTCCTCACAACTCACCAGACCGTAAGCTCTCGAGAGCAGAGCACACAGCTTACCAATTTTTCTGACATCACTCCTTTCACAGTGCCTAGCATATAAACAGGTACTCAATAAACGTTTTCTGAATGAATGAGAAAAGAAGCTGGGGCAGAATGCAGAAGTAAGTTACACAATAGTTAAATCTCTACGTGACAATGGGACAAGTCTGATGATATAATTCTTCATGAGATGCAGAAAAAAGAAGTGGAATATTCCTAATTTCCATAGGCTCTGTCCCTTCCAGCCACAACTCTCACAGAATGACAGCTCAAGAACTTCTTGATTATACGGAGGAATATTTGTGGTATCTGCTCTGGATCTTAACCAGGAGGGAAAGGAAGACAGCGTTCAGAGGAGTTAACCAGAAGCACTTTCAGAACTGAGAAGCAAATATTTTCACCAACAAAATCACTGTTAAGTTCACGGCTTACTTTCAGTGATGACATTTGCTTCAGTAAATGTCATTTTAAAGATGGGGAACCTTGCTGGTACCTCCGACCTGGTGCCCGCCCCATTTCCTTCGTGGAGTGTAGCAGCTGTACTGGTCAGTAGTTTACTCATATACTGCAGATCCTTGATCTGGGTACTCCAGGAATGGTGAACCAAAACACACTGCGATAAGGTAGGAAGATCAGGAGGGAGGACTGTAGATGGTCACACTGTGAATCATGTGATTCCTTAATCTCAGCCAAGGAAGAGGCTGTATTTTGAACCAGAAGAAATAAAGAAGGCACGGAGGGGATAGCAAGTGAGATCTGGAAGGAAGGCAGCGGGCACTGGGCCCGGTGAATTATGGAAGACCACTCTGAAGAAGGGCCAGAAATGTAAGCATTCACTATCAGCAGGGGCTCCAGAGACAGCCTGCACGAGTGCAATATTATACTAGGATCCCTAACTTTGCATGCTAACTGAATTTCCTGCCTGAGGTTATGCTGTGCATAGGCTATGCTTCAACAATAAAACCCCTTTTGGGGTTTTGAAAACATTCCTGTAAAGGCAGTTCCACGTGTAGCACTGCCCCTGCCGCTGGAGGGCCCAGCAGAGAGCCTACTATGAGCTGGGAGGGTTGGAAGGACAGAGGGCTGAAGCCTTTCAGCAGTAGCAGGGCCTTAGGTCAGATATAAGAACACATGCCCAAACAATGAGCAATGAGGTCTTGGGGGGCAGGGAGGAGCATCGCACAGGTAACGTGACTTGAGGGCCTGGAAAGTACGAAGTACAATCACAAATCAGGCTTAATAACATCGTGATACTTCTCACCACAGGTGACCATCTGCTCTGAGTCTATTTGGGGATGCAGCTGCTCCCCCCACCCTGCTGGCAGCCATTTCAAGAGACCCTGGTGGCACCTCTGGCAACCTTTGGTATTTGGGCAGGAACAAAGAGGTTCTGGGTAAAGGAAGTTGTTTGGTGAACATTATTGGATTTGCAATTTAACCAAAACCAAAGTACTTAGAAAAGCATTGTAGTGGGCTTGTGCTGTAGTTACTTCTCAGAAAAGAAAGAGCTGCCACACATTTGATATGTGAAAAGAAGCCTGAAATTAGACACCTCCTCACCAAGAGCAAATAACAATTTAAGATGGATGAACTGAAGGGACAGGCAACAGCACAGCCACATGAGAGCTTTGCTGTATGTAAATTTGCTTGCTTTGTAAGCCACTGATATCCTGTTTCTGAAAACCTATTCCCAGCCTCTCTTCTCCTCTAATATAACCCAATCAGTTTCTGACAGCTCTTTCCCAAACAGCTGTCTTTCATTTAATTTCATTTAGTGTGCAAACCGTTTCATGTTGCATGCACAAGCACACTGTGAAGAATTCATTTTCTCTAGTTTCCTGGCGACGATAAAAGAATTTAATAATAAAAAAAAAATAGTTGAACTTTGGCCTGAAATGTTGCCGTCCTGCTGGAATGGTGAATTATACAAGTGGAAGTGATCCAAAGGCTATTTGGTCCACCCCCTGCCATGCAAAAAGAGCCTAAACAGATCCTTTCATGTAATCATCTTACTTGTCCTTTAAAAATCTTGTAAGAAAAATTCTACATTCTCACTAAATAAATTTGGTCCAGACCTTGATAATTTGAAAAATGAACTTCCCTGGGGATAAATGCAGGGGTGGGGGGAGGATACAGAACTCACAAATTGGAACAAGGCAGAACATAGAATTAAAAAACAAGTACGATCCTAGAGCGCATGTACAGGAGAGTATCAGGAAAGACTTTTGTAAAGGAAGCTGTATTCTTGAAGGACAGAGAAACACACAATAGTGTAGAACATGGGCTTTCGAGTTTAAAAGCCATGGATTCAAATTCTACTGACGCTATTCTAAGATACAGTTTCCTCATCTCCAAACTGAGAATTAACATTTATTGAGCTCTTACTATATTTCAGAAACTATGCTAAGTGCTTCACGTGTATTAACTTAGAGAAATGCTTCTATTATAGATTTGTATCGATCAAACAAAATAATGTACTTAATGTGCTTAGCACGATTCCTATGTTCAATAAATGGTAATAATTATTATTCCTACTTTTGCTCATGAAGACCTAAATTGACCATCAGTAAGACTTTGGCACCCAAAGACCTAGAAAAAGAAACTAAAATAAGTCATGCCAGTGTTTTCTCTGCCTACTTCCTTCCAGCCAATGTAGGAAAGAAACAACCTTGGGATAAACACGAGACAGGAAGGAAGTTCACTTTTGTCCTTTTACCTAAGAAATGATGGTAAGAGGAGAGGATCATGGAATAGTGTGCATACCTTCTGATTTTTTAACACAGTTAAGAATCTCCTCATCCTCCACTCCTTTTTACCCTCCTCATGCTCACTGCACCATTCTCTGAGTTTCTAACCTGTCAGGGGATCTCGACTGCCAAAGGGAGAACAGGCCCGCCGTCCTGTACACAGCTCTGCCCCATCTTAAACTTCCACCTTGCACAGAAGACACGCTAAACTTACTTCTCCCACTTCTCCGTGGCTCCTGAATGTAACAGTCCTTGGGAATGGCCAATGTCTAGTTAAGAACTAAGGCAGAATTTGGGCTTTAGAGATTCTAGTACTTAATTAAGTCTCAGCATCTCTCCAGGCAATAAAACCAGACTTCTATGTACAGTTCAAGCACAACTTGAACCCAAGGGTGATTACAAAGCCACTGGTCCAAAAGATTTTTCCTGTTTTGGGGAAGAAATATTGAGTGTAGAGAAGAATGATTTGCTTCAGGTTGAATCTATTCAACACCTACCTCAGATGATAATAGGGGGGAAAATGAGAAAACTGAATTAACCTTCCAAAGGAAATCAATTAAAAAAAATTTTAAGCACAATTTTCCTGACATTAAAAACTGGTAAACTTTGGAATGAGTTATCTAAGAGGTTTTTAAAATTACTTAAGGCTGTTCATTTCCTAGGATGATTTTAGCTAAGGCATTCTGTTAGGAAGAAGAGGGTGAATGATATCTCAAGATTCCATTTCATTCCAAGATGGTGTAATAATTAAAATGTGTTTCTAGCATGAAACCTCTTTTTAGAAACTGAGGTGAACAAATAGCCACCATTAAAAGAGGAATAATCTGCCCTGGCAGTTATTCTCAATGGTTAGAGCATGGCCTGCGGACCCGAGTCGCGGGTTCAATTCCAGTCAAGGGCATGTACCTCAGTTGTGGTTCGATCCCCAGCCCTATTTAGGGTCATGCGTAAGGCAACCAATCGGTGTGTCTCTCTCATATCGATGTTTCTCTCTCTCTCTCTTCTTCCCCCTTCTCTCCACCCCCCTCCCACGCTATCTGAAAATCAGTGGAAAAATATTCTCGGGTGAGGATTAAAAGAAAAATAAAGTTGAATATCATCTATTCTAGTTTAAGTACGATGAATCACTTATTAATCTAGGTTCAAAACTGCTTTGAAGAATAAAAAATAATTTAAAAAAATATACGCCAACCGCCCATGAGGCCACTGAAAACAATTGTAGGGTCAGTCCGGGATTGGGGAGGTCAGTTTGGAGGTTGCTATCACTTGAACTGGGCAGAAAGACTAGGAGGCAAAGAGGAAAAGGTGCTGGTGACCAGGACCCAGGCATAAATGAGTTGATTAAAATTAACAATTCAAATGTGGTGAAAACTGAAGCTGCTTTGGAGAATCCTCTCCAAGTATGTTAATGACCGGCCAGGCAAGGGCTACAGGCATCCTCAGCATTCAATTTGACAAGAGGCTAAAACATAATCTATTTTGAAAGGGAAGACCAGAAATGAAATGGTGATGCCAATAGCCTGTGTTATCGAGTACTGCCGCCCACTCGTTCCTGTCCAGCACACGCTGCCATCACTAGCAAGCAGGCCTGGGCCAGACACCACATTCAGACCATGGCTCCTTGCTGTCTACACTCCAAGCCCCAAATAACTAGTTTCTTTATCCAATCACGCTGGATAAGAGGGAGTATCATCTAGCAACTCAGCAGAAGAACCCCAGGCACACCCTGGGGAAATACATTGGGAATATCAATGGAAAAGAACTGTCCCCTAGCAAAGATTTTTATCTTCCTTCCTACCAAGCTCATTATTTCTCTCAGAAAACTGTGCTTCCTGTTACATAACGCTTTGGGTAGCACACTCATCCTTCTCACTAGCACCATGCCAGGACATTCAAGAAATAAAACCTACTTCAATTCCACGTTTACAAATAAAGGAGACATGTATGAATTCCTACCATGAGCTGGGCTCACAGCCACACTATAAAAGTCATATTCAACCTGCCTGCACTTTATCAAACTATGAATCATTTTTATACTGACACACCACACACACACACACACACACACACACACACACACACACACACACACACCTCCTGTCGCCCAGAGACTCTTCTGGTCTGGCCAGGGAGCATTTCAAGTGTGTGACCATCAAGTGCCGCGGCCACACAAAAAAAGCAGTTTCTAAATCAAATTCATACTCTTGAAAATAAACACATTTCCAAGTGACGTAGTCACAACAATATGCCACTCTTGGTTTGAAAATGAATATAACATTAAGGTTTCCAAAAAGGGGACCAAGAATGAAGTATAAACAAAATGACATCCTATTGTTCTGTAGTAGTTTTTGCTAGTTGGTGTAAAGTAAGCCAATAGAAAACAGATCAAAATAAGGAAGATTAAAAGTCCTCGTGGATAATAAAAGTCTAGTTTCCATTGTACTCAACTGAAATAACTCAAACACAGATCATTCATTTGAATCCAAACCCCCAAAACCAAAGTAATAGCTTTCTTTCCTTTTTTTTTTTTTTATCCTCACCCTAGGACATTCTTGCATTTTTCTTCAGATAGAGCGGGAGGGCGAGAGGGAGGAAGAGAGAGAGAGAAACATCGATGTGAGAGAGACACATCAAGTGGTCACTACCCACACGACCCCAACCAGGGCCGGGGACAAACTGTAACCAAAGTACATGCCCTTAGCAGGAACCGAACTCGGGACTCTCCGGTCCGCAGGCTGATGCTCTAACCACTAAGCCAAACTGGCCAGGGCAGTAATAGCTTTCTTAAAATACTTATATTGAGAAATAATTCACATACTATAAAATTCACTCTTGTAAAGTATACAATTAGTATTTTTCAGTATACTCACAGTTGTGTAACCATCATCAATATCTAAGTACAGAACATTTTCATTACCCCCAAAAGAAACTCATTAACAGTCACTCCCCATATTTCCCTCTATCTAGATCCTGGCAACCATTAATCTATTTACTGTCTCTATGGATTTGCCTATTCTGGACATTTTATACAAATGGAATCATACAATATGGAGCTGTTTGTGACTAGCCTCTTTCATTTAACAATGTTCAGCCATGTTGTAGCACGTTTCAATACTTTATTCCTTTTCATTGCTGAATACTATTCCATTGTATGGATATACCACCTCATTTGTTTATGCATTCATCAGTTGATAGACATTTGGGTTGTTCCCACTTTTGGGCTATTATGAATAATGTTGCTATGACTATTCATTTAAAAGTTTTTGTGTGGACATGTTTTCATTTCTCTAGTGCATATACCAAGGTGTGGAATTGCTGGGTCATATGCTAATTCTATGTTTAAGTGTTTGAGGAATGCCAAACAGTTTTCCAAAGTGGCTGTACCATTTTACATTCCCACCAGCAATGTATGAGAATGTCAGTGTTCCCACAACTCACCAACCCTGTTATATATAGTCTGTCTTTTCTGTTATAGCCATCCTAGTAGTAGAAAGTGGTATCATGGTTTTTTTTTGTCCTCACCCGAGGACATTTTTCCATTTTTTGTTCAGATAGAGTGGGAGGGAGAGAGAGGAAGAGAGAGAGAGAGAGAGAAACATCGACATGAAAGGGACACATCGAGTGGCTGCCTCCCGCATGACCAACCAGGGCCAGGGACAAACTGCAACCGAGGTACATGCCCTTAGCAGGAACCGAACCCGGGTCTCTCTGGACCACAGGCCGGCGCTCTAACCGCTGAGCCAAACCGGCCAGGGCAGTGGTATCATGGTTTTGATTTGTATTTCACCAATAACTAATTCTGTTGAGCATCTTTTTATGTGCTTATTGATCATCTGTATGTCTTCTTTAGAAAAATATCTATTAAAATGTTTTATCTGTTTTTATTTGGTTTATTTATCTTTTTATTGTCGTGTTTTAAGAGTTCTTCATGTTTTCTATATACTGGATCCTTATCAAATATAAGATCTGAAAATATTTTATTCCATTCTGTGGGCTGTCTTTTCACTTTCTTGATGATGTACTTAAAACCATTAAAGGTTTTCATTTTTATGAAGTTCAGTTTTTTTTTTTTACTTTGGTTGCTTGTGCTTTTGGTGTTATACCTAAGAAACCATTGCCTAATCCAAGATCATGAAGATTTACACTTATGTTTTCTCCTAAGAATTTTGTAACTTACATTTAAGTGTCTAATCCATTTGGTATATGGTATGAAGTAGGGGTTCAACTTGACTCTTTCGCATATGGCTGTCCAGTTGCTCCAGTGCTATTTATTGAAGAGACTATTCTTTCCTCCACTTAATTGTCTTAGTAACCTTGTCAAAACTCAATTAACCATAAATAGAAGTTTACTTCTAGACTCTCAATTCCAATCCATTGATCTATATTTCTATCCTATACCAGCACTACACTATTTAGGTTACTGTAGCTTTGTAGTCAGTTTTGAAATTAGCAACTTCCAACATCATTTTACTTTTTAAGATTGTTTTGGCTATTCTGATTTTCAGTGAATTTTAGGATCAGTTGTGATTTTCATAGGGATTGTACTGAATCTATAGATCAATTTAGGGAATATTTCCACTTTAACAATATTGAGTCTTCTGATCATGACCATGTGACATCTTTTCATTTATTTAAGCTTCTTTAATTTTTCAACAGTTTTCAGTGTATAAGTCTTGCAAATTTTGTTGTTAAATGTATTCCTAAGTACTGTATTACTTTTGATGCTCAACCTATTAGGTTTAGTGTCTCTTCTAGCTTTCTTGAAGCACTGGGGTTAAAACGAAATAATTATATCCATAGTCAAGCATGTTTAGACCAATCCTGGATGTTTATAAACATCTTTAATGAAGAGAAAATAGTACTGATTATTGTGAGGCAGTATAGCATGGAGCAGAATGCAGACTAGAATCAAATAAGACAGGTTCAAACTAAAACTTGGTCACTTACAGGCTACAGAACGCTGGAAAATGTTTTCCTTCTCTAGCTTCAGCTGTTTCATTTATAAGATTAACACATCTCCCTTATACAATTTTATGTAGATTAGAAACATTATATGAAACATAACTTCTTACAGGTTTTATCTTATTCACTATTACATCTTTAGCCCCTAAATCAATGCCTGGGCATAGAAAGTACTCAGTAAAGCTCAGCCAGTGTGGCTCAGTGGTTGAGCATCAACCCATGCACCAAGAGGTCACCAGTTCAATTCCCGGTCAGGGCACGTGCCCAGTGAGAGGAGTGCAGGAGGCAGGCAATCGATGTACTCTCTCATCAATGTTTCTATCTCTCTCTCCTTCTCCTTTCTTCTCTCTCTAAAATCAATAAAGAAAAAATATTTTTTAAAAAAGAAAGTACTCAATAAAAACTTGCTGAATGAATTAACAAAATGTGTGATATAGTATCTAGCAAAATTGAGGGCTAAATAAATGACAACAATAGTCATTATCATCTTCATGAGATAATCAACATTAGCATAAATAACCTAATGCTCCAAAGAACGAATAAGTAAACCAAATTATAGTGATATCATAACCTGAATGAAGCAAAGGTATAAATAAATTCAGCCAGAGATCATGCAAATCTGAGAAGAACAAAGGAAAACTCCAATGTGGCACTTCATCTTTAACTTTGCTTATTTGCTATTGTTGAATATGGGAAAGTCTAAAAAACACTGTGCCAGATATGGGGAAATGCTCGAGGTTTGATAGAACAACTGGAAATAAAAACCTACCAGGTCTATATTATACTAATTATAATATAAATACATTAACAGTGCTACGAATTACTCTAACTAAAAAAAAAAAAAAAAAAAGGTAGAATGCACCCTGGCCAGTTTGGCTCAGCGGTTAGAGCATCGGTCTGTGGAGAGAAGAGTTGTGGGTTCGATTCTGGTCAAGGGCACGTACCTCAGTTGCGGTTGGGTCTCTGGCCCCAGTTGGAGTTGTGCAGAAGGCAACCAGTAGGTGTGTCTCTCTCACATCAATGTGTCTTCTTCCCCGCCCCCACAACTCTGTCTGAAGATAAATGGAAAAATATCCTCGGGTAAGGGCTTAAAAAAAAAAAGAATGCAATGTTCCTGAGGTTCCCATTTTCTGTAAAGTTTATTTTTTCAAAGTGAAAGAAAGAAAAGTAAAAAAAGATTAAAAGAAAAAGAAATTCACTGATATGCCAGGCTAAAAACATCCAGTTTCTGGGTTCTTACAGTTTCTCAACACTTCCTAGAAGCATCTATAAACACGGGAGAAAAGGACAAAAACTAATGCTGGAACCAAAATTCAAGTCCAGCAGCCATGTGCAGCCTGTAAAAATGCCTTCTGATGTTTCAACAGGCTGCTTTTCATTTCCTGTAGGTTTATCTTCTAAAAAGATTAAGAGAGAGCTACTGTTTTACATTTAAGACTGGCAATAAGACTGAGACACTCTAAACGTGGCACTCTTCATTACTAATTGGTTTGAAAACCAATATTTTCCCACCTCTTTCATTCCCATTGCTGTAAATCAAAGAAAGATGATTCTAGAAACTGTCACAAATAGGATAAAGAAATAATAAGATTGTCAGAGGACCAAATGAATGGAAGCTCTATAATCCCATCACTAACACTGCTGAACCTGGCTTCTACGCTGGTAAAGCTGCTTATTTCATCAAACAAAAGTAGCTGCTCTCCTTTACAGACAAGATTTAAAAGACCTTTCTTAATATAGTAAAAGCAAAAATCTACTTATGATTCAAACAATACTTTAAGGTTAGATACAATATTTGGAGTCTGAAATTAAAGTCCAAATATTTTTATCCTGACATGCATTCTGTAATAATTTGAGTCTTCTTTTTATGTTTTAAAAAATAATAAAACCAATTAATTTTTTGAACTTTTAAACAATGCATGGACATAGTAAAAATATATATATATTAGTTAACAAATAGTATAAATGTAAAATTATCCCACTCTTACCCACGAACCCATTTCCTGACTCCTCCAAAGAAACCACTGTTAACTGTATTTTATTAACAACCTGGAATTTGCCATGCATTGGCAAGTACAGTCACTCACACATACACAAAAGAAAGTGCAATTCTACTACTGACAAACATAAACCATCTCCTTTATTACAACATAAAATTATGCATATCTAATTTTTACATTCTCAGTATATGACTGCAGTACAATAAGCAGAGAACCTAGGAGCTTGAAGCAACTCTGGAGAACATTTACCAATCTCCTTCCTTGTCTTTACAGTCCGGGCAACTGAAACTCAGCTAACATGTTCAAAACTGGTCAACTCCCAGAGCTATTCCGAACTCTCACTCCTGGGGTATTTTCTTCCTTGCGTGATTTTAAAGGTGCTACTATCTCCTAATGGACCTAAGAACATCTTGCTCAAATGGAAGAACAAATTTCCTGAAGTTCAGTTTAAACTGAAGAAGATATAAACTGTTCGGGTTTCCCCCACTCTCACTCCTCTCACTCCATCGGGGTGGCTTTCATTTCGTTTCATCCAACACAACAGTTCTGCCTCTTGGACAGACTCAACAGCCCTATGCACATCTGTGCTCTTACGTAAACAAGTAAAAATAAAGCGTAAATCTCATGAACTTAGCTAACTCCTGTGCCAGTACAGTAAAATGATGGATGTGATTTTCTCACTTGAGCGCTTAAGAATTCAGACAGCGAATAAGCCCCAACCTGTACCTTGAGTATTAAATGAACAAGGATATCTCATTAAGAAGCTCACCAGAGAAAGTTCTTGGTTTCATCAGAAGTGAATGAAATCTATCATGGATTCCTTGTAATCCACTTACAGGAATCATATGGGCCCATATTCACCCAGTTGGTATGTGTGCAGAGACATGATGTCAACAGAGTCTAGAGATAACCCTGTTCCGTGTTCACAGCAAAGCTGTGCTGTGATGAAAAGTACTTGACACAAAATGCTAGCAGAATAAGCAATGGAGTGGGTAGATTAGATAACTGAGTTTTAAGACACAGAATTGTTTTGGTCACACCATGAAACCCCGGCCTATCTTCAAAGTGCTTTGTTTCCCAGTTTACCTGCTTTTTAAATTGATCACAAAAGTATTTATGGGTTTGGAGACGGGGGTGGGTTTCAGAGACGTTTGACAAAGGCCTTGCTCAAAGAACCAAAACACATACTGTTCTTTTTGAGTTCTTTTAATGAAACACAACAAGAAGAACAAACTGGAAGCAGTTGTTTGCCTGCCCTCCTATCTCTGCAAGGTTCTATAGAAGCCAAACTCTCCCTTCTCTATCATCTCTTATGTAATCTTTTGCTGATTCTTTAAACCTTTCGAAATCACGCAGCTATAGAGACTGCCCCTTCAGCCTGACCTGGCACTAAATGCTAAAACTTCTGTAGATTGTTAGCAGTAAAAATGCCAAATAAAAATCTCCCGGATATACTCTCTCACCCTGTGTATGCTGTTACCTTGAGTTTCTGGGATTTGTCTCCAACATAAACAGCGCTATTGTCACACTGAAGGAGGACCATGGGCCAGGCAAGCCACGACTAATACTGTCAGCTAGCACTGACAACTGATACTGGCGAAAGCCAACGGTCGCTTCTAATAGGGAACAAAATATTGAACCTTCACAATTCCCTACGTTTTTATGGGAATACTTAACTATATTGTTCATTCTTAAAGCACCTTTCTTTTGAGGACTTACTTGATACTAATGTCTTTTTTTCAATGATTTTTTTTTTTAAAAATTAGTTTGCTCCCTGTCTGAAGCGGTCTGTCAGGAGCAGTCGATAATGTATCTTCTTCTCCTTTATCCTAGCTGAGGCAAAGACCCTTCCTTACTCAGCCTAGCCTCTAAGAAAATCTAGAAAAGCTTCCCTTCCTCATTTTATACTAACATATTAAATTAACTTCACACACTGGGGAAAAGAAAATGAGAAATTACTGTAGGCTGTGGAGACAGACATAAAAACATCGTGACAATGGTCATAGCAACCCACACTACATTTATAGGAGTAACAGTTTAGAGTCTCTACTATTGACTCCTAATTACCTAATACCTTTGGTTTTGTTCTTCACCTCCTGGTTGCCTAACTTTGGGCATTTTATTTTGTTTAATCACCATATTCTCTGCAGCAGGAAGAAAAACACAACAAATTGAAACCCAACGTGGTAATTTATTTCCTAGTTGTTCTCATAAAAGATTTGATGGAAAAAGAGATTGAAAACTATTTTGGTGACTCATATGAAGTTTTTAATTATACAAGGAATTTGTCTGATTATTTTATTAACTTTTCTTTATAAGTCAATAAAGTAAACTGCTATAGTTCTCTCCGTTGTATGTAACACTGAAGCCTAAGCAGCTAAAAAGACATTCACTGATACAGGAAAAAAGCATACTGGGGTCAGGAGCTGATTGGAGTCCCTGCACTTATCTATTTGCTGGTTGAATGCCCCTAAGCAAGTCACTTAACCTCTCTGGGCCTCAGTTTACTCTTTGCAAAGTGGCAAGGGCAGGTCAAATAATCTCTAAAGCTCTATAAATGTATGGGAAAAAATGAATTATTTTTAGCCCATAAAATATACATGGCCTGTCCTGGCCGTTGTTGCTCAGCAGTTAAAGCGTCAGCCCTTGAACCAAAAGGTCACAGGTTCAATTCCCGGTCAAGGGCATGTACATGAGTTGCAGGCTTGATCTCCGACCCTGGTTGGGGCACATGTGGGAGGCAACCAATTGATGTAGCTCTCTCACAACAATGTTTCTCTCTCCCTCCTTCCCTCCTCCTTTCTACTCTCTCTAAAAATCGACCTAAAAAATATCCCCAAGCGAGGATTAAAAAAAAATCCAGCCCAGCTGGTGTGGCTCAGTGGTTGAGCATTAACCCGTGCACCAAGAGGTCGCTGGTTTGATCCCAGTCAGGGCACATGCCCAGTTGCAGGCTTGATCCCCAGTAGGGGGTGTGCAGGAGGCAGCCAATGGCTGTTCATCTCTCATGGATATTTCTATCTCTCCCTTCCTTTCTGTAAAAATAAAAACATATTTTTTAAAAATCCATGGCCCCTTTGAGGTAAGTTAAGCTCAAGTAAAAATTATTCATAAAGATTTAAAAAATATATATGCAAGGCACAATGGCAGGATGAGAGATCAGAGTCCATACCTGGAAAGGAGAGGAGTTAGGGACCACTTGACCTCGAGGTAGCTCACTGAACTTGGAACAGGGGCCATACTGAAAGTCCCTAAACTTTTCCTGAAGAAATGACAGACTTTCAAAATGAAATGTCTGTGTAACAGGCCAGCATTTTCACACGTTCCATAGGCAAATGACATTCAATGTGATTTATAAAATAGTTTAAAAAGCCATTATTTTTCTAATAAAGAAACTTGAAATTGGTATTTGATCATTGCCCTCTACAGTTGGGGTTGTTGTAAATAGACTTCTCTCCCTCCTCTCCTATGAACTCATTCGTGTTTACAAGCGCCAGATCTAATCCGAGCATGCACGAGGTCATGAGACAAGAGTCTGATCAGGAAGAAAGTCAGTGAGCACGTCCCCCACCCTTTGAAATTTTAACTCCTGTCCAGGCACTCCCTCTCACCCCATACTCCTCTCATAAAACGTGGTATTTATTTATCTTTGATTCTCCTCAAGGTGCCGGGAGCAGCCTGCCAAGTGAGCTGCCACCTTCCAGATTTAATCAGTTTTCCTCAGTGGCCGGGCCACTCTGAACGCAGAAACCAGCAAGCCTTCCGCCTGATTGGGCTTTCTCAATACAAGAGCTGGCAGGGCCTCGCACAAACATCATCTAGGCGGAACAATAACAATATTAAGTTCCTTCCTATCACAATGGCCCCAGTGTTACTGGGTTGGGTTGTCACTCCACCTGTCAGCTGCCACCAGAGAACAACAAATTTGCAAATTTACACAGTTTTCTTAGGAATGTTCTTTCTTTTTTGCCTCTTTGGACTCTGTAGCTCCTATTCTTTGAGAGCATGGGGGCTTATTTAACCACAAATTTTTTTTACAACTTAACTGGACAGGTACCCTTCTTACAAATGGAAAACTGCCACCGAATGGTCTTAACTTAGGCCATAAGCAGGAGACAGAGCAAGGAGTAGCATCCAAAATTATGGTTCCTTGTCTTACTGAGGCTAAAGGGTCTAAGAAGGTTTTATCCAGGGTTGGGGGCTGGGTTAGGGGCCTGGAAAAAAGGAAACGGTAGGAAGGGAATTTTACACACATGCACAATTCGGGTCAACTCAAAGATGCTTTCACACAACCCTGAACACCATGATTCAATATGGGCAGGTTGGAGATCTGTCCCCTGAATCAGTATCCTCCTGTTAGGAGCCTCTAACCAACACAAATCTATTGGCTCTCCTCCTAGAGAAAAGAGTAGAAAGTGATAAGCAGTTAGGGAGAAAAAAGGGACTTTCCCATGTTGGCATTTTTTTCATTTTTCAGAAAATCAAGCAATTAAAGGAAGGTATGACATATAATATTGAAAAAGAACAGCTGCACAGTTAAACAATAAACAGTGTTGATGTTTAATACTCTTGCTCATTGCTGTTTCCAGAGCCCCTCGAATCGGGCCTGGTATACAACAGGTGTTAAGGAATGTTATTCTCTCTGCCCAGAACCACCCCTTCCAACACCATGTGACCACCATGGTCCCATGGCTCCTCTCTCACTTCGCTCAGTCTCTGCTCAAAGGTGTCCTCTTTAGACATGGCTTACCTGACCGGACGCTTTAGAATCTCCTTATCCCTCTTCATTTTCCTTACGACACTCCATGCTATGCAACACTGTGTATCCGCCTGCTTACTTTTTAATTGTCTGGGTAGGTACTATTTTGCTCCCTGCAGTAACCCCAGCCTCTCAAGCAGTATCTGGCATTGAATGAATGCATGATTAGACTGGGTTATAACCTATAGACTTGTTCTATTCCACAATCAGTCAGTCAATCAATTAACAATTATTGTTTGTTCACTAAATGTTGGACACCGTCTCGAACTAAAGAACCTATGTTAAGAAAAGGCCTCTGGATAAGGAGGCCATGACGACAGTTTAACACGGGACATGTAGTGACACTGCATAAAGGGATGTGAGGGCAAGGAGAAACGGCATCCAAACCAGACCGAGTAGGATGCCAAGAGAGCACACTTCTATCAATGGGACTGTACCCTATTCCTCATGAGTGTTCATGAGTTGAAAATAAGTTGAGAATGCAGTTCTAAACGAAGATCTTTTTTGCTTCCTTCCATTGCATATAATTAGTTAGTGTTCAGTGTTTGTTATAAATAGGAAGAACCTATACATCAAATGATAAAGGCCAATAAAATAACTCATTCATCTAATTTCTAAGTAACCACCCACATGTCACTTCTGTATGTCATCAAATGTAAGATGTAGCCAAGAGAACACTTATGATAAATGACTTAATTATAAACCTATACTTGCCAGGAAAAGAATTTTAATTTAACGAGCAGCATAAAAAATAACCAGAGCCTGTTCTCAATAGTAACTACTCATTTTGTCCTGTGGCAGGTGTACACATGCATTTGAAAAGCAACATCTGCTCTCCTTCTTACAGATATCTTCACCTAAGGAAAAAAAGAGAGATTCCTGTTTCTCCCAAAAGGCTTTAAAAGCCAAAAAAAGTAAAACCAGATGTAGTTGTTTAGAAGTATTTTTCTTCCTTACAGGCATCTTATTTATGAATCATAACACTTAAAATATTGTATTTTTATTTTCCTTCAATTAGCCTTTTTTGGCTGGTCACCTAAACTATTTTCTGGTCATCTCTCCTAAATTATATTCACTCCATCCCCAGACCGCTGGGTTAACCACACTTCTCAGTCCAGAGTATACACTATTACTGTCAGTCTATGCAAGACCCTTCTCTTGCATAGACTGGGGATTTTGTTATTTTATTTTAATCTCCCCCCTCCCTACCTTTATCTAGAATCCTCATTCTCTCCTCCCACATGAGCAACTCCTTAATTGTCCAGCATCTGTTTTGGGTAAGGATTGTTTATTTGAAAAATGTAAAGTGTTGTTTTGTGAATATACATGTTCTTAAATTTTCGTAAGTGGTAATGTACTGTGCATAGCCTTGTTTCGTTTTTCACTAAGTCATCTTTCCAAACTGTATCCATGATGCAGTATGGCCCTTTAATTCAGACCAAACTGCTGCACTGTATTCCAAAGCATGCATCTGCAACCTCAAACAATGCTGCTGTACGCAAAAGTCACCTCGAGATCCATTAAAGTTTAAGTGTAAGGAAGCGAACAGAAAAAAATGGTCAGATCAGAGAGTAATCCTGTGGCCTTGAATCCTAAAAGCATAAACTGTAAGGTTAAAAAAAAAAATAGAAAAGGAAAAAGTGATATATTTGGAAAACTCAAAATTACGGTCTCTGTCAACATAAAGCCTTAAGTCATGATAGAAAAAAAGCCAAATAACTAGCATATAAAGGCATGCTGAACTTCATTAGTAATCAGAGAAATGCAAATTAAAACAAAATATCACTTTACACCCATCAGTTTGGAAAAATGAGCAAGTCTAAATATATAAACTCTTGGCAAGGAGCACTCAGGCACTGGCGGTGGGATACACTGGGGCAGCCTGTCCAGGAAGCAGCCTGGCAGCACTTAGTGACTCCAGGATGTGTGTTCTGACCACCCTGCAACCCCACTCCCGAGTACACACCCTGAGGGGGCAGAGATGTTCCTCACACCATTGGTTGTGGTAGTGGAAAAGAAGAGATAGTCCACTTCTTTTTTATGTAATATACAACTGTAGACTCCGACTACGAAAATATATATATACCTCTTATCTCTATAAACTGTTTTTAAACAAAGAGTCGAGCATAAACTTTCTGTAGAAAATTAGAGCATGCTTGCAAATCTGAAGTACAAAACAAAAATAACATTTGCAAATGTTTATTATATTCCTATAGAATCAAAGGAATTTTTCTTAAATTAACTGAATACTCTCTACAAAGGCCCTAAATATATGATTCAGTCTGAATAATATATATTTTTTAAGATTTTTAAAATTGAAATTAGAAGAAGGGAGAGAGAGAGACAGACAGACACATCAATCGCCCTCCTCCCGCATGCACCCCAACTAGGAATTGAACCTGCAACCCGGGTATGTGGCCTGACCGGGAATCGAACCTGCCACCTTTTGGTGCACAGGACAACGCTCCAACCAACCAAGCCACACCGACCAGGCATGAATACTATTATTTAAATGTACTACCAATGTACTTTGAGAGAGTATTTAAGGAATTTTAGAACAATTTATTGAAACTGCAAATCTTACCCTGTTATTGCAGCTATGATGTGATAACAATCCAATGATAAGAAAGTTGAGTTCTCTAAGGTTAAACTGGTCATTTAACAACAATATGTTCCTATTTTTATTTTCCCATGCTGCCTTAAAAATAAGCAGACTAGTCAGTTCCTAAGAATTATAATGCAAATGCTGAAGTTTAACAAGGCGCCACGCACTGGGTACTCCAAGTGCTTTAAAGAAAGGTGTGAGGGACACTCATGTCACACTTGATTATGGAGTTCACACACACATGTGGCTCTGGAGAAGGGAAAGTTCTCCAGGTGCCAGGGTTTTATTTTTTTATTTTTTTTATCCTCACCTGAGGACATTTTTGCATTTATCTTCAGATAGAGCGGGAGGGAGAGAGGGGGGAAGAAAGAGAGAAACATCAATGCGAGAGAGACACATCGAGCAGTTGCCACCCACACGACCCCAACTAGGGTCAGGGACAAACTGCAACTGAGGTACATGCCCTTAGCGGGAACCGAACCCGGGACTCTCTGGTCCGCGGGCTGACGCTCTAACCGCTGAGCCAAACCGGCCAGGGCAGGTGCCGGGGTTTTAAATAAGACACCACTTTGGTCACTCTGGAAAATTAGGAAAAGAACTTGAATTATAAATATGTAACTCAGTTTTCTATAGCATCTCTAGTTTTCATATAGTTTCTCAAACTTTACATATAAATGTGAAGTGAAGAACACTTGTGGCATAAAAGCCCATACATATCTGCTGTCTACACTGCTCACAAAAAACTACTACCCTGCAGTAAGCTTTAAATACAAAGGGTCCTTGCCCAAAGCCTGCATTTTCACACACACACACACACACACACACACACACACACACACACATTTACCTGAGACAGGGCTACCAAAGGAACTCCATTCAGAGGAGGGGGAAGCTGGGGGGTGGGAGGGCCCGTGCAAAACGAAGGAGAGGCTCTGGGCAAGGATGGCAATTTGAGAGGCCCAGGCAGATTGGGACTGATGGCTTTGTTCCATCAAAAGGTCGTTTGAAGCACAGTATTTTATTTTTGTAGTAGGGTATTGAGTTCTGAGATCTCTGATACACCCCAGGGAACCAGCAAAAGCTAGTCTCAGCACTGTGCCAGCCCCCTGCCAGGTCACTAATGAAAGTGGAGAACTGTGAGTGCACCCAAATAAAACACAGGAAAAGGCGAAAAAGGACTCCGAGCTGGGTCCGCTCCTTTTATTTCAGAGGAGCAACTTCTTCTGTACTTAGGGACTAATGAGTCATGAACAGGAGGTGGGAACAAGTCTCACAGTGCGTTACAGGGAGGGACAGCACAGGTCAGGCTTTGTGTTCGGTAGCCAGTTCAGTTTTCGGAGCATTTCCCAGCAAGGACCAAAAGCAACTTGAACAAAGGAAGCGGAGCAGTTAGATACTTGAAGTGTCTCCATTAATCCTCCAGAGAATTGGGTGCTTCAGTGTCGGAGTGATGGTGGAGGTGGGAGGAGGATATAGGCAGGGCTTCCAGGGAAATCAAATAAAGATGACTTTATCTGAAAAGCACATAAACTTTTTTCCAGTGTTGTTACTTTGAACTTTATGTTTTCTAAGGGATATGAACTCCAATCCCTCAGCAGACTTTTAAAGGGAGAACAGAAATAAAGCCTAAGAAGGTATTTTATTTTTCCATCCTCACCACTTAATTAAGAAGAGCCTTTACAGTACTCAAGGTTTTAATTGCCTCCTCCCCCTCTCCAACCCCCTTCTTCAGTTACACCCACAGAGCAAGGAGCCAGAGCAAAACAGATATCTGAAGCTTCTCTCCAGGAGGAAAAGACACCAGCACAATTACCCTAGACACCATTTCTCTCCCTTCTTCCCTCCAACTTTTCCCCTCCCCCTCCCCTCTCTTCTGTACACACATCCCACAGCATCTCTGGAGCGCAGGAAGCCTTCCTGGCATGATTGATTGCAAGCAAATGCTGCAACATGAGAAAGTTTCCAATAACCTGAAGAAAAGGAGGAAGAGGGAGAAGGGAAAAGGAGTTACTAAACAGAGGAAAAGACGGGTTGGAGAAGCAAAATCCGTAAAAAAAATAGAAAAATAAATAACATCTTCTGAGATACATTAATGAAAAATAACAGGGATCCAATAAAAATCTGATTTATTTCCGTATATCTTAAGAAAATAGAATTTTAATTATTTTCTCTTTATTTACTATAATGACATGTAGGCCAATAAAAGATGTTTTTAGTTGGCCCAGGACTGCTTTTGTAATTTTCTGCCCCTCCCAAAACTTAGACTAAGGACATCACCACTAATCTCTCTTAGACCCATAGAGAAATAAGATCCTTGATTTTTATTTGGAATTCTAACAACAAATTCAGAGTATGCTCTCCAAGGGCCCTGTAATAGCAAATAATAAATCATTTTTAGAGTAATTAAAAATAACAACAGCTCCAATCTATTTAATATCAACAACGTGCTGGTATACATTCATGACCTCTAATTTTTGCAACCAGGATGCAAGTTAGACATTGCCAGGTATCACAGTGAGGACACTATACAGTAAATGACTTGCTCACAGCCGCATAAGCCTAGTTGAAGATGAAGCCAGGATCTGAATCCAATTGTTTTTACCCAACGCCTAACTCTATTAAACCACAGAAGAAACTGAGCTGTAATAAAGCCCTTTCACATTTGAGCAGTACAGATTTTTAAGCTTAATACTACAATAACCCAGAGTTTTCTACAATCAACAATCTGTCCCATAGATCAGTGATAATAAAAAGTCATAATGAGAATGACATCATTTGCTAATTAAAGTAGACTGGCTGTAGGTGATCTCCAGGCTGTACTTCAACAGCTGGATGAGTTTCCAGAGGATCTCAGATTATTTAGACTAGAACTGGACCCCAAGCCCTCACCTAATCTATAGGTTCAGTATCCAATAGTAGTATACACCTGCTACCCAAAACAAAGAGAGCCACTAAAAGAATGGAACCTTGGAGTACCAAAGGACCTTAGAGAATTCATAAATTACATAAACTTTGCCAGTAGTCTCTTAATGCCTCTGCAAGTCTGAACCTTCAGGAAACCTCAGAAGTATAATTCCCTGAAAAGGCCCCCAAGACTGGAAGCTAATTCCAGCAGAATCTGGACCTTCTCCATCACTAACAACATCCCTCCAATTTAAAGGGTATCCCTATCTAAGAACAGTATTTCCCTGTGGTCTGCACCCATCCATCTCCAGTTATCCCTATCCCCATTTTCTCTGATCTTGTATCAGCCTCTGTGTCTCCCTTGTTTCCTTCCTGTCAGCATTTAAACATGTGTCAGCCCACCACATCACTCCCCCAGTCCATACCTCCTTCATATACTATCTTCTGTCTTTTCTGTATGACAGCCAAAATACATGGAAGCATGACCTGCACCTGCTGACTCCATCCACTCTCTTCCCACTTACACGCTAACCAAATTTCATGAACTCCTGCAACCAGCAGTCTACCAAAAAGCTCTCAAAAATTAATAGTTTTTAGTTGCAAAAGTCAATGGTCCTCCCAGTCTTCACTTTACTTGACCTCTTAGTTGAACACAAAACCATTAAACACTGCCTTCATTTTGAAATGCTCTCTTCCTTTGGCTTCCATAACCCTTACACTCCTGATTTGCCTCCTACTTCTCCAGCCATTTCTCTTCAATTCCTTGAATAGGTATACCTTCCAGAATGTTGCAACGCTAGGCCCTCTTTTCCCTATTGGCACTCTCTTTGGACAATTTCAGCTGCTACCATGATTTTAATCAAACCAGCTATACCCCGAAGAATACTGAATCTATACACCCAAGCCTAAATCTGTCTCCATCCCTGGAAATGTAGACTCCGTCCAAAGAATGGGGGATTCGGCAAGGAACAAAAGAGACATGATTCCGGCAATTCCCAAGCTCACTGTCTAGCTCATCTTCTTGGAGGTCTCAAGGCACCTCCAACTGAAAGTGTCAAAAGGTGAAATCAGTATCTGTCCCCACACCTTAAAAAAAACCTGTTCAGGAACCCAGGTGGAGCGAGGGAGCCGGGCAACCCCCCCCCACCACGGAGGAACCCAGGCGGAGCGAGGGAGCCGGGCGACCCCCCCCCCACCACGGAGGAACCCAGGAGCGAGGGAGCCGGGCGACCCCCCCCACCACGGAGGAACCCAGGAGCGAGGGAGCCGGGCGACTCCCCACACCACAGAGGAACCCAGGCGGAGCGAGGGAGCCGGGCGACCCCCCCACCACAGAGGAACCCAGGCGGAGCGAGGGAGCTGAGCGACCCCCACACCAACGGAGGAAGCCGGCAACACACAGGAGAACTGAGCAAACTGAACAACGAAATTGACCCAGAGACATGGAGGTGGAGTATGGGATGACGGGCCTCAGAGGAGGGGGGGAGGCGGGGGAAAGAGATAAATCACAGAGCCTATGTGCATGGGTGCATAACCAATGGACATGGACATCAGGGATGGGGACGAGGAGAAGGGGAGGGGGAGGAGGGTGTCAATGGGGGAAAAAAAGGAAAAACATCTGTAACAAAAACAAATTAATAATAAAGTAAATTATAAAAAAAAAAAAAAAAAACACCTGTTCTTCCCACTCTATTCCTCATCTTAATGAATGCCACCACTCTTCACCCTTTTAACTAAGCCTGAAACCTGAGGATTATTCTTGACTCCTCCCTTTCTCCAATCAATCACCAAATCCTAATGTTTTTACCTCCTAAATATGTCTGTATAAAATATTTTCTCATCATCTCCCTGTCACTACCCAAATCTAAGCAACCACCATTTTTCACTTATATTACACAACAGCTTTGTAACTGGTCTACCTGCAGGCTGACTGCCCACAATTCATTACATATAGCCACAGGAACCACCCAGCACCACGCAAGTCACCAACATTGAGACTGGCCTATAGCAGGGACTCAATATATTTTTGTTGAATAAATGAATCTATCAATTGATCAATCAACCAATCAACCAACCAATTCAGAGCCCAAGCTTTAATGTTTCTTGAAAAATCTCCTAAAAATTAAGTGGTGGTTTTAGGGAAAAAAATTATTACCCCCAAATTTGTGTCTTTGTATTGCTCCAGGTCACCAACACTGGGGAGGTGCTCAGATTGCTGAATACTGTGTGGCGTCCACACTGAAACCTGCCGTGTGGGACCGCCAGGTACGTCTACAGCAGTGTTTCTCAGTCGAGAATGATTTTGTCCCACAGAGGGTGTAGCTACTGGCATCTAGCAGATAGAAGCCAGGATGCTACCACATATCCTAAAATGTCCAGAAGAAGAAGGAATTACCCAGCCCAAAATGTCCAAAATGCCCAGGTCTACATTTACAAAAACAACGTACTACCATAGTAACACTAATTTCAAATGCCACCAGGATGTTACAATAAGATTTTTTTTAAAACCTATTTATTTCCTTTGTAAAATGAAACATACCACATTCCACTTGCTAGAATAAATGTTAATGGGTTTCTCTAATTTAAAAAGAAATGGAGATAAAATTTAAATAATGGCTTAACATTCCAGCTCTGGGGATATACATATATTTATAACAAGTTCTAATATGATTTATTCATTCCTTTATTGAAGGCTTTCTTTCTCTACTCACAACAAAAATAAACACAATAACAAAATACCCCAATGTGTATATGCACACACACAGAGAATGTTTTATCTTTGCTTTTTCATGGTCTTGGAAAACAAAAAGATTGTTGCTCCCTCACACCCATCTCTGTCTTCTCCACTCTATGTAACCAATCATAGCATAGTTGGGAAATATGTTTTATTGTCTGTAGTACTTGTTGATGTTTCCTATTCCTAAGATAAAAAATAAATAAGTGGAATTCTTTATATTTCTCTCAGAAAACAAATATAAAAACAAAAAACCTAAATCAAGATGCTTCAGTCACACCAAAAGAAACTGATTTTTGACAATCAAGAAATAAGAAATATTCTCCATTTCTATCTTAATCAAATAACCATACCCAATGCCAATATGCATCAATTTTAATCCCCACCCCCCACCCCTACCCCCACTATTAACTGTTTTTTCTCGGTACCACATTTTTAAGGCCACATCTGATTATAGGTCAATTTTTTTTTTAATTCTGTAAGAGCCATATTAAAGTGATAGAGACTTATAATTGTGAACTCCTGACTTCAAAATCTAGCAGAACAAGAGAAATATTTCTAGGTCATGTTAGTGCTAAAGAACATTGGTCTTCAGCTAAGTACTTGCTCTCACTGGACTTCATAAATCAGATCAGGGCCAGGTTTTTTGCACAGCCTTTTAAATGGTTAGGTATTACTTGGGCTCTGACCTTCAGTGAAAGTCTATTAAAGAATAGTTTATGTGTAAGTTTCAATGCCATCTTTTTTTTTTTTTACTTATGTTGAAATTTAACTGTTAATAGTTTATAAGTAATTGATTGTAACACTATATATTGACGACTAAGCTATTTTTTCTTTATTTTCAATCAGTACCAGACAAACCAGGCATATACATGTTGAGGGTTGTGAGAAAACATCTGTTCTTCAGATGAGAAATTAGACTTTTCAGTTAATGCTCTTGAAGGGACCATCAAACTCAAACCTCAGCCATGACACTGTTCCATAAATGATCATCTAGGTAAAAGAAAAGAAGGTATCTGAGTAGACCAGAGAGAGGCTTTCAGAAAAGGCTGAAACTCTCACCTTGAAACTATCTGCACTTCAGCTTGGGGACACCCCTCAATGGTCTGAGGCCTGGGTTTTGATAGACACTCAAAGAACAAATGCAGCTATTCAAACATTTGCCCATATCTGAAACGTATCTTGAATACTCAAGTGCATTATGGAATGTGATTAACACGCTTTGATTTTGAAAAATCCCAGAGAAGGAAAAGAATGTAAATAAAAGAGTGGAAAAATATATATTCGAGTGGACATTATGGAATCAGAAGTATGGACAGAAAGTATACAAATAAGATTAAGTTGATACATCTGGGGATGGAAACACTATAGCCTATTCGTCCTTAAATTATCTATGAAGTAAATGGGAAGCAACTGTTTCTATCTTTATTTTGCAAATAGAAAAATCAAGGCATGAAGCAGAAAAGTAACAATGTAGAGAAAGAAGTACAGGTTTACAAAAGTAATGACTGAGTAAGAACACTAAGGCTAAGTTTCCTAATGTCATACTCTACTGTCCTAATCTTTTCTTATCCCAGAAGGGCCCCTTTTGTTGTTTCTACCTATTCTTCAGGAAATTGCACCAGATAATATGTAAGTATCACTTTCATGCATACAGAGTATAATTTTAGCCAGGTGTAAAAAGAGGTGAAAGAAAGGGGGAAAAGACATGGTCCTTGATTTCCAGGAAGGGGTGTTTGTGTGTGTGTGTGTGTGTGTGTGTGTGTGTGTGTGTGTGTGTGAGAGAGAGAGAGAGAGAGAGAGAGAGAGAGAGAGAGAGAGAGAGAGAGAGAGACCTGAAATCTTTGGGGAAACAAATTAATAAAATTAATTTTAAAATAGAATGCATAGATGTCGTCTAATATCATATACAGTAAGAAAAAATACATACTTTAAGAAACTTGTCTTTTTGTTGTTGTTGTTAATCCTCATCAGAGGATATTTTTCCATTGATTTTTAGATAGAGTGGAAGGGAAGGAGGGAAAGAGAGAGAGACCTTGATTGGTTGTCTCCTGCATGACCATGACCAGGGCTGGGGATGGAATATGCAACCCAGGTACATGCCCTTGACTGGGAATCGAACCCATGACCCTTTGGTTCGCAGGCCAACATTCCAACCACTGAGCCAAACCAGCCAGGGCAAAACTTTTGTCTTTCTACCTTTTCATATTTTCAATGCACTTTGACTAAATATTCAGATAACACGGGTGCAGCAGCAATAAAATAAAAATCAAATAAAGATTCAGATTTCATTGAGATAGGCAGGCTCATTCTAATTCTAAACTGTTTACTTAAACTGTTAAGTAATATACAAAGTGGGGCAAAAATAGGTTTACAGTTGACTATTTACTTATACTGTTGGTAATATATGTATGCTACAACTAACAATGAAGGGAGAAATACTACTATGATACCCTCTGCTTGCTCAAACATATCAGAATCCAAGCAGAAGTATATGCTAAATATTAAAGATAACTGAAATGTCCTTCATTTTCCATACACTTGAAAAACAGACTTTCAATTTTATCAAATAGATAATGGAGGAAACTAACTTTTTAAAAGTATTTGAGGCCTGGAACGTAAGAAACATAACATTCTGGTTGTTTAAGAGAATATCATATCGGACAGTGGCATCTACTGGCAAACGATAATACTGTAACCCAATTCTAGTAGGCATTATAAATATCCAGAAAGTGTGTGTGTGTTTAATCTTATATTTTATAAAGATGTAAAATGTGATTTTATATTTTTTATGTTCAATAAGATATCTACATCTAGCACTACTGATCTTTTGCTTCTATTACCACATGATTGCTCTCCATCTCACATGATAGGATTCACCAATGAAGTCATTTGGTCCTGGATTTGTTTGTTGGGAGGTTATGATTACAGATTCAATCTCCATACTTGTAATTAGTCTGTTCAGATTTTCTATTTCTTCATGATT
The DNA here is from genome assembly GCA_030848825.1 of Tadarida brasiliensis. Taxonomy (NCBI): domain Eukaryota; kingdom Metazoa; phylum Chordata; class Mammalia; order Chiroptera; family Molossidae; genus Tadarida; species Tadarida brasiliensis. The sequence goes on along the minus strand of CM061257.1, from coordinate 215,326,664 downwards.
CAGTCTTGGTAAGACCTTGTATGTTTCTAGGAATTTATCTATTTCTTTAAGGTTGTCAATTTGCCCTGGCCGGTTTGGCTCAGCGGTTGGAGCGTGGGCCTGCGGACCAGAGAGTCCTGGGTTCGGTTCCCGCTAGGGGCACGTACCAAAAAAAAAAAAAAAAAAAAAAGGGTTGTCAATTTGTTGGCATTTTAACCTCTTTCAGAACAACTCTTAGGGTAGAATTATTACCTTTAATGATTAAAATCTTTTTTCTCTTAATGTAGGTAGTAAAGGATATAAACTAATACTGTTTATCTGCAGATCAGAAATATCATCTGAGTTCTTGGATATTTATATCATATATAAATATATAACTAAATCAATAACCATTCACCCCCTGATGAATTTATTAAGGAGGAAACACTTCCAAAATCATTTTACGAGGTCAGCATTACCCTGATGCCAAAACAAGACAACAGCACTATAAGAAAAGAAAATTGCAGGCCAATATTACTAATTAACTAAATGCAAAAATCCTCAACAAAATATTAGCAAACTGAATTTAACAATACATTAAAAGGATTATACAGTCGGCCAGTGTGGCTCAGTGGATAGAACATCGTCCCATGGCTTGAGAGGTCCCAGTTCAATTCCCAGTCAGGGCACACGTCTGGTTTGCGGGCTTGATCTCCAGCAAGGGGCATGCAGAAGGTAGCCAATCGATGTTTCTCTTTCACATTGATCTTTCTGTCTCTCTCTCCCTCCCTCTCTCTAAAAAATCAATAAAAACATATTTTAAAATAAATAAATAAAAGGATCATACACTGTGATCAAGTGGGATTTATTCCAGGAATGCAAGGATGGTTCAAGATCTGCAATCAATCAATGTGGTACCCCACATTAACAAAATGAAGTATAAAAATCATATGAAAATTTCAGTAGATGCAGAAAATGCATCTGACAAATTCCATAGCTAACATCATACTGAAAGCTTTTAAGGAACAAAACAAAAATGCCCATTCTCACCACTTTTACTCAGCACAGATAGTATTGGAATTCCTAGCCAGAGCAATTAGGCAAGAAATCAAAGGCATTCACATGAGAAAGGAATGTGTAAACTGTCTCTATTTGCAGATGACATGACAGTAAATGTAGAAAACCTTAAAGACTCCACTAAAAAACTGTTAGAACTAATCAGCAAATTTAGTAAAGTTGCAGGATATAAAATCAATATACAAAAATTAGTTGTGGTTTTATATGCTAATGAGCTATCAGACAGAAATTTTTTAAAAATTCCATTTATAATTGCATCAAAAATAAAATACCTAGGAATAAATTTAACCAAGCCAGTGAAATACCTGTACACTAAAAACTGTAAGACACTGATGAAAGAATTTGAAAATGACACAAATAAAGGGAAAGATACTCTGTGCTCATGCATTGGAAGAATTAATATTGGTGTGTTTTTTTTTTAATTTTTTTTTCTTTATTGATTTTAGAGAGAGAGGAAGGAAGAGGGAGAGAGAGATAGAAACATCAATGAGAGAGAACACTGACTGGCCGCCTCCTGCATGCCCCCACTGGGGATCTGGCCCACAACCTTGGCATGTGTCCTGACCAGGAACCGAACTGGCGACCTCCCAGTCCATGGGTCAATGCTCAACCACTGAGCCACACCGGCCAGGCTGAAAGAATTAATATTGTTAAAATGTCCATACTACCCAAAGCAATCTACAGAGTAAATGCAATCCCTATCAAAATTACAATGGCATTTTTCACAAAAATAGAACAATCCCAAAATTTGTATGAAATTGCAAAAGATCCCAAATAGCCAAAACAATCTTGAGAAAGAATAACAAAGCTGGAAACATCATGCTTCTTAATTTAAAACTATATTACAAAACTACAATAATCAAAACAGTATGGTATTGGCATAAAAACAGACACATAGCTCAATGGAACAGAATAGAGAGCCCAGAAGTAAATTTGTGCATATACAGTCAATTAATTTACAACAAAAGAGCCAAATATATACAATGGGGAAAAAACAGTCTCTTCAATAAAAGGTGCTGGGAAAACTGGATAACCAAACCACAAAGATACCTTATTCTTGTCAAAGATTTGCCTAGGCATTTCTTTTCTACCCTATTCCTAACTCCTGCTTCATCATCTCTAGTCATTTCTAGATCTCTTTACCCTTTTTCTGTCTTGATGCCTTCCTTTTATCTATCTTACTTTCATGTCTTCCTGTCACATGGACACCAAACTGGGTTCTCTGCCTCTTTTTGTTCTGTGTATTACCACCCATTGGTTTGTTTTTGTTTGTTTGTGGGGGGTTTTTTAGATAGAGTGGGGAGAGAGGAAGAGAGAGAGAGAGAGAGAGAGAGAGAGAGAGAGAGAAACATCAACGTGAAAGGGACACATTAAGTGGCTGCCTCCCGCACGACCCCAACCAGGGTCGAGGATGAATTGCAACCGTGGTACGTGCCCTTGACTGGAATCGAACCTATGACTCATTGGTCCACAGGCCAACGCTCTAACCGCTGAGCCAAACCGGCCAGGTCTCACCCATTAGTTTTACAGGTAGCCATATTTAACTTACCTAAACTTGACCTTCATCCATAGAAAAAGGGAGTAGATTTGTCCATTCAGTTGGAAAGAATGTTTATTTACCTTCATGTTTAATTGAGCTGTGGGTACTGCCATTTAAACATTGATTAGTTTTCTAATAGAACAGTCCTTGCAGAATTGGGAAGCTGGAGGATTGCTTTTAGTTTAGATCTTTAGAGTGGAGTTTGGGGTGGGAGGGATGGCTATTTCCTCCTGAATGGTTCTGCAAGGTTGAGCTATATATGAAAAAATGGGCTCTTGAAATTTATTTTGGAACCTTGGAGTATGGACCAATTTATTAGGAAGGATAGGGCAAGGAGTGACTCTGAGAAGGAAAGATGGAGAGCCCTTGGGTGTTGGCGGAGGAGCAGGGGCATCTCGTTGGATAGGTGTCTGAGGTTAGCATCAGTGCAGTCTCTACATACTCTGACGTGCCCTGGAACTTTCCAGGGAAGTGCTGGCCTGGCCCAGGGTCGGCGTAGCATCTCTAACAGCTAACAAAGTGTCCGTGTTACTGATTCCTCAATTCAGTTTATTATGTAAGCTCTACATAAGCTGATCTTAACCCATTAAATGTGTAAGGAATGTTTTGATTACTCATTATATAGCTATCTAAATATTGTAAAATCCACAGCTGCTCCACTGTATACTTCATCTAGGCATTGGAGGAGTGAACACCCAGCAAACACTCCCATATCAGTTTCAAAGCAGCATTTCTTCTGATAAGACTCCTTCACAATTTAGAACTTGTTGACACACTAACCACTGCAGATAATATGGTTTCAGTTAAAAATATCTTATTCTTTAAAGAGGTCAGGTTCTGCCCTGGCTGGGTGGTTCAGTTGGTTAGAGTCCTGATATGCCAAGGTTGCAGGTTCAATCTCTGGTCAGGGCACATACAAGAAGCAACCAATGAATGCATAAATAAGTGGGACAACAAATCTATGTTTCTCTCCACCCTCTCTAAAATCAATTTTAAAATATTTAAAGAAGACATGTTCCTTTTCCTTCCCTCCAAAATAAAATCTGAGAGAGAGAGAGAAGAGCATATATGAAAAATGGAAAAATGTCAAGTTTTCTTTTCTGTTGTCCACATTCTCTCCATACAGTGAAGCCCATTTAAAGAAGTCAACTCATTTACAGACCTACCCTGACAGACAAGCACAAGGCATAATAATACCTGCCCTGATAGTGTTGATGAGAGGATATCATTGTAAGATGCTTAACACAGTCCCTGGCACACTGTAATTACAAAGAATGAAAACACAAAATAGTGGACAATGAAAACAATAGCAGCCCAAGAGAGTGTTTATTCAGCTTAACTTTAATCATATTCAATTACATGCAAAAAGATCAGACAGAAATATGCTAAAAAGTTAAGAGTCCATAGCAAAAGAAACAATCAACAAAATAAAAAGGCAACCTACTGAAATGGAAGAAAATATTTGCAAATCACATATCTGACAATGGGTTAATATCTAAAATATATAAAGAACTCATACAACTCAATAGAAAACCAAAAAAAAAGTCCAATTAAAATAGTGCGTCAAGGACCTAAACTGACATTTTACAAAGAAGACACACACATGGCCAACAGGTACATGGAAATGTGCTCAACATTATTAATTATCAGGGAAAGAAATGCAAATCAAAACTATAATGAGGTATCACCTCACACCTGTTAAAATGGCTACTATAAAAAAAGACAAGAGATACAAGTACAGGCAAGAATGTACTAGTAAGCCTGGTAGGTGTGGCTCAGTTGGTTGACCATCGTTCCATGCACCAAAAGGTCATTGGTTCAATTCCTAGTCAGGGCACATGCCTGAGTTACAGGCTCAATCCCCAGTGGGGAGCGTGCAGGAGGCAGCTGATCAATGTTTCTCTCTCATCAATGTTTCTATCTCTCTCTCCCTCTCCCTTCCTGTCTCTCTAAAATTGATTACAAAAATAAAAAACATATTTAAAAAAGGAATATGGAAGACAAGGAACCCTTGTACACTATAGTGGGATTGTGAATTGGTATAACCACTATGAAAAACAGTCTGGAGTTTCCTCAAAAAAAAAAAAAAAAATCAAAATAGAACTAACATATGATGCAGCAATTCCGCTTCTGGGTATATATCCAAAGGATGAAATCACTATCTCAAAGAGATAACTGCACCGTGTTCACTGCAGCATCATTCATAATAGCCAAAATATAGAAATAATCTAAGTGTCCATCAATGGATGGATAAAGAGAATGTGCTATCGCCTGGCCACAGTGGCTCAGTTGGTTGAGCATCGTCCTGTGCATCAAAAAATTGCTGGTTGGATTGCCGGTCAGGGCACATACCCAGGTTGGGGATCCAATCTCTGGTTGGGGCACGTATGAAAGGCAACTGATAAATGTTTCTCTCTCATATCAATGTTTCTCTCTCTCTCTCTCTCTCTCTCTCTCTCTCTTCCTCCCCCCCCCCCGCTTCTCTCTCTAAGCATGTACTTGAATGAAGACTAAAATAATAAAACAAAAAGAAAATGTGATATTGAGAGATACATATATTGCAATATTATTCAGCCATAAAGAAATCCTACCATTTGTGACAACAAAGACAGACTTTGAGAGCATTATGTTGAGTAAATAAGTCAGTCAGAGAAAGACAAATACTGTATGAGGTCACTTACATGTGGAATCTAAAAAAAACAAATTCCTAGAAACAGAGAACTGATTGGTGGTTGCCAGGGGTTTGGGGACAGGGAGGTGACAGAAGTTAAAGGGTGCCAATTTTCTATTTTAAGATGAATAAGTTCTGGGGATCTAATGTATAGTATGGTGACTACAGTTAACAATACTATATTGCATATTTGAAAGTTGCTAAGAAAAGAGATTTTTTTCTTTTTCTTCTTCTTCTTTTTTTTTTTTTTTTTTTGTTAATCCTCACCTGAAGATATTTTTCCATTAATCTTTAGATACAGTGGAAGGGAGAGAGGTGGGGAGACAGAGAGAGAAACATCAACGTGAGAAAGACACATCAACTGGTTGCCTCCCACACGACCTCGACCGGGGCAGGGGATTAAACCTGCAACCCAGGTACGAGCCCTTGACCGGGAATCGAACCTGCGACCCTTGGCTCCATGGGCCGACACTCTAACTGCTGAGCCAAACTGGCCAGGGCAAGAAAACAGATCTTAAAAGTTCTCACCACACACACAAAATTATAACTATGTGGGGTGATGCATGTGTTAACTAATGTATTGTAGTCATCTTTTCTCTGCTAATTACATTGTACACCTTAACTTACACAATGGTATATGTCAATTATATTTCAATAAAGATGAAAAATGAATAAATAAATTATATTAATAAAGTTGTACAACTACAAAAAAGTTAAGAGTAATTATCTCTAGGTGGTAGTGTTTGGTGGTTAGTTGCTGTTTCTTTATTTTTCCTCCTTTTCAAGTTTCACACAATGAGCACGCATTTCTTCTATAATCATAACATGAAAATATCTAACAGTACGAGGACTCTGCACAGAAGAGGGGCCATGAGAGGAATGCACTGCCTTGGGCAAGTAGAGACGGATGGAATGCTGTCTTCTCCCCCTGCTGAACACCTTGGCTCCCTCAGTGGCGAGACCAACCTCTTCCCATGAGCTTTATGTTCCTTCCACTGTTCCTTCCATTTCTTTGAAAGTTGTCTACCTACTGTTCTTTCTTTTGCTTTCTAATCTCAAAGAATAAAAGTTTTTAACGAGCAAAAATTAATTCTAAAGAAGCTTACTTTGAAGTAAAAATCTTATTTATGTAGATACCTGATATATTTCAATAAAAGTCTCCAGTAGTGAGTATATGATGTGACATGGTCTCTTAATATAGTAGAAATATAGGAAATGTTAGAATAAAACAATCCCAGGATCCTATTTTTTTAAAAATTTTTTAAAATATACACATATTATAAACACTATCTATACTAGAATGGAAGATCTCTCATACAATGAGCTGGACCAAAGCATAATTCTGATTTGTAGAGAAGTATCAATAATCCCATTATATACTGCAAATCACAAAGTTCGTAGATGTCTTTTAAAAGGGTGTGTGTGTGTGTGTGTGAGTGTGTGTGTGTGTGTGTGTTTTAAGTTTTTTAGAAGCAGTGTTCCAAAAGGCTACAAGGTAAACAAACTATCCCACAGAACCGTTTTCTCCACAATGAGATATGGTATTCTGCAATTTCCATAGCAGGAAGCCAGGCTTCTTGTGGTGCTACTGCTAAATCTAAGGAGAAAATAAAACTGGGAAAACTGAGGAAGGCCTCCACTTCCAGATTTGAAGAATTAAAATGTTTATATTTTTTAAACATACAAAGCTTTTCTTTTTAAGCAGTTTAAATCAACATCCATGAAAGCTGGCGTATCTCGCTGTCTAGTTTGTGTTGAATGTAACCACCCGCCCCCATTCCTATATTGAAGTCCTAACTCCTAATGTGATGGCATTTGAAGGTGGGCCATTCAAAGGTAACTGGGTTTGGATTAGGTCATGAAGGTAGGAACTTCATAATGAGATTAATGTCCTTACAAGAGAAGGAACACAGAGATCGTGCCGTGCGCTCTCTCTCCACACACATGCACAAAGAAAGGACATGTGAGGACAGAGCAAGAAGGCAGCTGTCTGCAGGCCAGGAAGAGAGCCCTCCCCAAGAACTGATCTGGGAATCCCAGCCTCCAGAAATAGGAGAAATAAGTATCTGTTGTATAAGCCATCCAGTCTAAGGTATTTTGTATAACAACCTGAGCCAACTAAGACACTCTCTTTTCTCCTATCTTACATTGTCACCCAGTCACTAATATCTACTGCAGAACAGCCATAAAGACAAAACTAAGGCCCTAGCCGGTTTGGCTCAGCAGTTAGAGCGTCGGCTCGCGGACCAGAGAGTCCCAGGTTCGGTTCCCGCTAAGGGCACGTACCTCGGTTGCAGTTTGTCCCCGGCCCCGGTTGGGGTCGTGTGGGTGGCAACCAGTCGATGCGTCTCTCTCACATCGATGTTTCTCTCTCTCTCTTCCTCCCTCTCTCCCTCCCGCTCTATCTCACGATAAAAATGCAAAAATGTCCTTGGGTGAGGATAAAAAAAAAAGACAGAACTAAGATACTGTCACATTGTTTCATATATTAGTCATGAGACTGCTTTAAAGGCTCCTTGATTTTAATTTCAAATACAGATGTACATTTTCTATAAAAGAAAGCAAATGATATTAACTAAATTAAGTTACTTTTTAGTTATATGATCCTCACTGGTTTTCATTTTGTGTACGATAAATGGATTTTTGACAGAAAATATTGTTCACCACTCCTTGATAACTTATTAAGATACAAAATTAAATTATCTTCCCTCATACTAAAATATCAACTGAATTAAAATCAGTAACAATTTTTTAAATTCACCTTCTACTATCTAAAAGGGACTGTGGGAGATAAGAAGTATAAAGCTGCCCTTAAAATGTTTACTTATATTCTCTATCATCCAAACCTAAGGCAAGCCCTCAACAATGTAAAAATCATTTCAACGTTCTAACAAGGAACAGCTCCGGCTCAGGGGATCCATCCTCTCCCTCCACTTCACACAAATCCTGCCCGCTGGAACAGACCCCAGTTGGGCAAAAAGTAAAATGTCACAATGTTCCCACTAGTCATACACACTCACTAATTAGAGTGTAACAGTGAGAAAGGGAAGGAGGGAGGGACACAGAAAGAGGGGTAGAGAAAGAGAAGACAAAGAAATAAGAAAGAAAAGGTTATATTTACTAATAACATGTGTATTTTAAAGGACCAAAGTTTAAGAAGAAAAACATGACTTTTTTTTTTTCTTATACTGTGAGGAACACTTAGCTTTACTTAAAGAAATACATGGAAAGTTGGCCCAAATGAAACATTTTAGACCTAACCCAGTGTGGACCTCTACAGACACCTAATCCTCTCATCAGCTACACGAATGCCAGATAGACAAGGACTCAACGCGGACGGTCTTGCTTCCTTGACATTTTAAACGGTTTAAAGAACATGTGGATTAAAGGAGAAGAGAAAACCATGAACACTAGACCAATGACATGCTTATAACCTCCTGCACCCCATTATTTGAAGGAAATAAGAGTCTGTATCACTGTGTCCTTCTCCTTACACTGGTTTGCAGAATTCAGAACTAGAATTTCCCAACACTTCCTACAAGTTGGTTTCAAAATAATTTGAACATGAAACATCCGAGTCAATTTGTTTAAATGCGTCTTCCTTCTGCTGGATGCTTATCTGCACTGTTTTCCCTGGGAGGAGGTGAGTAGTCATTCGGGCTGCTGGCAATGCTTTTCCTGGACCTGTTACAAAAGATAGGAAGCTGACAGACCATGAGAAACCTGTCTGTACCATCGTGCTTGGTTGCAACCTGACGGGCAATAAGAAGTTCAGTGCCATACTTAGTACTGTCCTTCTCCTGCTCTTTAAAATGTTTATGGCTTAGTCCTCATTTGTAAAGTCTCAGCATGCTTCCTTCTTTTACAACCTTTCCTACAAACTGTAATGGAAAAGCTACTTTGTGGCACCTTATATAACTTTACTTCTCTCAGGGGTTTTGTCATCCCTGGTAATTTGGCTTTAGAACCAAAAATCTACCCTATGCTTCGTCTCCCAGGGTTGTTGTTTTAATTCCAACTTATTTCTCCAGAAGGGGGTTGCTCTCTCTACTACTTGCTGAAAACATTTTTTTAACATTAATTTTCCATTTAAGTGTTGATCCAAGGTTGCAGATCAGCTCTGCAACTTTTCTAAAGATTTACAGACCAGGCCCGAGAGGTAGAGTCTGGTTTGCTTTTGTGGAAAAAGTGATACAGACAAATTTGGAAAGCACTACTTAAAGATTCCAAGTCCCAGATCTTACTGAAAACATTTGGGGCTTGAATTCCAATTTTCCCCATCTAAGAAAAAGCTGGTACTAAATAGCTGTTTGTAAAGTTCCTAATATTTCTGTCATCAAATATCTTTTCCAAAACAGCATTCTGACCGGCATAATGCAAATGAACCACCAATAAAGCAATTAAATTCCACCCAAGATATTCCTGTACTAACATTCAAAGGAAAGTGCTTGGCAAAATGCATGTTAGTATCTGCCAAACCCCAAACATTTAAAAACAAATAATAACTGTAGGAGGCTTTGCCAAGTTCCAAAAAGCCAACTGCCACCCCTCTTTGAGAATGCTTGTTTCTGAACACCTAAGTCCATGAGTGCAAAGGTCAAGAACCACCAACGAAAGACTTAATAAAGCTGAAGCTCTAGGTAAATAAACCTCAAACTCCAAAACTCTGTCAAGTAGATTCACATACAGTTCATGTGCTGAAAGAAGATTCTTTTTTCCTTTTTCCATTCAAGGAGCGTTTTAGCCCCAGGATTACCTTTCATTCAGCAAGGATCACCTACATGCTAACTCTTGTGGTTATTAGAGCAAATCACGGGGTGTTGAGAACTTGGCTTCCTCCCTCTTAATAAAACAGTTCACGTCCTAGAGGCAGTTAATCCCTGGAAGGCTTTGTGATCCCATCCCCTGACATGTTTGATAAATATGGAAATTGTAAAATGTTCTGACTTGTTAAAAAATTTTTTCAGCCTGCTTTACGTGCTCTTTGGCCTTAACACGCACGGAGTGCTGACTTGGCGCGTCTCGCGGCCTCCATCACCTTCTCCATGTGTACACACTGACAACCCCTGAAGCGTACATAAGTCACACTTCACAGAGAAATGTTTATTCTGTGCTCTAAGGGGGACTCTCCTTTTCTCAAAGAAACAAAAGTATGGCAAAAGGGAGGGGAGAAGGGTGTGTACCCAAAAAATGTGGCAGAAAGGAGAAAAAAACCCTCAATTCTAAATGACTGCAAAGCTGAAGACCATTAAAAAAATCTGGGTTGGGTAGGTGTGTCTACAGTTGGCTGATAAACAAATCTTTCAGAGTCTGAAATTACTATGGTAAGAAAAAACGATTTCTCTCTGTTTCTCACTTTACAGAATGTAATGAATAATATAGTTTTCTTTCAGTACCTCATATAATTCAAATGAGTCAACTTCCCTTTAACACTATTCAAAGTTAAGAAAATAAAATACTATTATAACCTGTATGGAGCCGCCAGTGAACAAGAAGGCAAGCTTTGGTCTCATGAATAGGTCCAACTTCTATTCATCTCAAATAACTAGTTATTTTGGAGATTGAATAAACAACTATATAAATACCAAGAAAGAGGGCCCGTAAATGCACAAACTGGGCGCGGTGTCTAGGAACCCTGCCGACTGCTCCAGGCGTAGGATTCACAGGGAAACTCTATGCAGAAACCACAAAGACAATGCACTGATGAAATGCTGATGACACACTGGAAGGAATACTTCAGATTTATAGCCAGTCGCTGCCATTCCTGATAGTCCCAGATCCAGCCATCAAATTCCCAACACTTTGACCATTTCCAGAAAACTGTCTTTGTGGGATCTCCTGAGGCTTTCGCTGGTATTCAACTTACGATTGTGAGAACAGCAAGAGTGAGAGGCACCGTAGGATGGAAACAGAGGCCTCACGGATCCAAGGCACACCTTGGTAAAAAGCAAGCAAGCAGTGAAATCACTGAGTGGCAGAGACCAGGAGTGAGAAGTTAAGAAGGCAAGAGTCAGGATGGCACACATACCACTAAAACCATCCAAGAATAATGGAAAATTAGTTGTAGCTCTACAGACATTTCTCGGGGCCTATGTGGGTTTGAGATAGGCAAAAAAGAACCACCAAGGCCATTGCAAAGGGCAAGAATTTGATCTGTAGATGCTGGGGAAGGAAACAAAGAGAGGAAAGTGGAAATGTTGACCTCTCAGCTTAGTCTTGTTACCCCAATTAAGGAAAGCAGACAAAAGATTACTTTCAGAGAGAAAAATACTCAAAATGATTGAGAACATTATCACTTACCTTCCAATCAATACCAAGTTTCTTAAAAATAGTTGTGGCTCAGAGTAGAAAGGCATGCAGGAAATCACACAGCAGAGACCAGGAGACCAGCCAAGTCAATGGCCAAGTCGTCCATCTTCTCTTCCCGGAGGCACAAGGCTCTGAAGTCTACATCAAAGCTCCTCAGACTTTACTATGCATGGGAATCACATGGGAATCTTGTTAAAATGCAGATTCTGATTAATTAGGTCTGGAGTAAGGCCAGAGCTTTTGCATTTCCAACAAACTCGCAGGTGAAGCTAAGACTCCCGCTCCCCACACCGTACCGTAAGGAGCAAGGGTTAGCATGGATCTTGGTCAAGTAAGTTCTGGCTTGCCTCATGACCCTGGATAAATTACTTAACTGCTCTAACTTCTCAGTTTCCTCATTTATTACGTGGAGATAGCAATACCTACCTCATAAAGTTGACATGAGAAATAAAACTATTTAGCCTGATGCCTGGTTATTAGCATCACTAACACAATAGTTCCCTCAGCGCGGTACACATCCCATTGGTGGTACAAGGACAAACTTCTAAAACTTATAATCATTAAGCAATACTGTAGTTGGTATTAGAGAAAAAGTAACCGTTACCTTAAGCTCAAGATTTCATGGGTGTTATCATCACTTAAGATAAAGCTAAGGTTAAAAGAAAAAGTCCATTTTTTAAATTACTAAATGAATAAAGGTACAAGAGATACATGGATATGACAAAAATGATGAAGGTGATACGCAACTAACCAAAGTTTAAGAAACATCGATTAACACAGGTTTACTAAATTTCTGAAGGCAGGGGCTTAACCGAATTATCCCATTATCCCATTATAAGGAACCAGTATGTGATAGCGTTCTGAATGTATTTTAATTGGCCACACTTTAACCAAATGATATTCTTACCCACACTTACTTCTGCATACTGCATAACTACACTATCACAAATTATCAAACTAGCCACAAGGCTAAGAAAAATAAATTCCTTGGAATAAAGCCATTTCCCCCTTTAATACAAATTAACCAATATAAACTACTTCCCAACAGTGGGCTAATAGAACTATGCCTCCAAGGAAGGAAAGCTATGATTTCATAAATCCAGTATTATGATGTTTCTCTTTTCCCACAAACATTTTGTAACACCATCCTAATGTAATTTGTGGTCAAAGGGATGGATGTGAATGACTGATTGCTTTACAAACGAATCTGTCATACCCTTTAGCAACAACCTATAGAGCAAAGAGAGGAAGTCTGAAGTCATATGAGTTGGAAAAGGGGCAGCATGTTTGTAAGTAGCATGGTTTTCAAGAAAACTATAAAAGGCTTCCTGAGGTATTTAGCATATGATGTCTCGTAAACTTGGAACAATATATCATTCTTACAATTCTGCTGTAGTTAGTTGGTTTTGTTCAAGTCAATGATTAAAAAGAAGTGAACACAGATACATGTTAGAACTTCACTCATTCATTTGTCCATGATGTGAACCACTTCTTTTTTTTTTTTAATCCTCACTCAAGGACATTTTTGCATTTATCTTCAGGTAGAGCAGGAGGGAGACAGGGAGGAAGAGAGAGAGAAAAACACTGACATGAGAGAGACATATCGAGTGGTTGCCACCCACATGACCCCAATCTGAGCGGGACAAACTGCAACCGAGGTAGGTGCCCTTAGCGGGAACGGAACCGGGACTCTCCCGTCCGCAGGCTGACGCTCTAACCGCTGAGTCAAACCAGCCAGGGTGTGAACCACTTCTTTGCTGAATAGGATAATAGGTTCAAATAATGGAAGAATATGTTCTCAAGTTTTTTTGTGTGTGCAATTCATATTATAATGGCTATACACATGACACACTTTCAAGTTTAATCTGTTCATGTTTATTAACATTTTCTCCATCACTTTCTTAAGTCTAGACAATTAACAAAACAAAAAATCAAGTCTTGATTTGCTGTGTTTGCCAATCTCCATGATGTTCATACTTCCACTGTGACTGCTTTCAAATTCCCAACATGCATTTGTGAACACAGAGCTGGAAGAGATGCATCAGTATATAGTAGTCCTAATGCAGATACAATAAACACAAATAACTTCAAGAGCAGAGATAATAGTAAAAGGTAGCAAGAATAATTATGAAGTGACGAGTTTTGAGTATTTTTTATTTAATTGTAAGCTCATGTAGTTTAATTTTTAATGTAACCAGCTCACAAAATTTCTGAAAGTAGAACAGTTAGTTTTGAGAGCTGTTGGGGCTGGCTCCAGTACACTTCTGGCCACATCGCATCCCACAGAGTGTCGCTAATACCACCAGATTTACATATCACTTGAGTTTTCTAAGGTAAAAATCTCTTGGAGAAATGTGGTAAACTTTGTGAACCAAAGACACAACAACAACAAAAAACCTCAGATATTGTAATATGTATTTTGTATGCAGCGAAGTTTGTAGTTAACAATAGAAAACATCTATGTACCAAAGTTTTTAGGAAATCAACTAATAAAAGCAGCTTTGCATCTTGGGGGAAAGAAATGCAGACAATAGATATTTGGGGGGGGGAGGACATCAAGCTAAGAATAAAGATATCTGCATCAATTTTCACAAATAAAACTGGTCAGAAAGGGAACCAAAAATAAAAGAAATAGCTACTTATAAATGAATAATAAAGATGCTATAGACAAACAACACCACAATATAAATGTTTTACATGTCATAATTACATGTCAATACCAACGTTTTAATTTATAAAATATAAAAGGGAAATTATAAGGAAATCCAAAGCGATTGCACTAATCCCTCTAGCCAAAGTAAACCACTGAGAGAATGAAAGAATTTATTCCACAAAATGGTCATTTATAATATTAACTAGCACTTTTAAAGACTTTCAAACACAGGCCTGGTAAATCTTTGAAAAACTAAAAGCAATTAAGTTGTTTTCTCAATCCCTCTAAAAAGTTCAATTAGCCAGTCAATATTAAAAGGGTGAAAACCCACTACCTTCCCTTTCATGGAGAATATGTTTGTGTGAATGACTTCCCCAAACCGACTGTAATCACCTATGGAATTGTTTATTTCAAAAGTAAGTCTTCAAAGCTGAGGGAAGCATACAGCACACACAGTGTTTATCTCTACAAGACGGAGCAGATGGAAAGTGTGTAGCCATCAAGTGTTATCACACTGCAGAACAAACATGTGCACGTGCACGACAGGGATACACAGTGACATGCGTTCACAGACTGGGGTGCTGCAGGCACATGGAAGGGTTTACAAAAACTGTAATGTTTAAGCCTCAGGAGGACAGCGGTGCTAATCTGGCTTTACAAAGACTGTATGCAAAAGATTCCACTGTTGTTTCTGAGCTATAACACAGGTTTAGGCATGCAGGTTAATTTGAGAAGTAGCCCTTAAAGAAAAGGAAAGGAAAAAAAACAATTCCTGTCTTGTATTAAAAATTGCAAATAAGCCCTGGCCGGTTTTGCTCAGTGGTTAGAGCGTCGGCCTGCGGTCCAGAGAGACCCGGGTTCGGTTCCCGCTAAGGGCACGTACCTCGGTTGCAGTTTGTCCCCAGCCCTGGTTGGTCATGTGGGTGGCAGCCACTCGATGTGTCCCTTTCATGTCGATGTTTCTCTCTCTCTCTCTTCCTCTCTCTCCCTCCCACTCTATCTGAACAAAAAATGAAAAAATGTCCTCGGGTGAGGATAAAAAAAAAAAAAATTGCAAATAAGCATTATGGATTCTTAAAAAGAAGAAGAAGATGGAAGAGGAGGAGGAGGAGGAAGAGGAGGAGGAGGAGGAGGAAGAGGAGGAGGAGGAGGAGAACAACAACAACAATTAAAATCATAAAGAGCCACTGAGGGATAAATATTCAAATGAAAATATAGCTGAAAATCACTTCAACCAAATATTTATTATAAAGCAAACAATTTAGTTTATTAAAAACTTTAGCTCTGGCTGGTTTGGCTCGGCAGTTGGAGCGTCGGCCTGTGGACCAGAGAGTCCCGGGTTCGGTTCCCGCTAGGGGCACGTACCAAAAACAAAAACAAAAACTTTAATGTATAGCAATACAAATTGCTAAATTAAGGAAATTTTAAAATAGAATCCATTTTTGCAATGACATTTAGGTAAAAAAGAAATAAAGGCACTAAACCTCCATTTAAAATGTAGAATTTTGTAGTTATCTCCCCAAATCCTCTTTCAATGTAGTCTCATATTGAAATATACATTATTTCAAAAGTCTAAGTTTTATACATAAAGCTTTAATAAAAAATAATTTCCCCCAAACTTCTAAGTATCAGAGGCCATGCAGAAAAATTCTATGTTGAGTATAAAGACAGAAGAGTAATCCCAAGGAAATAAAAGCACTTTCTGTCCAAAGCTCACATGTACTAAATGCAGAGGCTGAAATAAGGCTTGGATGTTCTTTCTATTTTCTTCAGTCCTCTAGTCATTACTTTAACAGGCAAAGAAAAACTAAACAAGCAAAACTCTTTGACGGAAGCACATACTTTCCACACACTCTAAGCGTCAAAGGCCTGTTCAGAGAAAGGCCAAACAATCTACCGCATCTTCGACAGGAGGGACAGAATTAGGTTATGCTCTGACGAAGGAGTCTATTTCTGCTTCTACCAAGGCCTCATCGTGTAACCTCAGAGAAGAGATTTATCTGTCCCTCACTTGGATTTAAAAATCAAGATGGAGCCCCATAGCCTCTCCCTAGCATCTTAGAATAGTGTGAGGCTACCATAAATAATGCCCATAAAAGCTTTGATCTCTTCAGGAGGAAAAGATGGATCCTGACATAGGCAGGAGAAGTTTGAGAGGTCCCTGAGAGAGCAGTGTTGAGTCAAGGTGGAACACAAGGAACAGATAAACCACCCATCACTGGAAAATGCCTGTTACCCCTTCTTATTTATTTTCCAGGTTAAATGGTCTTTGAAACTAAACCCGTAATCCGACATCTAGATCATATCCAATTTTCACTTCTTCCACATCTACTTATGCTATGGCTACAAATTATAACATCTGAGCAGGTCAGAGACAGCTAGGGGAACTGGATTCGTGATTGGAAAACCAGAGGAAAAACCAGGCTGCTTGATTTCTAGGCCTAGCTCCTTCTGACATTAAAAAAAAAAATGAGAAATTAGAAAGTTAGTTTAAAAAGTAGATTTCAGGTCTCTTTATAGTCCCATTGCCTCTCTCATGAGAAGTCATCAATATGGCTGCCAAGTTTTCTTGGTGGAAAAATGATTTTGCAAGATGAAACAATTGCACTTAATTGACCTTAATTCCTGGATATATGCCAGTATTTGCATGTAAGTTCCTGGCCACAATAGTTTCAACTGAATCTTCTCTCTAAAGTCTCTCATGTCTGTAATGCACATCATTTCTATTTTTTAACTATTGGACATATAATGATGGCAGGCTTCTTTCTTTCTTTCCCTAGACATTTGATTCACAATAGCCACACATTTCAAATGCCAGATTCTTACTAATATACTATATAGTACAACAGAACAGCATTTAGAGATTTATAATGTGACATGAAATCGCACAGAGTGAAAAAGGATAATAACTGAGTGTATAAACAATCTTAGCAAAAGTTCTATATTTGGACATAATCTGTGTTTATTCCACTGACCACAATCTTAATCCTTAGAGTTCGAAAGCTACCATATAACCAATCTTTAATCATTGCCATCTACTAGGAAAGAGTAGTAGATCACTTATAAATTCTTCTAGCTTTAACCGATTCTGATATTTCTTTGTGTTACAAGGATACCTGAATGTGGTGTTACACTTTCTTATAAACATTCGTGTATGTTATTAACATTGGCATCAAGGTCGCTAACAGGGCAATGATAGTAACAGACCTCTGAAGGTTGTGCCTACCTATTTATGCTCTATAACAGGAGGCCCAGCTCTACCTGATGAATCAGATCATAAAAATATCATGATTTTTCTCACTCTTAATTTCAAAGTCATTTAATCTCTTTGAGCATCAGAAAAGGCAGTTGCTTAAAACTAAACACCGAGTAAATTGCAGAATAGGGACTTGAACTTCCAGTGTCTGTGTTTCTTCTACTCTGCCCTGGGCCGCGCACCAGTCTGCAGCATTTCCTGTACTACCAGAGGAGGGCACAGCGCTCTGTGTCCAGACTGTGGGTGGCAGCTTCTGCTCCCTGACCCTTCCTACCACAATCAAGCAAAGGGAAGTGGTGAGATGGAGAAACTGTTCTGACTGCTGTTCCCTATCTAACTCTGGATATGTTTTCCCCATATAAATAGAGTTAACTTTATAATAAAAGAGTAACGGCGTAAGCTTTCCTTACATATTCACACTCAACAAGGGGAGGTCAACAATATATTTGCTTATTTTCATGTCCCATCCAAGAATGCACCTCAGAATCTTTTAAGTTGTGAGAAAGAAATTCTTCACTTTTTAAAGACTTGAGTTAATTTTCCTTGTGTGTTGGTGTTTTCAGAGTACCTGAGCATGTAGAGAAAACAAAAACAGTTCATTTTTTAACCCTTTAAAACCAGCATCCTTCCCACCTTCCTAACATACAGACATCTTAAGTTGTTTTTTAAAAGATAAAGAAAAAACAGCCTCTGGAAATAAGAGATAAAATGATAAAAATCATGAATATAAACTCTCCACAGTTTAAACTATAGCAGGGAAAAGAGCTGGCTAAATTAAATTATCAGAGTCCAAAACAATCTGAGATCACATTGCAACCAGGAAGCAGACCTACCCCCAACATGAATTTAGAATATATTTAACTTGGAGATCCAAAGTTCACTCCTTTCAGTCATATCCTCTTATTGTTCCAGCTTGAAATCCAAGGTGTATGGTGGTAAATTGGCCTAATCTGCAACATTAGGAATCCCTGGGTCTTCAGATGAGCCGTCCAGGTTCTCTGGGTATAGACAACTGCCAGAGAAGAATATGCAAAAAAATAGAATGGCTCATTCTGTCTCCCTAAAGGACTTTTCCATAACTGTGCATAACCTTCCTCTGGGAGACTTCAAAACAACAGATTTACCTTTTTTTGCTAAGAGTGGTATCTCAGTCTGCCTGAAACTGTGCACAAGGAACAACCATTATTTAATTAACTCTAGTTGATGATAATTTTGCATCAAACGGGGCTATGTAAATAAACTATCTTTCCAGCATTTTTGTTACAGACTTAACTTAAAGGCAAATAATCATTACTAATCTAAAAACAAAAGTATAAACTGTGCGGGGGCAGAAAAGAGTAATGACAAATCCTATCTTCCAATGGTATGAAAGGCCCAGTAATGGAAGATTAGTAATATTTCCCTGTAAAGTTTTTCTAACTATGTTTTTGACCCAAGATGCACTAAAAAACGAACAAAAGTTCCCCAAACTGCATTATCAAATAGTCAAATAGTGGTCATATTAATAAGGCAAGGAAAACTTATATATAATGACCCATTTGTGTCTCAAATTTTTTTTTAAATGACATTTTCTTAGGAACAACATAATCAAACACATTAAATATCAACTGCCTTCCACAATAAAGCTTTCATAAATAAACCTGAAGGAAATGCTTCTTAGCTAGCAGGTTATATTCCCCAGGCCTTTCCAGAGCGTTCACTTTTCCATGTCAGAGGTGATTCAGCCCATTGCCTACTTCGGCCCAGTGGTGACTGGAACGGAGAGGACCATTAATCCATCAACAGGTCCCCTGACCAGCCTCCGTGTGTGCAGTGTCCTGTTGGCTGTGAGGGCGCCTCAACCCTCTGCCCCCCGAGTGCTTTCATTTAGCTTGTTGGAGAACAAGGCAGCTCAGTGGGGTACATTATCTTTTAGGATACACAGAATTGAAAGCTGTGTAATTTAAACTCAACTCTGGTTAAAAAACTTCACAAAAGTATCATGCAAATGTCATACAAATGTAACTGGAAGACTAAAAATGTTGGCAGAAGCGCTGATGTTAAGGGGTGTTTTACACTCAAAGGCATCCAAATCGCGCGGCGGGGGGTGGGGAGTTGTAGTACAAAATAAAAACAAACATTGAAACACTTTAAGGGAATGTGTGAGGACAGAAAAATATGAGCATGTGTTGAAGCAGTGTTATTATTTTCCACATTTACTTATGTTTAACGAAATATTCAAAGCTAAATACAGGAATACTCTATGTAACTCTAAACCCTAATAAATGGGATGTAGGATGGTTTTTCTCCTTGCTGAATTAATCATTTAACAACAACATATAACAAAATGTTCCTGAGTGTCTACTTTGGGCCAGGCACCATACTAAGGAACGCACTGATGAACAAAAGAACATGTCTCGCCCAGCCGGTGTGGCTCAGTGATTGAGTGCTGACCCATGCACCAAGAGGTCGCCAGTTCGATTCCCAGTCAGGGTCGCCAGTTCGATTCCCAGGGTGGGCCCAATCCCCAGTGGGGGCATGCAGGAGGCGGCCAATCGATGTTCTCTCTCATCGATGTCTCCATCTCTCTCTCTCCCTCTCCCTTCCTCGCTCTCTAAAATCAATAAAGAGGAAAAAAAAAAAGAACATGTCTCCTGCCATCAGGGATCTTGAGAGGAGACAAGGAACCATAACATGTGACGAACACTATGATGACAGGGTCACATGGAACAGACCATGAGGACACCTTCGAGCTGGCAGGAAGACCTACTTGAGAAAGTGGAGTTTAGGTTGAGACCAGAAGACGATGCAGGACAGGGAGTAGACAAGCGGAGAAGATGAAAGCAGCAGAGGAACAGCATGCGAGACAGCTCAGAGTGCAGAGAGCGCTGAACAAAACGCAGAGAAACGAACGTCCAACAGGCCTCGGGCACCGACAAGGGGAACGGTGGTGCAAGATAGAGCTGAACAGGTAAGTAGGACCTGATGAAAAAGGGCTCTATCCTAAGGACAGAAGTCACTGCAGTGTGAGAAAGGGGAACAGCATGATCAGCCTTGCGTTTTTTAGAAGATCACTCTATCTGCAGCGTGGAATGTGGAATGGTGTGGTGCCAGAATAAATGGTAGAAGGCTGCTGTCACGGTTCTGTGAGAAATGATAGCTCCTTGGACTTGAATGGTGGCTTCTAAAGTAAAAGAGATGTAGAAAGATTCAGAAAATATTTAGGAGGCAAAATGATCAGAATTCTGCTTGGTCGTGGAATAGAGGGAGGGAAGGAGAAGATGGAGACAAGGGCATCTTCCAGGTTTCTGATTCGAACCTCTGGGAGATGAAGTCACTGCAGACAGAATAAGCTTGGAGAGGGAGGGGTGGGAAAGTAATGAGATCACGACTGAGAATAAAATTTGAAATGTTTTGGAGGCCAGACTGAATTGGGTTCCAAAGTGAGTAGGAGGTAAAAAGCAGAGAATAGGTGTGATGGGGAAGAAAAGGATCAAGTGCTAAATATAGTTGAAGTAGAACAATTTTTAAAGATAAATTTAATAAGCTTAGGGGCCAGTAGGAAGGGAGATAATAATAACAGTAATACAGGACCTTTCTTTCTAAGTGCTTTGTAACAGCACAGAGCTTAGCAACTTAGAGACAGCACCTTGTTTAACCTCCACAACAACCCTACGGCATTAGCATGATTATCCCCAACTAACACACAAGGAAACTGAGGCTGAGAGATATTACAGAACTTGCCCAAGATTTCATACAGACAGACCTCAAATTTGAACCCAAGTATGTCTGATTACAAAGCCCAATGCTCATAGTCACTTGGCTACACATAGGATTTGGGAGAGAGACAGGATCAGAGAAAAATCAAGATCTCTCTAAGGTGGGAAAAGATGGGAACCAGACTAAGAAATGAAAGAAAACCTTTTTACAAAACAGAAGGGACAGAGAGGGGGGAAAAAACATGGGAAGATTTATACTTACGATGGCAGATGAGGAAGGAGTTTTCCATCTGAAGATTCCTGTCTTTCCTATTGACCCAAAACTAGTCATTTGCTGAGAATCAAGGCAGAATTAATGAGTAAGACATTTGAAAAGAGTAGAAAATGACTGAAATCACCACTCATTCACTGACCAAATGTTTTTGCGTGCCCACTATGTACTGGGTACTACTCTAGGCACTTGGGATTACAGTAGTAAAAAAAGAAAGATTACATTCCTGTTCACACGATCCTTAATTTTTTTATGGGGGAACACAGGAAATAAGCCAGTATACAAATCAGATAATTTCACGTTGTGATACTGTAATGGTGAAAATGAAGCAGGGCAATGGGACTGTTTACGGAGAACTGCTTTCGCCGGGTGCTGGACGGAAGCCGTGTGTGAGGCAGCAGACAGGAGCTGAGACTGGAAGAAGCCTTGGGTGAAGCATCTTGTCATGCACAATGGAGGAGAGAGTTACTTAGGGAACGAAGCAGCTTTGCTGGGTAATTCTGAGAGGACAGATGAGGTGGGTGTCCATGTATTTATAGTGATGTTAATCTGCCTCCAACTGAACTCAGCTCAGGAGCAGTCATGAAACAGCCCAGTCACCCACAGCTGGGCACTTGCCCAGCAGATATGACCGATGATGGAGTGCGAGAGTCTAGTAAGTTAAGAGAGAAGTTAGAGATGTGGCCCATGCAATCTAAACTGAAGGGAAGGGACAGTGAGGAACTTGTCCCCTATAACTGCTAGTCCACATCCAGCTGAAGATTTGGCATATAAACTGGGAAAATAAAGAAATCATGGCCAAAGAGAAAAACATCTGAATTTAGAAGAGAGGTAAAGAGGGTAGGAAAGTGGTATGGAAGAACAGGATTTCAAAGATGTGGCTTTAAAAAAAAAGGAAATACAGGGTATTAAAAGAAGAAGAATGGGAGAAACGGCGGTACAAGTGCAGTGGTCCCCTCTTATCTGCTGTTTTGGTATCTGTGGTTTTAGTTAGCCCCAGGCAATCGTGGTTTGAAAATATTAAGTGGGAAATTCCAGAAATAAACAATTCATAAGTTTTAAACTGTGCACCATTCTGAGTAGTGTGATGAAATCTCACGCCATCCCTCTTCATTCCGCCTGGGACATGAATCATCCCTTTGTCCAGCGTGTCCATGCTGTACACGCTACCTGCCCCTTGGTCACTTAATAGCTGTCTGGATTATCAGATCGACTGTCCTGGTATCATGGTGCTTGTGTTACATAACCTTTATTTATTTATTTTTTCCTTGTATTGATTTTAGAGAGAGAGGAAGGGAGAGGGAGAGAGAGATAGAAACATCAATGGGAGGGAACATCGATTGGCTGCCTCCTGCATGCCCCCCACTGGGGATTGGGCCCACAACCTGGGCATGTGTCCTGACCGGGAATCGAACCGGCAACCTCTTGGTGCATGGGTCGATGCTCAACCACTAAGCCACACCAGCTGGGCTGTGTTACATAACCTTTATAATAGCCTAATGCCACATCACAATGCCTATGTCATTCACCTCACTTCATCTCATCTCGTAGACATTGTATCATTTCACATCATCACAAGAGGAGGGAGTACAGTACAATAAATTATTTTGAGAGACCATATTCACACAACTTTTGTTACAGCATATTGTTATAATTGTTCTATTCCTATGACTAGTTACTTTTGTTAATCTCTTACTGTGCCTAATTTAAAAATTAAACTCTATCATAGGTATATACACATAGGAAAAAACATAGTGTATACAGGGTTTGGTACTATCTGCGCTTTCAGGAGTCCCCTGGGGGTCTTGGAATGTACCCCCACAGACAAGGAGAGACTACTCTATAAGAAGACAAAGAATGAAGTAGGGGACATGAAGGTACAGAAGAAATAACAGTTGATTTAGCTAAGTGGCAAAAGTATACTCAAAGCAGAATATTTTACAGGAGGCAAAGAAATGGTGGTCTAGCCCCGCCAGTTGGCTCAGTGGATTGAGCATCGTCCCACGGACTGAGGGCTCCCGGTTCAATTTCCAGTCAGGACAAATGCCCGGGTTGCGGCTCTGTCCCCAGTGGGGGGCGTGTAGGAAGCAGCCGATTGATGTTTCTCTCTCATCAATCTCCCTCTCCCTTCTCTCTCTCTAAAATCAATAAAAACATATTTTTTAAAAAAGAAACAAATGGTGGTCTATAAGTGTTGGGGGTGGGGGTGCTTAGGAGGACAATGATCCTGTGACAGAGAAGGTGTAGGAAAATGACGAGCATCCTCTCAGAAAGGCTACAGGGGAAATGGCTTCTCGGGAGACAGCCAGACCTCAAGTCAGGAGGAAAACCTTCCTGAGAGTGGATTACCAATGCTGAAATTGCAGACAAGCCTGCCATCACTGGCATCTGATCCTTGTGTGAAGGAACCATTTCTCAGGCTGGGATGTTCTCCATCTATGCTTCTATTTGCCGTGATTCCTCTAATATGACATTAACGTAGTAGGGAAGAAATCCAAGAGAACCACTAGTCTGGAATAAACATCCTTTAAACAAATAAAAAAAATTATACTTGGAAAAAGAAAAGCAAAGCTGCCATGTTGACATCAGAACAGTAAAGCAGTTTATTTAGAGAGTCATTTGAACAAGGCAGACACAGTTTAAGGACCCAGGGGGGTTTTCAGTTTCCACCATCTGGTTATTTCCCCAGTCCTCTGCCATGCATCACAAAGCTCTCTGTGAATCCACTTAAAAAGGAAAGGGCTAATACTCCTTTTTATTTGCTTTAACACTGCCCTCAATAAAAGGTGGTACATCCAAAGGATAAAATAAATATTTGGCCACAAAAATCACAGTGCAAAAACATATTTATTTATGTGGAAAGGTTCTCTTTTCATTGTTGAGTATAAAAAGCAGGTTATAAAATGAGATGTTGAATATGATCTCATTTTTGCAAACAATAAATTTTTTTATTGTGGTAAAATATACATAACAAAATGTACCATTTTAACCATTTTCAAGAGTACAGTTTAGTATCACGAAACATTCACATTGATGTGCAACCATCACACCATCCACCTCCAAACGTTTTCATCTCCCCAAAGTTAATCTCTAGTCCTACTCCACGAAAACAATGAATTCTGACATCTGAACAGGCATATACCAGAAATGTTAATGGTGGGTGTGCAATTATAGGTAGTTTAACTTTTCTACTTTTTAGTCCTCTATATTTTCTGATTTTTTTCCAAAAGAAACTCCATTTCTAGTGTAATTTTAAAACAATAATTTTAAATGACCTTTTAAAGGACACTGAAAGTTCAAACATTAAAAAAGAAAAGAAAAACAGGATTAGGGGCCATGCTCATCACTTTCTGTAGATCCGGACTAGTAACTAAAATGTATCCCATGGGTGACCTCAAGCAACTCAAATGTTCTATGTGTTTTTTAGAATGTAAAAAAAGAGAAAAAAAAGCCCTGGCCGGTTTGGCTCAGCAGTTAAGAGCATCGGCCTGCGGACCAGAGAGTCCCAGGTTCGGTTCCCACTAAGGGCACGTACCTTGGTTGCAGTTTGTCCCCAGCCCTGGTTGGGGTCGTGTGGATGGCAACCACTCGATGTGCCTCTCTCACATCAATGTTTCTCTCTCTCTCTCTCTTCCCCCTCTCTCCCTCCCACTCTATCTGAAGATAAATGAAAAAATGTCTTCAGATGAGGATTAAAAAACAAATTAAAAAAAAAAAGAAAAGTCCAACACATTATCAACTGCCTAATAAACTCTGCAATACTTGAAAATAAAAATGATTACTACAGCACAGATAGCTACCTGTACCCATTCCTAGTAACAACAACCCCAATTCTTAGCTGGATACATTAATGCCCAACCAAAGACAATATTTCCTGGTTGTCACTCTTACAGTTAGTTGTGGTCATGTGACTACATTTTAGCCAAAGAGGAAGTGTTATGTGCAACTTCCTGGGAGTGCTCTGAAGGGAAGGGACACACTCTTGTTGTTCTTCTCTCCTTCTTCTAACTATAAACCGACTCAATAGCTGAATCTCTAGCAGCCATTGTGGACCATGAGGCAACATGCCAGGAATGAGGAAGCAGGGAACAGTAAGATAGGTCTCTCTTTTTTTGTTATACGCAGTCAACCTAATGTTAACTGATATAATTACTTTCTAAACCTTTTTCCTTCCAACATGTCTTATATTCAACAATGATCATTTAAAAATACCAATAGAGGCCCTGGCCAGGTTAGAGTGTTGTCCTGGATATACCAAGGTTGCAGGTTCAATCTCCAGTCAGGGTACATATAAGAAGCAACCAGTGAATGCATAAATAAGTGGAATAACAAATCTCTCAATCTCTCTCTCTCTCTCTCTCTCTCAAAATAAAATAAAATAAAATAAAAAATACCAATAGAAACTGGTAAATAATAAACATGATCAAATTCAAAGATGACCGACTCTCAACCTTATTCCCACTTGAATTCTCTGTAGAATCTGCCACCATCAACCATGCCAACTTTCTGAAACTCTTTTCTCCACTGAATCAACACTTTGTAGAGTTTCCTCCCATCTCTTATTTGCTCCTTTTCTGTTTCCTTACAAGGCTCCTTTATAATCTGATGGTCAATTTATCTAAACTGTTTTGACTATGATTAAACTTTCTGTATGTATTTAATGGCTGTCTTAGTAATCAAGATTTCCCCGAAGCAGTCTGCTATGGACTTAATCGTTTCTCTCCAAAACTTGTATGTGTTGAAGTCCTAACCCTCAACGTGATAGTATTTAAAGGTGGGGCCTCTGAAAGGTAATTAAGTTTAGATTTGGTCATGAAGATGGGACCTTCGTGATGGAATTAGTGCCCGTGAGAAGAGACACCATGGAGCTTGCTGCTTCTCTCTCCCCCTACCATGTGAGGACATAGTGAGGTGGCCATATGCAAGCCAGGAAGAGGAAATGAATGAGCTGGCACCTTGATCTTGAACTTCCCAGCTTCCTGAACTGTGACAAAATAAATTTCTGTTGTTTAAGTACCCAGTCTATGATATTTTTTATAGCAGCCCAAGCATACAAATATACAGTCATTTACTCAGATTATTACTGAATACATAATAACCAATTATGTATTTGAATGCCTACTATAAGCCAGGAACATTACATATTTTATTTCTAATCTTCTCAGTAACCCCATGAGCTAGAGATTATTACATTCATTTTGGAGATAAGAGGCCTGAGGCCAGAAGAATAATTATCCAAGGTCCCACAGCTGGTAAGTAAAAGTCAGAATTTGAACCCAGTCTTACTTCCTCTAAAGTTTACTACCCATTATATACCCCATGGCACACACGCCTCAAGGAGTTTATGGTATTTTAGAGAGAGATCCAGTAAAAAAGCTGAATAACTCAAAAGGTTAATAATAGCACATGAGAAAAACACAGAAATAATAAGAGGGAAAGATTCCTGAGTTCAAGACATCATGAAATGCTTTAATTTCTCCTGTGTAAACATATAGAAAACTACTTTTAAACAAAATCCTTGTTGAAACCCATCCAAACTAAGTAAATGAAGTGGTAAGAGGCATTACAACCTTGAAATAAAGATAATAAAGATAAAAACCTTAACAGAATTCACTTTGACATTTAAATTAGTACCTTTTAAAAGTCACCAAAAAAAGCATTTCCTTCTATAAGGTATGCCACAGGTGATTTGCCTCATCACATCTTAATCTTTAGGGGGAAAAATTACACAGAAGCTTAGCTTTCCTAAATTGTCTACTAAAGGTAACCAGTTATTGACTAAAAAGGTACAGGGAAAATTTAAAACTCTTTTTCTGGAAGTGTGTGAAATTAGATAATCTGCTTGTATTTAAAGATAATTTGGAAAGATCTGAAAAATGTCTTCACAAAAGTAAGAGAGCTGTAAATGGTCAAATGAAATTTAACAACGCATAGATTAGACAGGAACGTGGGACGCGCAGAATCCAGCCTCAATTTTGGAACAATAGAGCTTCAATCTTCTTTAAGTGATAGCTACTTCATTACTAAACAGTTTTTAAAATAGATAATTCTGGGGCTTAAAACAATTTTAATGTAGAATACTTTTATAAAAATTCAAAATGTCCCATGGAAATCTATGATAGCCTGTACAATGTGGGGAAAACGAATCCAGTATCACTCTATCAAAAGCAAATTCTACTGGTCGTTAGAAGAAAATATGTAACTTCCAAACAGAAAAGATCTATTTTAATACTGCCTTTTAACGGAACAAAAAATTAGAATTATTTATTATAATTTGAAGTTGTGACAAAAGTATTGTTTTCATTATAAATATAAAATATGTTCATTACTAGAAACTTGGAAAATGAAGAAAAGGATGAAGAAAAGAACACAGCCATAGCCCCACCATCTCCAAACACTAACACTTCCCCTCTAATTAGCATATTTCTATATTTTTAAAATTTTTTGATCATTTTATATAAATTAGATATTCGGCATTCTATCTTTTCCCTTTTTTTTCATCTAAATATATGTCATTTTCCCACATTATTATAAAGCCTTCAAGGAAGTCACACTTCATTTCAGTCAATGTAATCAGTTACTCGTGCACATTCAGAGTAGCATAGGTCTCTCTCTTAGATCTCTAAGTTTAAAAATATAACATAAGTCAGTCCCAGATATGGTTTTGATCATGCAAATTTCTACATGTACTCCTAACTGAATATCTGTTTTTAAAGACTATCCCAAATTTTCCAATACGTAGAAAGAAAAATATTTAAATATTCAAAAAGAATGTTAGCCAGTCTATATGAGTTTTGATAATATAACAAGGATACCCTCTTCTTATCTGTGTACTTTATACTTGTTATATATTTATATATTTAGTAGAGACTAGGAGATATAGTGTAACTGTGTCACAAATGTACCAGGGTAAAAGTCACTTTGGCCCACCCTTAAAATAGCACTACTGAGTTCTGAAGGACAAACAAGATTGAAAAGCCTCTAAGCAACTTGATCAGAGACTGCCAAATCTCCAAGGCAGAATCAATGGATATAAAAAACAAAAACAAAACAGGGCTTGAAATATGTCCAACAAACATTCATACTGTTCATTTCAATACCAATGAAGGAAAAGATAGCCATTAGCTAATTATCACACCAAGGCCAAGATATTGTATTTGTTTTCCTAACAGGACACAGAATCAATTTATCAATCAACTTTGGTTAGTACAAGATTGTTGTCAAACAGAACAGTATTCATAACTGATTGATTCATCTGGGCACTGCTTCATGAACAAATTCCAACTTATTTACCATAACCCAGCTCTAATAATACATAAAGATGGAATCGTGGAGGCCTGGCCACTGTACTCATTTAAAAAACTACTTATTAGAAACTGTGCCTCTCTTAAATCCAACTAATGCACGAAAAAGAAATATGCATTTGAAATATTTTTAAGTATTTAAATAAATAATACTATGCAAGGTTTAAAAAAAATCACAGTAACTTCTTTTTTATCCTTCAAGGTCAAAGAAATTTGTATTCCAGTTAATCTAATATTCTGATTCAGTTTGTTCATCTGTTAAATAAGACTGTTAGGAACTAAATGAATTAATATTTGTAAAGTACTTGGAATAATACCTGGCATATAGATTAAGTGCCATATGTGTGATTATTAATTAAATTAAGTTATATAATTGTGGTAAACTGAAGTTCTAAAATGTCCCTCATGCTGTTCCAGAACCTTGCCACTCCCCATCAAAAGGTAGAGTCCATTTTTCTCCCCTTGAACCTAGATGGACATGTGATTTGTTCTGATCAACAGAGAAAAATAGAACTGTTGTTCTGGGATTTCCAAAGCTATGTCATAGAAAGAATATAGCTTCTGCCTGGCTCTCTTTTGGAATGCATACTCTGGGGAACCCAGACACTCCACTTAAAGAAGCCCAAACTCATCCATTTGGAGAGATCACAAAGACAGACACATGTGGAGAGAAACTAGAGCCTTCCTAGCCAACAACCCGCAACAACTGCCAACCATATGAATGAACGAGCCTTCAGATATTCCAGCTCCCAGCCTTTAAGTTTTCCAGCTTCAGACACTGTGGAACAAAGAGAAGCCATCCTTGCTGTGCCTGGTCCAAATTCCTGATCCACAGAATCTGTGAGCATAATAACTGATTGTTTTATGCCACTACATTTTGGGATAATTTGTTACACTGCCATTGTTATTCTACAATAAAACTGCTACACTTAAGATTTGTCTTTCAACTAAAATCAAAAAGATTTTAAAATAGTGTGGACGAAAAAGGGATTTTATGGAAAGTAACCTCACAGGGTGATCTGATCATAAATTCCTACCCGGGCAGGTCTTGGTGGGTAGTCATGCCCCAGGCATATTAACTTCTTTAGTAAAAGGTTTATCTTTGCCTTAAGAAGCCCTGTCGTTTCTGTGCATCTAGGTTAACACACCTTTTAAAATGCCTCTTTTCAAACCCCTCAGAAGAGAAACCACCCACAAGAACACAGAATCTTGTTAATTATCCTGTAATTCAATCCCCAACTTGCTTTCTTCCACCTTTATGTAATCTTCTTTTCATTCTCTCTTTAATTCCAAATGCATTAAAGAGGCTGCAAATTGTCATTCTGGGAAGCAATTTTCTCAGTCTGTTACAAAATTAAATGTTATGCAAATAGGGCAGAGATGAAACAGAAGAGAGACTCATAAAACAAAGTAGAAACAACTGTCAAGAATCCAACATATTTTTACAACAGCAGCAATAATTGTTACTGTCCTCCATGTGTAAAGTACTGCAAAGAGCCATGATTTAACACTTCTAAAAATCCTATAAGGATTCTGTATCATCTCTATTTTATATCTCACATGCAAATCAGAAATAAAATACCCCGAGACTAAAGCTATAAAACACATACTTTCATCTTGCTTTGTTGATTCAGATGGCACTCTTTGAATCCTTGTAAGGGATCATCATTACGACTATTGCTAATATAAACCAGGGGTTGGCAAACTTTTTCTCAAAGGCCCAGATAATAAACACTTTAGTTTTTGAAGGTTATATATAGTCTTTATCACATATTCTTCTTTGTCTGTAAATTTATCCACACACATCTTAATCAACCAAATTTACAGCTGTTAACAGATTGTGCCTCTGTATTCCTGGACATATAAACTTCTTAATCAGAACAAAAACAGGTTCAGAGTCTAGTTGTTTAAACTGGGATTGGTACGGCCATACCTAACTGGAGTTAAAGTGACTGTCAAGTACAAACGTTTTTTTCCAGTTTCTTCAAAGCTACAAAGATGCTGCTTGGCAAATGTGTCTGTGGTCATCTAAAACTGAAGTTACTTGATCTCATTTAAGAATTAGATGCCCAATCTATGCCAAACCAAACACACACTTTTTCAAATTGAGGTTCCAAATTAGGAAGAAGCTAATTACTTAAGTTCAAATTGGAAGAGGAAAGATTTTTGAGAGCCTGTAAATCAAAAGGTCCTAAGAAATTGGAATGAATATTAGAGTGAGGAAATGAACTCATAAATATAAAACTTTTTATTCACTTTTCACAGGAATGCAAAAGTAAATAAAGTTTAAGTAAGAAATAATAAGTATAGGTTTATAGACAGCCCTCTTTACGGACCGAGAATAAATATGAGTTGATTACTAGTAGCTAAGGTGTTGGCCATGTCATGTTCATGGAAATTAGTTGCCTTGCTAAATTTATTAGAATAGTCATCGAGGAGAAAAGTAACCAATCCAATCACTAAAAAGGCACAGCTAGACAATTTACATCCTCTGTTTTTGGAAATCCCTGAAAAATTATAAGTATTATTTCAAGGCATCTGATATTTTTACTATTGTGTATGACTCTCTACATTTCTTGCATCCAAAGGAAAAAATATAAATTTCTTTGTATTAAGTACAAACAAAATAGAGCAGTTAGCCATACAGAAAAATCTATCACCCATAAAAATAGCACTTTTGAACCTATTACTACTACATAATTGACAAACTCTATTTGTTATAAGCCAAGCTTAAACAATGCCATACCCTGTTTGAAACCTAAATTTTATGATAGCTACTCAAATGCTATAATATCTGCCAAATTCTACTTTTCCTCAAATTATTCCAATATGACTTCAAACTAAGTGTCCACAGTAGAAGCTGATCAGAAGAAACATCTCAGGTATACACATTTCCAAGTACTGGGAAGGAATCCAATAACATTTAAAAGAATGGCATTTAAGCAGGAGTATCTATTTATAAGTATCTGAATTCTGACACAGGAAATATACATAATATATATGGAGCTAGGTGATATACATATATAGTTAATCCTCATCCGAGGATATTTTTCCATTGATTTTTAGATAGAGTAGAAGGGAGAGAAAGAGAGAGGAACACAGATCTAAGAGAGACACATCAGTTGGTTGCCTACTGCACGACACCGACCAGGGCCAGGGATTGAACCTGCAACCCAAGTACATGCCCTTGACCAAGAATTGAACCCAAGACCCTCTGATCCACGGGCCAACGCCCAGGTGTGGCGAACCTTTTTTCTGCCAAGGGCCAATTGGATATTTATAACATCATTCGTAGGCCATACAAAAGTATAAACTTAAAAATTAGGCTGCTATATTTGGTCAGGCTAATTTGGTGAGGCCTGTGATGTTAGCTGGTATTGATTTTGTGGGCCACATATGGCCCTGAGGCCGGACGTTCCCCACCCCTGCCTGAGCCAAACCGGCCAGGGCTGACACAGGAAATATTTTTATACTGGCAAAACAGATCCCATTACTCTAAAACCTTACATATTTCTATTAGAAATACAAGGAGAGATTTGGTCTGAATAAACAAAACGAATGTGTTACAGGAGCCCAAACCACTATCAGCTTTTGTCTGGTGATGCAAGGTTTCAATGGTCTTTTACTCTGAACTTCTGTGGACTCTGTGGACTAATCACATGGTCAAGCAGTTGATTACACTATATTGGTTTGTACTGTTTTCAAGTAATTTCTTATGTTACTGTATGTCTTTAAAATCTTTTGAGTCTCACAGCCATCTAAACACATCAATAAGCAGATCTTATCACTACAAACTTCCTTAAAACTCTCTTTAGTGCTGTGGAAAGGTAGATTTCAACTGGATACAAAGAGCTTTGAATATCCACTGAAGGATTTGCACTTAATTCAGTGGATCATGGCAAGCTACTGAAAAAGAGGAAATTGATAATAATAATAATTACCTAGATGTTTTGTGCAGGTTGGATTAGGGCTGAAGAACTGGAGAAAAACAAAACAAAACAACTATTCAATTATCCACAAAATAGGTGGCTGGCTAGTGCCTGAACTAGAATGGTGGGAGGAGAAATAGCAAATGGGCATAGAAACAAGTAAATAGATTGAGGGAGCCTGAAAATAAAGTCATAAATTGGTAATTTATTAAGTATGGGAATAAATTAGAAAGAATGGTCAAACAATAGTTTCGGTTCAGCAAACATCTGTGGAAATCCAATATAGATCAACTCTCAAGGTGCTCAAAATCTAGTAAGGGAGAAAGACAATGTCCATGAAAAATGAAATTTGGCAATAATGCATATTATAATCTTCTGCAAACAGCATGATACTGTAGTGCAGAGGATGGCACCATCAATCCTGAGTAGAACCAGGAAGACCAGCATTTTAAGCCTGAGTGATGGTGGAATAATGATACTTTTGCCAAATAAGGTGTATTCTTTCTTCAAAATGTATCTTAATCTACCCTCCTTAAATCTCTTTCTCTCTTTCTATTAACAAAGTCCAGGCATAGGTCATCTCTTGTTTGTAATACTTTATCAGACTCCCAGCATCAAACATAATCTCTCACCCAGTCGCTCCTCAGTAGAGATAAATTACCAACATTTTAGCAGACTGTTTTCATCATGCTGCTCTTTCTACTCTAAGAAGAGGACTTTGGTGACTTCCATCGACTTCAAGGGTCAATCTGTTGCTCCCAAAACAGTCACTTGTCTAAGGACTGCCATCCTACTTTTCATCTGAGCTCTTCTCATTTTGGTTACAAGAATTTAACATTCCTTTTTATCCTGGTAAAAGAGATGCATCCTTATTGCAAAGAGGATTTGAGGGGCACCTGACCTCTGAATCAGAAAAGCTGAGACTGCATATTGGCTCTGCCACCTCCTGGTTACTTGACATTGGACAAGTCAGTCTGCACTCTTATTTCTGTGTCTGAGGAAATAAAGCCAAACTCATAGGGATATTTTGAGGATTTATGTGAAGTTTTTATAAAGTGAGAAGAGACAGGATATAAACCTCTATAACTATGAAGATGATTATAGATCCATATTGGGTAAAGTCAATTCTTTACCTAATGAATGATCAGTCTAAACGGTTCAGAGCCTCGATCAAGGATTGGCTATCCAGAGTTGCTGACTCCATTTGTTTTGGCAAGCCAGGCTAATGGGGTGGGGGTGGGGCGGCATAGTAGATGATTTTTAATCTATATCCATAAAGCGATTTCCCAAGACTATGAAGCTTTTGGCTTTGTATCCCTATCCAAGTCAAATAAACTAAAGTTTTCATCTATAAAGAAAAACAAAAGCCTAACTGCCCTTTTAAAGCTTGATTAGATTAGAATTTCCCATAACTGCTTCCCACTGTTTTTTAAAGCACTGTTAGTTTGGGAAACTTTTTTTTTTCCCGCTATTCTCTTCTTCTCTGTGAATGTTTTGCTAGAGTCCTCTATCTAGTCATTTGTTAACTGTCCATAACAGTGCTGTCCAGTAGCACATTCTGCAATGATGGACATCCTCCAGATCTGTGCGTCCAGTATGGTAGCCACCGAGCACCTATAATGCAGCTAGTGCATCCGAAGGACTAATTTTTTACTTTACTCTCAATTAATTCAAATTTAAATGACCACAGGTGTCTACTGGCTACCATTTTGAACAGCTTAGGTCTATTGCATGTGGGCCAGAGACAGACCCATTAAATACTTGTAAAATCCACTGGCAAAGTTGGCAGCCAGAGTGTCCAAAACACTCCAGTTAGAAAATTCTGCTGATGCGCCTCAGAGTTGGAAACTAGGTCGTGGTCCTTTACACAAATGCACCTGTACAACCATGATTCACATCACTGTTCACGGTGTTCCTCCTGCTGAAAATGCCCTTCCCCCAACTGTGTGCCAAGCAAACTCTCATTCATCTTTCAAAGCCAGTTCAAATGTCACCTTCCCCAGGAGTCTCCTTGGATTTTTCTGAAAGCAACAGAGCAGAGAGAAAAGAGCTGTAGTTAAGGAATAAGGCAGATTACAGTTTGAATTCCTGAGATAGCCCTTACTAGCTAGAACTTACTAAACCTTGAACAAATCTTTAGCCTCAATTTTCTCATCCATAAAATAGTAATAAAAATACCAATTTTGAAAATTTGAAGAATCAGAAATTCTGAGCAACATTATGTTATTAACTGCCTACTTGTATCAGTCACCATGGAAGAGTAACACTTGATTTTTTTTCATAGCAACCCTATAAAATAAGTCATATCCTTTTACCTATTCATCCACATATTCAACAACTTTACTCATTTGTTCATTCAACAAATGTTTGGGAGCCTAATGTGCCTGGTGAGAAACAGGATAAAGGAGTGGACAAAGTCCTGGCACTCACAGATCTGACATTCTGTCTAGTGGGTGACAGACAATAAGCAAGAAAACAGATAGATGTATAATATCATATCAGTAGAGGTAAGTGTTGTGGAGAAAATAAAGCAGGATAAAATAGGGAAAAGGATAGGATGCTATTTTACACAAGAGGTTGTCTAGCAAGGCCTCTCTGTTTAGGTGATACTTAAGCAGGGAACTAAATGAAGCATAAGGATCGGCTATGTGCAAATATGTGGGAAGAATGCTCCCAGAAGGAACAGCATGAGTGGGCGCTATTATGCTAGATGTGAGAAATACATGAATGAACCAGACAAAATGACTGTCTTCCAGGATTTTACATTATTGTGAATAAATGAACAAAACCATAATGTTTTGGAAGTGAAAAAGTTCAAGGAAGAAAAGGGAAAAATGTAAGAAAATAGAACAGCAATTTTCAACCTTTTTCATCTCATGGCACATATCAACTACTAAAATTCTGCGGCACACCAAAAAATATTTTTTTTGCCAGTCTGACAAAAAAAAAAAAAATAGTTACAATTTTAATTCATTCACACCAGATGGCTATTGTTGTGCTGGCTGTTGTCATTTTTTAAAAAATTGATTTCAGAGAGAGGAAGGGAGAGGGAGAGAGACAGAAACATCAATGTGAGAGAGAAACATCGACTGACTGCCTCCTGCATGCCCCCTACTGGGGACTCAGCCCCACAACTCAGGCATGTGCCCTGACTGGGCATTGGACCAGTCACCTCCGGTGCATGGGACCATGCTCAACCAACTGAGCCACATGGGCCGAGCCTGTTGTCATTTTTTTATTTGACAATCTAAGGGAAAAGAGGCCAGTGCACTTGACTAGTCAGGTATTGCATGTTTTAAAAATTATTGTGGCACACCAGTATGCCACGGCACACAAGTTGAAAATCACTGAAATAGTGTGATGGAAGAAATTACTATTACTTCTACTTTAAGGATAAGGAGACTAAGAGGAAAATAACAATCTGGTAAATTACAGAGCAAGCATTTAAACCCATAACGTAGCTCATTCTTTTAATTTCTATGCCATTCTCTCCACCCTATACGATAAAGTCTCTATTGGGATCACAGTCTACTCGTTGTTTTACCTTTGTATCAGTACAATGGCACACATCTAGATTTCTACTCTAGATGTAATATGAAAACTCTATTATAATTAAAGAGACCATGATGAGAGATACTCTCCTTATTTAGAGAAAGCCTGTTTTAAATTCACAACAATAAAAAATATAGCATTTAAAGGTAAAAGTGGTAGGTTTTGGAAGGGGGCTAGAACGACAGAAAACTACCCACATGAGCCTAGTGCTTCTTACTGCAACACTGAACTATAGGGTGTCCCAAAAAATGTATACACAACTTTGAATAATTATAAAGCCATTGTTTACTAAAATACATTTCATTTTCAAAATGTAATAGAATCTACAGACACCCTGTATACATTTTTTTGGGACACCCTGTATTAACATGGGCTTGGCAAAGGGTGGGATGGGACACTGTAATAAATGGGGGAGGAATAACAAAGTTATCATTACAAAGATGTTAACCAAATTGGTGACAAGTTAGCAATACATATCAAAACTTATTGACACGATATGCCCAAGTATTCTCTTCATTGTATATCCTTTGGATTTAAAATACTTCAAATTTCAAAGCTGCTTCCTATCACTTAGCAAATTACTTCACAACTGTCAGCACTTCAACTCACAAACCAAAGGAAGAAATTCCCAGGGCCATATGGAAAAGATTCTCACCATGCCATAATAATCTGTTTAATCTGTGTGAAAACATCTTGTTCATAATTACTGTACTTTTTCCCTAATTAAAAAGTAATACATATTTATTCTTGAAAGTCTGAAAATTCAGAAGTTTATAAATGAGAACCTTAATTCTATTACCCAAAGATAACTGTTGTCCATATGGTGGAATATTTCTTTCCAATATGATGGCATATTTATTTTTCTATATGTATTTGCATGTATGTGTTCGATGGTTGTTGTGTGGATGATTGTTTTTAACAGAACTATTATTATACTCCTTCTATAGCTTTGTATCTTGCTATTTTTCACTAACACGTTAACATTACATGAAAAGCAATTTATCCATATTTTAAAATACAAATTTTAATAATGGTAAAACTTCTACTGTATGCAATTAACCATCTCTTTATTGGCAATTCCAAATTTATGCCATTAAACATGATGCTGGGATGAATATCACTGAAACTACCCTATATTCAAAATACTGATCATTGCCCTGGCCAGATGGCTCAGCATTGACCTGTACACCAAAAAGGTTTCAGGTTCGTTTCCCCATCAGGGCACATACTCAGGTTGTGGTTTCAATTATCCCATCGGGACATGTTCAGGAGATGTTTCTCTCTCACATTGATATTTCTCTCTCTTGCTCTCTCTCTCTAAAAATCAATAAATGAGCCTGGCCAGTGTGGCTTTCTGGTTGAGCATTGACCCATGCACCAAGAGGTTGCAGGTTCGATTCCCGGTCAGGGCATATGCCCAGGTTATGGGCCAAATCCCCAGTGGGGGGCATGCAGGAGGTGGCCAATCGATGTTCTCGCTCATCGATGTTCCCATCTCTCTCTCCCTCTCCCTTCCTCTTTCTCTAAAATCAATTAAAAAAAATTTTTTAAATAAAAATCAATAAATTATTTCAAATTTAGAAGTGTTGTCAAATGCCCTCCATACAGTACTACCAATTTACCTTTCTGCTATTGAGTTATCTCACCATACTCACCAAAAGGCATATTTTTAAATATGCAAGGTAAAAAATAACATGTCACTATTCTAATTTGCATTTATTTCATTAATAAAGCTAAATATTTTTCTCTATTAGCCATCTGTATTTCTTCTATGAATTCCTTTTTAAAAATGTATTTGGTCATTTTTCTATTAGGACTTAGCATTTTTTTCTCTTGTTGATTTAAAAGAACACTTTATATGGAGGGGTATTTGCCCCTTATCAACACACATGTTACAAATATTTCTACCTCTTTCTTATTGGCCTTTAAAGTTTCTCTAATGTAGAGGTGTTTCAATTTTTCATGTAGTCGTACTTATCAGCACTTTGTGGTCAATTTGCTCCATTAAATTTATGCTGGAAAAATTAATACCTTTCTCTTATAACTGGGCTGGGGCTACCAAAAATTATTTATACCTATAAAATGAGTTGGTGAAATTCCAGCAATATGGCAATATGGGGAAATAATCTAACCTAGAACTCTCCAATCATACACACAGATGTACAGTTACTTTCCCTTCTCTCCAAACATATAGAAATGTTAGATAAGATATATGAAGATTTTTGTTTTAAAAATATAGATGAGCTTCAAATGAATAAAGGGAAAACCCCAAATGCCTGGGATCAAAAATGGATATCAGAAGGGAATAATATTATATGTTTTTGGTTAAATTTATTCCTAAGTATTTTATTCTTTTTCTTTCTATTATAAATGGAATTATTTTCTTAAGTGCACTTTCACATGGTCATTGTTAGTATATGGAAATACAACTGATTTGGGTAGATTGATCTTGTATCCTGCAACCCTATAGAACTCATTTATTATCTAATTCTAATCATTTTTTTCTTTTGGGAAATTGTTTAGGAGTTTCTATAAAATCATGTTATCTGCAAAAAGAGATAGTTCTACTCTTCCTTTCCAATCTGGTTGCTTTTTATTTCTTTTTCTTGCCTAATTTTCCCTGGCTATAACCTGGTTCAGCATAATGTTGAATAGAAGTGGCAAGAACCATTATTGAAAGACTTTAAGGAAGACCTGCAAACAAATAGAAAGATATCCTATGTTCGTGGATTTGAGAATATTTAATAGTTAAAATGGCAAAATGATCTAAGAAAAAATAGATAAATCAGAATTCAGTAAAATTTTGCTTCAAATGGCACTATTAAGAAGGTGAGAAGCCCTGGCCAGTTTGGCTCAGCGGTTAGAGCATCAGCCTGCGGTCCAGAGAGACCCGTTCAGTTCCCGCTAAGGGCATGTACCTTGGTTGCAGTTTGTCACCGGCCCTGGTTGGTCGTGCGGGTGGCAGCCCCTTTCACGTTGATGTTTCTCTCTCTCTCTCTTCCTCTCTCTCCCTCCCACTCTATCTAAACAAAAAATGAAAAAATGTGCTCGGGTGATGATAAAAAAAAAAAGGTGAAAAGACAATCTATAGAATGGGAGGTTGCAAATCATGTATCTGATAGGGATCTAGTATCCTGAATAAAGAGCTCTTACAACTCAACAATAAAGACAAAGTATCCAATTAAAAAATGAGCAAGGATCTGAAAAGAACTTTCTCCAGAGAAGATATACAAATAGCCAAAAAGCACATAAAAAATACTCAATATCATTATTAATTAGGAAAATGCAAATCAAAACCATGAGACACCACTTCACACTTATTAGGATAGTAGCTATTAGATAGATAGATAGATAGATAGATAGATAGATAGATAGATAGATAGATATAGATATAGATATAAAGTTTTATATAATATAATATAAAGTTATATATATATATGGGGGGGAGAGAAAGATATGAAGAAATTCACACATTGCTAGTAGGAATGTAAAATGATGGAGCTGATAACAGTTTGATAGTTCCTCAAACAGTTAAACATAGAGTTAATATATAACGCATAAAATCTACTCCCAGGTATAGACTCAAGAGAGTTGAAAGCATATATTCACACAAAAACCTGCACACAAATATACATAGGTGCATTATTCATAATAGCCAATAAGTAGATACAACCCAAATGTCTATCAACTAAAATAAGGTATATCCATACCATAAAATATTATTTGTCCATAAAAGGAATGAAATACTGATATATGGTACAATGGATGAACCTTTGAAAACATACTAAGTAAAAGAAGCCAGACACAAAATACCACATTTTGTATGAATCCATTTACATGAACTGTCCAGAGTTATATGAACTGTCCAGAGTAGGCAAATACAAAGACAAAGTAGATCAGTGGTTGCCAGGAGCTGGGGGAAGGCAAGAGCCTGCAAATGGGTATAGGGTTTCTTTTGGGGATGATGAAAATGTTCTGGAATTTGACAGTGGTCGTGGTTACACATCTCCATGAATATACTAAAAAAGAACACTGAGTTAAACCTTTTAACAGGGTAAATTTTATTGTATGTGAATTATATCTCAATCTTTCAAAGATTTTAAAAATTAAAAACAGAACAATAAACATAAAAGTTAATACTGTATCAGTCCAGGAGTTAATGAGACCAAATTCCACTTTATAAATTTATCATCATTGCAGCTGTGCTTATTACAACAAAAGACTGAAAATAATTCAAATGGCCATCAATAGGGGGCTGCATAAATAAATTTCCCATAATATTTTAAATACTATGAATCTATCTTTAAAATTTAGGAGCTTTCGCCCTGGCCGGTTTGGCTCAGCGGTTGGAGCGTCGGCCTGCGGTCCAGAGAGACCGGGGTTCGGTTCCCGCTAAGGGCATGTACCTCGGTTGCAGTTTGTCCCCGGCCCTGGTTGGGTCGTGCGGGAGGCAGTCACTCGATGTGTCCCTTTCACGTCGATGTTTCTCTATCTCTCTTCCTCTCTCTCCCTCCCACTCTATCTGAACAAAAAATGGAAAAATGTCCTCGGGTGAGGATAAAAAAAAAATTTTTGGAGCTTTCAATATACATTGAAAAGCAAGGATTTCCAAGAAATATTGTTAAGTGAAAAAAACAAAGTACAAAACAGTATGTAAAGTATGCTATCAGTAATGTTAAAAATACACACACATACTCACACATGCTTGTATATGCAATATTTAAAGAGACAGTGACTAAATTTTCTAGGCTGACTGAAACAACTTTATATCAGTAGATTTAAAAACAGATAAATCGTCCTGGCCAGTTTGGCTCAGCGGTTAGAGCGTCGGCCTGTGGTCCAGAGAGACCCGGGTTCGGTTCCCGCTAGGGCATGTGCTTCGGTTGCAGTTTGTCCCCGGCCCTGGTTGGTCGTGCGGGTGGCAGCCACTCGATGTGTCCCTTTCACGTCGATGTTTCTCTCTCTCTTCCTCTCTCTCCCTCCCACTCTATCTGGACAAAAAATGAAAAAATGTCCTCAGGTGAGGATAAAAAAATAAATTAAATAAATAAAAACAGATAAATCAACAACTTGTTAGAAAAAAGTTACTGAAACAAACTAAAAAAAAATAGAAAACTTGCATAACTATTAGAAATTGAAAAACTAATTTAAAAACTACCCATAAGAGAAGGTATTTGCAGTATATAAATCTAATAAAGGGTTGGTATCTATAATATATAAAGAACTTCTATAAATCAATTTTTTTTAAAGCAGACAATTCAAATGGACAAAAACTTAGACAGGCACTTCAGTGAAATGACTATTTAAAAATGACCAACGAGCACATGGAAAAGGTGCTTAATGTACTTAATCATCAAGGAAAGGCAAATTAACATCATACTCAACATACTCACTACAATGGCTAAATTAAATAGTTAAACACCAGCCCCAATAACAATGTGGAGCAATCAGAACTCAAACACTGCTGGTAAAAAATGTAAATTAGTTCAACGACTTAACTGTTTGACAACACCACTAAAGCTGAACATATGTACACCCTATGCCCCAATAATTGACCTCTTAGAGTAAAGATAACATGTAAATATGTTCACCAAAAGATATCTATAAGAACGTTCATAGTAAGAACATTCATAGCAGGCCTATTCATATTAGCCAAAAATTAGAGAGTACTAAAAAATCCATTAATAATAAAATGGATAAGTAAATGTAGGGTATTCTATTGTGTAAATAGTCACAATGGACTATTATATAAAAAATAGAATGAATGAACTACAATTATACAAAACAATATGATAAACCTCACAAATATACTGTTTGAGTAATAGAAACCATATACAAAAGAATTCATCTTGTATGATTCCATTTATATCTAATTCAAAACCAAACTAACAAAAATCCCCTAATCTATGGTTTAGAAATTATTGTAGTAGTTACCCCTGGGGATGGGCAGTGGCTGAAAGGGCACACGAGGACTTCTGAGGTGTTGGTAATTTTTAGTTTCTTGAACTAGAGTCTGGTTACAAGGATTTGTTGAGCTTGGTAAAATTCACTGAGCTATACATTTATGATCTGTGTATTTTCCATATGTGCCTTATACTTCAATTTTTTTAATCTAAAAAACAAAACAAAAACAAAAAAAAACACTCTCTCACCTAAAATTTCCATCAGGTACAAAGGATGTAAAATAAGTTTTACCATACCTTCAGGAAAGAGATAAATCCAACATTATATAAATTTTTCCAGATAACAGAAAATGTGGAAGCTACCAAATGTATTCAATGACCTAAAAGGTATAATACTAGAAAGAAAAATCACAGGGCATCTCTAAATAAAATATTAACAAAAGAAATCTAGCAAAATATAACTTTAAAATAACCAAACCAAGTTTGTCTGAGAATACAAAATAGTTCAATACTAGAAAATCCATTAAATTATTTTACTACATTAACAGAATAAAAGAGAAAACCCATTATGATTTATCTCAGTAGATATAGAAAAAAAACATTTGTGAAATTCTATACTGATTCACCACTTTTAAAAAATGTCCACCCATCCAGCAACAAAAAGAAACTTTCTAACATGAAAAATACATTAGGAGTCCCTTTAAGTTAGAAACAAAACAAGGTCCCACCATCACTCCTTCTATTCAAGAATAAAGAAGTATGAGATTTGGAAAGTAAAATTGCCACCACATATGGAATGATTCTCTCCCTAGAAAATCCAAGAACACTTACAAACCATTTCTGTAACCACATGGTGCAAGTCTGCTGAATTCAAAATCTATATACAAAAATCAATTTTCTGAGACAACAACCAATTTGTGCAATAAAAAACAACCCTAATTTTTTTAAAAAAAAAAACTTAAAATCCATGACTGAATATAATAAAAGATGTGCAAGATCTTTGGGGACAAAACTCTATATTATTGAAGAAGGCCTAAATAAATAGATAAGCCCCCTCCATGAATAAGAAAACTCGGTATAATAAATAAGTAAATTCTTCCCAATTTAATTGATGAACTCAATGCAATTCTAGTGCAAACACAAGAGGAGTTTTTATGATAACACACCACAGAGGAGAGGGACAGACTTCTAAATGACTCTATCAGAGACAGAGGCAAAAGATTTTCTAAAAACTGATATCCTGATTTCTGATTTCTACCCCCCATTTCTGGTCTTATCTTTCAGAAATAACAGTTCTTCTCTATAAGCCTTATTTTTCCTAAAACATTCCAGAGCTTCAGAAACCAAACAAATAAAATATTAGAATAAATATCTAGAGCTCAGATAAAAGCTACCCACCGGAGAAATGAAGCAAACTCAATCCAAGAAGTCATTTGATTCTTACTAGACATTGCAAAAAGTAATAATTTAAAACAATCAAACAAAAAACCTCATTAGGATAAATCTAAACCTCAATGAAATCAAATACTTAAGTTTCGAAATCCCCACCAAAATAAGTGTAGAAAGTACATTATATATTTCACTAAGCCCCTGACAGTATTCCTACCAAATGTGAACACAGAAAGACATACCAGAGTCTAAGAAAAGTCTTTTTAGTACTTTCATATTATCAATCTCTTAGAAAACCTAGGGAATCAATTTTTACAGGATGAAAAAGAAAAAAATTGGAAGTAACCCAAGGAAACAGATAACAGGAAAAAAACAATTTAGGAAACTCTTGGAAACTTGGGGACATGTTCTGGAGTTTAATATTAATGAAATGATCAGCTTAGAATATCAACTTAAAGTAGTTTTGAATAGTGGTTAGAAAAATATCAGCCCACAGGAATTTTCCACAGGCCTTCCCAAATTTATTAGTCATGGCAGTAAATAGGAATGGCCTAAGGAAGTATACTTTTACTATGGGTTATATTTTGTTTTGTTTTTCCTTCATTTTTATTTTCCTACTATTGGCTTTTTGTTCTTGGTGATGGTGGTGAGTTGTTTTATTTTGTTTTTAAGGTTCAAACTGCTTTTCTTAAGGCTCTGGACTACGCTAACTTCCATAAGTATATTTGCAGGCTTCCCCGCCTTTTACACCTTAGAGCCACGCTCATTCAGGTCCTTTAAAGTAGATTGTCCTTGGAACCCATCTGACACATATCAAAATCCCACTC
Organism: Tadarida brasiliensis; assembly: GCA_030848825.1. NCBI lineage: Eukaryota > Metazoa > Chordata > Mammalia > Chiroptera > Molossidae > Tadarida > Tadarida brasiliensis. The sequence continues at coordinate 215,282,327 of CM061257.1, read as the reverse complement.
GACCTTCCAGGCACAATTTAATTGTCATTTCCTCCCTGAAGAATTCTACAGTAATATTTAACTGCTTCTCTGTCCTATGCTAATTCTAAGGAGAAAGAAACCAGCACTCAACGAGACTGTACGGCAGGTCAAGGGCTCTATAAAAAATTTTATTTTAATCTTCTCGACATCCTACAAAGTAATATTTTCTCCATTCTGCAGAATGGGAAATTAAAGCTATAAGAAGTTACATAGCACAATAAATCCTGGAGTTGAGATTTAAATGGAGCCTATCTGATTTCATAGTCCATGGGTTTTATATAATTTCATGCTGCCTCTGTTATAGCCTTTATCACACACTGGCTTATCATTAGTTGTTTATATGTCAGTCTGCTTTTGCAAGCTAAAAGATCTTTGAAGGCAAAGGCTTGGAAGGCTTTGTAGGTTTGAATCCTCCTGTCCTAGCACAGTGTCTAGTATGTAGTACATACAACACTTAAGTAGTGGCTGAAATAAGGTGAAGAAATTAATACAATGTTCATTTTTCTCATATAATTAGCTCTTGTGTGACCTCAAGACCTTAAAAAATAATTACATGACTTCCAGACATAACAGGGTAACTGAGACCATAGCTGTCCTCCTATAAATAGTGAGAAAATTGGATAAAATATACAAAAGAATTATTGTCACACATTGGACAGAAGTCAGTGTAGGACTATGATATAAAAATGGTAATCCCCCAAATGGCCCCTGATGTCTGTCTGGAAGCACTTTCTGGAATGCAACACAAGAAGTGGTAACCCAAGCAGAGTATAGCTGTCTTGCTGAGTTGGGGTAAGCAGAGTTCAGAGTTTAATGAAGAGGAAAGAGATGGAATTTGCAGGAGAGGGTACTAAGGAGAAGGAAGTTATGCAGAGAAGAGCTTCAGAAATCTGCACAGGGGTCCTCTTGAGACAATGGGTGAAAACTAAACTGCATATGCATAGAGTAAATGCCACAAAGTAAAGCAAAGTACCATGATTAGTCATCTGAATAATATCCAGAACTCATACAATACTGTGAGACCTTTTGCCCAGCTAAAGTAGAGACGTCAATGATTATCTCTAGATCATTGCATAGAGACTCCAGAAGAGTCACACCCTACTTGCAAAGCTCAACTAGCTCTATAGTAGTGATTATTAAAAGCTAGAGTACAGCCCTGGCCAGTTTGGCTCAGTGGTTGGAGCATCGGCCCTCAGACCTGAGAATCCCGGGTTCGGTTCCTGCTAAGGGCACATACCTCAGTTGCAGTTTGTCCCCGGCCCCAGTTGGGGTCGTGTGGGTGGCAACCAGTTGATATGTCTCTCTCACATCGATGTTTCTCTCTCTCTCTTCCTCCCTTTCTCCCTCCTGCTCTATCTGAAGATAAATGCAAAAAAAAAAAATGTCCTCGGGTGAGGATTAAAAAAAAAAAAATGCTAGAGTACACCAGACCTGGCTCAGTTGGTTGAGCATCATCCCATGCACCAAAAGGTTGCCAGTTCAATGCCCAGTCAGGGCACATGCCTGGGTTGTAGGTTCAATCCCCAATAGGGGGCGTACAAGAGGCAGCCAATCGATAGCTGGCTCTCACATCCGATGTTTTTCTCTTTCCCTCTCTCTTCCTCTCTCTCTAAAAATCCATTTTAAAATCTTTTTTTAAAAGTTAGAGTACACCAGAATAACATAGAGGGTTTGATAAAACAGACTGCTAAGCATTATCCCCACAGTTTTTGTTTCAATGATTCTGGAGCAAAGCTCTGGAATTTGCATTTCTAACAAGTTCCCAGGTGATACTGATGCTGTTGGTCTAGGTACCGTACTTTGAGAACCACTGCCCTAGAGGAAAGACAACTCTAGACACACTCTAACCAGCTTCAAAAGAACTGAACTCAACTCAGACTACTTACTATAACTAAACTTGACAATGTTTAAAGAAAGACAATAAAATTCTGCATTCAACAACATAATATTCAAAATATCCAGCATCCAATCAAAAATTATTAGACACGCAAAGAAGAAAATGAGACTCATAAATAGGAAAAAAAATCAGTAAATAAAATAGGCATGTAAATGGCAAAAATATAGAAATAGCAGTAAAGACTTGTAAAAGAACTAAATTTATGCTCATGAATGTAAAGGAAAACATAAAAATGAGAGAAATTAAAGATACCAAAAAACGACTAAAAAAAAAAACACACAAAAAACACAGATCTTCTAGAAATGAAAAACAATATTGGAATTGAAAAATTCATTGGGTAGACTTAATTGCAGATTAGACGCAAGAAAAGATCACTAAATATGAAGCACAATAGAAATCATCCTAACAGAGGCACAGAGAAAAAAGATAAAATTAACAAAGGCTCACTATCTGTGGAATGATATCAACTTGTTTAACATACATGTAATTAGAGTACCACAGATGGAGTCAAAGAGGCAGAACAGTATTTGAAAAACTAAGAGCCCAAGTTACCATATTTGATAAAAAATATTTTTTAAAAAACAGATAAAAGTGCCCGGCTGGTGTGGCTCAGTGGTTGAGTGTGGACCCATGCACCAAGAAGTCGCTGGTTCAATCTCTGGTCAGGACACATGTCCAGGTTGTACGCCAAATCCCCAATGGGGGGCATCCAGGAGGCGGCCAATCGATGTTCTCTCTCATTAGTGTTTCTATTACTCTCTCTCTCCTTCTCCCTTCCTCTCTCTAAAATCAATAAAGAAAAAAATATTTTTTTTAAAAAGAAAAGTTATAAACAAAAATTTTAAAGCAGTAAAAAAAAAAAAAAAAAAAAAAGACACTATATACACAACAAAGCTAAGAATCCCACACAGTTCTCATCAGAAACAATGAAAGCCAGAATAAAATGGAATGACAACTTTAAATTGTTATAAGGAAAAAACACAAAACATTGTCAACTTAAAATTCTGTATCTAGCAAAAATATTCTTTAAAAATAAAGGTAAATCTTGTTGTACATCTGAAACTACTGCAGAATAATAATGAATGTAAACTTAATTGAAAAATAAAATTTTTAAAAAGTATTATCGATCGCATACAATGAACTGCAAAATCATTCAAGAGGACAGAGCTTTACTTATAATGAGGAATATCTAGATCAAATTTGAAAATTAAGTTGCAGTACCACCAAATGAAGCATTATTTTGAACGAATATGTTAACTCTAAATAAAGATTACTTCAAATTAAAAAAAATAAAGGTAAAATAAAGTTTTTTTTTAAGAAAAACAAAGACTGAGAGAATGTATTGCAAGCATATCTGCAGTATAAGAAATGTGGAAGAACATTCTTCAGGCTGGAGTTAAATGCTCCAGATGAAAAACTGGATCTACACAAAGGAAAGAAGAATTTCCCATTTCCCCATCCCTCCAGCCCCTAGCAACCACCATGTGACTTTCTGTCTCTATGGATTTGACTATTCTAGATACCTCACGTAAATGGAATCATACACTATTTGTGTTTTTGAGACTGGCTTATTCCCCAAAATGTCTTCAAGGTTCATTCATGTTGTGGCATGTGTAAGAAATTCCTTCCTTTTTTGTTTGTTTGTTTGTTTGTTTGTTTGTTAATCCTCACCTGAGGATATTTTTTCCATTGATTTATAGAGAGAGTAGAAGGGATGGGGGGTGGAGAGAGAGAGAGAGAGAAACATCGATGTGAGAGACACATCAATTGGTTGGCTTCCACACGTGTCCTGACCAGGCCCAGGGATGGAACCTGCAACCCAAATATGCACCCTTGACCAGAAATCAAACCCGGGACACTTCGGTGCCAATGCTCTAAACACGGAGCCACACCAGGCAGGACAGAAATTCCTTCCTTTTTAAGGCTGAGTAATATTCCACTGTATATATATACTACACTTTATCTATTCATTCACTGATGGACATTTGGTGACCCCACCCTTTGGCTATTGTGAATAATGCTTCTGTGAAACACAAATGTACAAATATCTGTTCCATTTCCCTGCAATCTTGAGATGATTATGGGAAATGTCAGAGAAGACCCTATGTTGCAGATGGGAAAACTGATGGGCAGGAACTAACATTTGCCCAAAGAATCCTGGTGAACTTCGGAAAAGACAACATGGCAGTAACAACAGTCTTGGACATGTATAGATGATTTGAAGATCAATCAGTGGGGCCCCTCCCAGCCCTCAGCCCTGCTTGGCTGTAGTCACACAGAGAAGCACTGGCTTCTCATTTTATATTTCTAACTGCAAAACTAGGTACTACTAATCTACCCTACCTGGGTGTCATAACGATTTATAAGCTAATGTTAATAGGTATATTTTTAAAGATGAAAGACAGAAAGTAAACCATCTTATATTAAAATAAATTAAAGATAAAACTTGGCAGTGTAACCAATGAATATGTTCAACTATTAACTTATCCTGCAGGCAATGCCTTTGTTGGCTTAATATTCAAAAGCTTTCTTTTTTCAAGATCATTCTTGTCGACCTAGCAACAATACACACTGAAGTTAAAATTGGCTGAAAATGTTTAGCCAAGAGACCTGAGAAGGCTTTTTTTCTTCAAAATATGATGGTTAGTATTTATTTTTAAACCCCTTACACAATATTTTATTTTTCTTTTCAAAGAGCAACATGAAAATTAACAGTCTAAAAAAGAAAAAGCAAAAATATGCAAAACTCTGATACTAAATGAAGAAAACCCTGAAAAACCATGTTCTACCTTAGAATTCAGTATCAAAGCAATGTTCATACTAACAATGTACACCAAAGTGTGATTTTTGTATGAATACATACAACAGTTAACAGACAGAGTAAACTAAGGATTTCCCAGGGTTTCTTTTATTCTTTCCATTGTAGTTTATATCATGAAAAAATAAAAGAGAGTAATACTTGTTTACTATTTTAATAAAAGTGTTTTTTAGCACATTATAAGAAACACCTATTAACAGATTTTTAATCAGAGAAATTGTAGTAATTAGCAACTCCCCAGCACCTAGCAGGTAGTCAAAAAATACCACTGAATGAATGAGTAAAAGAACAAATGAGTGAACAAATCAATGAACTTGATTATTCTGATGTGTCTATATGTACTAATTTAATAGTACTATCTTCTAATAGCTGCCATATGATCGTTTTGGTTTTGGTGTTCATTAAAATGTGCCAAATACATAAATAATGTTTCCTGCAAACAACATTATTATCCTTTCTAAACTCCTATGTTAAATACTTTGAGTTTCAGAAAGATATTTTAGGAGTGAGTAGACAAGAATAAAAGCTCCTTGCAAAAGTATTCAGCATGTTTTGATAATAAGAGATGATTCCTGCTTCTCAATTTATGGTCAGAGATTCTCTGCTTCTTAGCCAAATGATAGGAAGTAAGATTGGTTATAAACAAACAGAGAACACACAACCTAAAAAGTCAGACTGCATCTTAAAAATCAACTAGTTTTAGTTCCTATCTGATGAATAAATTTCTTTTACTACCACAGGCCCGGAAGGTAATTCAGCATCACCCTGGAAAATTCACTACTTAATTCCCAATGCAGTCCATTCTACTTTTTGATACACCTGTAAGGATCGCAGAACTCTTGTTTATATGGAGCCGAAATCTATCTCCATATAACATCTAACCATTGGCTGTCACTTCGCATTCTGGAACCTCACAGTCTCATTCTAACCTCTCTTCTATAGGGTTGCCCAGCAAATATTAGATGATGGCTAATACGACCACTTATAGGCTAACATCTCTTCTTTCTTTAGCTTGCTTATATAAAAAAATCCCCCTATGTCCTGGCCCGTTTTGCTCAGCAGTTAGCGCATGGGCCCACAGACCAAAGAGTTGTGGGTTTGATTCTGGTCAAGGGCACGTAACCTCGGTTGCTGTTTGGTCCCTGGCCCTGGTTGGGGTCGTGTGGGAGGCAACCAATTGATGTGTCTCTCACATTGATGTTTCTCTGTTTCTCTCTCTCTCTCCCCACTCCTCGCCCCCCTACTCTGTCTGAAGATAAATGGAAAAATATCCTTGGGTGAGGATTAAAAAAAAAATCCCCTTACTATTTTAGCCATTTTCTTCTGGACGTGCTTGAAGCTTGTTGCTAAAAGTATAATAATCTAGTACAAAATAGTCTGATGCACACAGAATAAAGCAGGACTATCACCAACCCTACTCTAGACACTCTATTAATGTAGCCTAAGATCATACTGGGTTTTTGTTGTTTTTTTTTGGGAAAGGAACATAATGAAGTTGTTTATATTGAATTTTCAATTAACTCAAGGATGTTGTCTCTTTTTCCCCTACCCCTACATCTAAGCCATTTCACTCCCATTCTGTAATACATAGTATTATATATTACATGACAAACTTGTTCTCAGTAAATTTTATCTTCTTGGTCAAGCCCATCATTCTAGTATGTTTAGACCCTTTTTTGACTCCTGTGTCTATCACCTAATGATTTTAGCCATCCTTCCCCAATTGTGTATTATCTTTTTTTTTCTTTTTTTTAAATTATTTTTTATTAATTTACTTTTGTTACAGATGTTTCTCCCTTTCTCCCCCATTGACACCCTCCTCCCCCTCCCTCTCTGCCCCGTCCCCAGTTTTGTTGTCCATGTCCATTGGTTATGAGTACATGCGTACAAATTCTGTGTTCATCGCTCCCCTCCCCCACCCCCCTCTTCTGGCAAATGTTGTGTATTATCTACAAATTTGATCAGTGTGCCAGCTATATTTTCTTTTAACTCTGTTTATATAACATGAATCTGAAGACTGATTCCTAATTCCTGTGGTATCCCAGAATCTTCCTTCCAGGTTAACACTTTTTCTCTTAAACACTCTTTCAGGTGGTTGTTAAATCAGTTACATATCAACATAACTATATTACCATATCATATCTCTCTTTTCCATTTTACCCACAGTGATATCATGGTGGACCATGCCAAAAAGCTGCATAAAATTAAGACACTTATATTGTGTGATTAACAATCTATGCCCAGCTGGTGTGGCTCAGTGGTTGAGCATTGACCCATGCACCAAGAGGTCGCTGGTTCGATGCCCAGTCAGGGCACATGCCCAGGTTGTGGGCCCAATCCCCAGTGGGGGGCATGCAGGAGGCCACCAATCGATGTTCTCTCTCATCGATGTTTCTATCTCTCTCTCCCTCTCCCTTCCTCTCTCTCTAAAATCAATAAAGAAAACAAACATACAAAAAACAATCTAACAACCCTCCAAAGAACAAAATTAGGTTACTCTGTAATAACATTTTTTGTAAACTCTGGCTGGCTCCTAGAGATCAACATTTTTCCTTCTGAGTACTGAACAAGCTATCTGCTAAATCATCTAACCTGAAATTTTAATGAGAATTCACTAGCATAGGGAAAAAGAAAGAGAATCTACAGATGCCTTAGGCTCAGTGATTTGTTCTCTCTCTTTTCTCCCCTCATCCTTCTGCCTGAAACTCTATGTCAAAGGATCCTGACCAAGCTGCAGAAATAGGCAGAGGGAAAACAAAAAACACTACCACCAATGGGTTTTCCATATTTACGTGCTCGCCTAGCTCCTCCTCCCAATGCCTTCCCCATGTTCCTTATACCAATAAAGAGGAGCGATCGTTATCTACTGTTCTGACTTATCTGTGCTACCATTTTTCTCCATTAATATATGGAACACAGTTAACTACCTTGAAATGGTTTATATTAAGGCTTCTCCTTTCCACTCTGTCTAAAAAGAAACAAATGCTAAAATCTTAACACAGCAATAGTCTGTGAGCAAGAAAGAGAGTAGCTTAGGATACAGCTGTATGATAATACCTTTCAGGTTTTACTTTTCACTCTGTCACCTACTTACTACAAATTATACATATGTATAGCCTTCTAGCTTTTAAAAAAACCTGAAGTACTTACAGATAAGACATATTATTTTTAAAAACCTCAATTGTAAGTACCAATGCTTAGTTGTTAGGCAGTAAATAATCATACTCAATAATTATGTGTGACAGATCAGAATTTAAAGGAATGACCCTAATAGTCCACTAAAAAAGAAGAAAAATACAATTCATTTGTGCTACAAAGATAACTCTAGCAATGGTTAAAAAGCTTCATAACTTCAAGCATTAATTCAGTCTTTTGAGGCTTTCAGATTTATGTCTGAAAAATGTTTCTAAAACTGCAATTCACTTAAATATTTGAGTTTCTACTATGGACCTATCACTATACATGTTTCTGGGAGGTCTCATCTTTAGTTAGGGACAGGTTTCTTACAACAGAAGCCATCTGAACAAGTAAAGAACGAGTTATATGACAAAGATAAGCAAAATTCAGGATAAAAACATGAAATACTACAGTCCCTAATGATATTCTCTAAATAGTCACTGGAGGCCCTGACCAGGTAGTTTCGTTGGTTAGAGAGTTGTCCTGATATGCCACGGTTTCGGGTTCAATCTACGGTCAGGGTACATACAAGAAGCAACCAATGAATGTATAAATAAGTGGAACAACAAATCTCTCGCTCTCTCCCGTTTCCTCTGTCTCTCTCTAAAATCAAGCAATCAATCAATCAGTAGCCAATGGACTTAAAGGATTTTGTTTGTTTATTCATTTTTGTTTTTGTTTTTGTTTTTGGCCTGATTGTCCCATTAGGAACATTGGCAACATTGATTAAATGGTGTTAAAAGTCAAATCACTGTATCTGGCTACCATTCAAAGAGAAAGAATTATTTTGTAATTTCCTCTGGAGAATTACACTCAGTTCAAACTCTTAAGGACATGTCATAGCTGGGGCATATAATTGGGGAAAATGCAGAGCTCGGCAAGTAAATGCAAGCAGGTAATTTCAAAGAACAGCATCAGATCCTCAAGGCTAGGGTGATGGCATCATACAGGAAATTCTAAATGAAAGTTCTTTCTACAGTTGTGGCCTTATAGTGGGGTTACCCGCCAGCCCCACTGCCCCTTCCCAGAAAGATGAAAAAGCCACTGTGGTGTTTTTTGTTTTTTTTAAGTATCTCATTTCATATCAAAATGCAAGGTCAAAACCCAATAACTCATGCAATATTTTTTTTAATGTTTTTATTGATTTTTAGAGAAAGGAAGGGAGGGAGAGAAAGAGAGAGAGAGAGAAATATCAATGAGTGTGAAACATCATTGATCAGCTGCCTCCTGCTCGCCCCTACTGGGGATTGAGCCTGCATCCCGGGCATGTGCCCTGACTGGGAATGGAACCAGCACCCTCCTGGTGCATGGGATGATGCTCAATCCACTGAGCCACACCAGCTGGGCACTCATGCAATATTTTTTAAACATCTTTTTTAAAATGTGTCAGGAATTTCTATTGTATTCTAGATTATGTTTATCATGGACTTTTCTAGAAGAGCAGAATCACAGAATTTCAGAGTTGAAACCTGTGCTATCATCTAATCCAAAGCTTTCATTCTTCAAAGGTCCAGAGAACGTAAGTGATTTGCCTAAAGTCAAACAGCCACTCAGCGGAAATAATAAACACAACTCTGTTACCTCTGTAAAATAAGACACTAGGTCCAACAGAGCACACTGATAATCTTTACTATACTGAAAGCATACTCTTCCTGACAGCCAAATACTTTATATTTGAAGTGTCTACTAATTCAGAAATCTAAGTTTCCACATAAACAAAACTAAAACATCTCTGCAAACTACAGAAAAACGGGTGCTGATGTTATATAGTACAAACTACATCTTACAAACCACAGTGTAATAGTCTAAGTGTATAGTAATCAAATGTCATCACATGTAATTAAAGATAAACTCAACATGTCAAAACAGAAGATCAAAGCACTTTTAACACTGCAGGAGCCATCATTTTCAATGGCCTGTTCCTTGATTGTGCCTTTAATCCACACAATTCAGTGAATCACAGTGCCTCTTCCTGCTACAGTAGAAACAATTCTCAAAAGACTTTTTTTTTTTAATCGACAAACATAGAAAATATTCCCAAGTCATGTCTGTGAAAAGATTAGTGCATCACCACTTTTCTATTAAACTTGATCCTGGAAAAAAGAGACAAGATGTTGTTTTTCATTCTCAAAATCAGATTCTGATCTAAGCATACATTTCTGAGTTACAGGAAGTGTTCTTGGCTTAATACTGTGGCAAGAAAGTAGATGGCTGAATTACCTGGTATTTCCTGTTTGTGGGTTGTTGTTGGTTTTTCTTTGTTTGTTTGTTTGCTTTGTATTGTTTTGTTTTTAATACCTTCCAAGGCAATGAAACACTACCTACTACCTGAACAATTCAGTAAGAGAGAACCAAGGATAGTATCACTTGGCATTATACAAAAAACTCCCACTTCGGTTATTTCATTCCTTTAAACTTTGGCTGAACCTCACTGACTGTTTTTTCACTGAGGAAGCGATTGCCAAGTTATCCACAGGCACATACAGAGACAAACCACAGTATGGAGAATGTCAGCCGTTACTCCTGCGAGTATCTTCGCTGCCGCGTGTGCTGAGTCCCGTGCAGTTGTCCAGTAAGTTCAGATAAATGCAGTTAGAACAGGCCTTCGGAGGTAAACAGTCAGCCGGGGCAACGGCTGCCTCAGATGAAGTATGCAAGTCAACACTAAGAAAACCAGTATATTACATGTTCTTCATCAAAACAAGAGAAAACAATGTTCTAAGAGTTCCCGAAATCCTACCAATTTAAAAATCCTAAATAATCCTAAATAACCAATTCAAGCTTACTCTGGACCTTTACAAATAAGTACCGGGCTTCAGAGCTTCTAAAATGCTCTTTTCAGATGCTCACTTCAAAACAAAAAACTTCTGAAACTTTGGATAAGTCACTTTCTTATAACTTTGCTTAGTTGATAACCAAAGAATAATTAAGGATAATAAAAGATCTTTTCTTGACAACCTTTTCTGATTTTGAGAAACATATTTTTAAAGTCAAAGATCGTTCATGCTAACTAACTTCAGCGCCCACCAGGTCGGATGCAAATGCTATCTGGAACTCTGTATAGGGAAAGGTCGAATAGTATTGCCAAGGGCTTCCATAGAGGAATGAGGAAAAGAAATGACACATGTCAGTTAGTACAGGATTCACAGCATTCTGTGCAGGCCCCATATTATATTACGCTCTATCGTAACCAATTTCCTTCAAGATTCTATAAAAGAAAACATAATGCTTCTATTGTTACCATGGCATTCTCTGACGTCCTTAATTACTTAGAGTTAATTAATCTGATATTTTCTTCTCTGTATGTTTTAAAGCATCCTTTTAACCTACAGAATAGGTAAGAACTTTTGACTTATGAACATATTTCATTTTTATTATAAGCAAAGTTTATATATGCTTGAAAACATGAAGAACGAAAATGAACAAGATGAATCATTTCTGTCTCCAAGGAACTTACAGTCTAGTTTGGGAAAAAAAAGACTTACATATATATATAAGCACACAGCACATGTATGCACACACACAGACAATTAAACTACACAAAATTAAGGACCTGTACTCTTCAAAAATGTCAATGTCATAAAAGACAAAGAAAAGCTAAGAAGCTGCTCTAGTAAAGACAACTAAAGAGGCATGACAAAAAAATGCCCATCCCCCAATCCTTGGATTGGGAGGGGGACAGCCATAAAGGTCATCCAGGGATAATAGCCAGAATTTGAATATGAACCATATACTAGATAATAATACAGTACTGAATTTTATCAATCTACTGTGGTTATGTAAAACAGTGTCTTTGTTCTTAATAGACACATGCTAAAGTATTTAGGGTGAACGATCACAACCTCTGCAATTTACTACCAAATAGTTCTGAACAAAAGTATAATGAGATGTGTGTATATGTGTGTTTGAGAAAGAAAGAGGAAATGGAACACAATGTTAACAGCAGATAAAACTATGTGAATGGCATATGGGAGTTCATTATACCAGGTATGTATATTAGACTCCATTCAAAAGAAATAGAAGATAGTATTCCTATCACATTAATATACACTTGGAAAGAAAAGAGCACACATATAAAACAAATTTTTTTAATCTTCAATAAATCAACATAAATATAATAGAGTAGGAGTTTGATTGAAAAATACTGTGGAAAAACGGGGCCAGATGAGATTATCATGAAGACTCCTTACAGGAAATTATAAATCAGGGTTTGAGGGAAATGTTGGTGAAATTACGATAAATGAGATCAGTTGATGGGAAAAGGCATAATGCTATTTAAGAAAGATTATCCTATAGCACCAGGCAGGACAGGTTAAAAGGCAGAATGACTAATGTTAGGGAGATCAAGGAGAAGAATGTTGCTGTAATCTAGGCATGAGGTGTTGGGGGCCCAGACCAGGATAGTGGCTATTGAAACAAATGCCTGGAGATACGCAAAGAATCTGAAAGCAAAACTAGTTACTTAAAATGCTCAAATCTGTTAGAAATCAGAGTTAAATACTATATGATAACTGTATTTAAGTATTCTACAAACATATATGAATCACAATTGCATTTTTAACAATTTACTTTTATGAGGCAGAAACAACTCTCCAACTCGTCTTGAACTGTAGTGAGCCCTCAAGGCTGCAGCGTTGTTTACAGTGAGTTCTGAGGGGCTGCCGTTGCCAACTCTGCCCACGCTGGAGCTCCGTGTTTATAAGACAGCAAGTCAGTAAAGTACATTTTTCTTTTTTTCTCCTTCAGCAAAATGAGTACACTAACTTTCAGCATATGGAAGCATTTTCACATGGCAAGTTCTGGTGGGGGTGGGATAATTTGCAAATGCCATCAAATAAAATGTGTACTTTCAAATGAGGCTGATTAGACAAGATTTCATGTGGCCAAAGTTGTGTGCAATAAGTTATTTCCTTTTATCAAGAAGGGAGTATCCAAATCCGTATAAAATGCAGCCGAGTGATCAAGGAAGATGGAGACTAAGCAAAAACCAGGAGATTTGCTTTTAAGGACATCATTGGAAATTTTCAGAAAAGTACTTTTATTTGAGTGTTGAGGGCTGAAATGCAAACACATTTGTTATATTTTATTTTAAACTCCTTTTAGAAACTCTAAAGGGGTGGCAACAGGACCAAGGCAGACCAGGCAGCAGTGAGGAAAGGTGGGCCAGCCCTCAGAGGACCCTCACACTGCTTCCTGCCGCTTTTCCATGTTTGTCTCTGCCCCTCCCTGCCTCCCTCTCTCCTCTTCTTAACCTCTTTTACCTTTAAATAGAGTTGGAGATCGCTCACTGGGTAGGTAAGTGGAGTATATGTGGAGAAGCATAGAATGAATAAAGAAAACTAAGATGCAATTGAGTTATTACCAATGGATTGGCTATTATAAGGAGGCCCTTAGGAGCAGGGATCCTAGAGGAAGGAATGCAGAGGCAGATATATGAACTGAAGTGATCTGGGCAGTAAGCAGATAAATTCACAACTGATATTTTTTATCTTCTTCAGGATACATATCCCGAAGTCATTACTATAAGGGTAAAAGGCAAGAATCAATAGCTTCCACATTTTCAATTTCCCTAATTCAAATATTCCAGCGCTAAAGACAGGACTCTTGACTGAAACACCTACATGAACAAATACAAGGGAAAAAGCTTTTTTGTGTAAACACCAGTCATTTAGCCATAGGAAAACCAAAAATGTGCAAATCATAACCTAAATCACACACCTGATATTATAAATAACCCTGAAATACAAACCTAATAAGAATTTGAGATCACTGTAATGAAAATTTGAATTGTTCCTCTTATATTCTAACCATGACCAAACACCCCACCTATGTATGGCTTTAGGGGGAGAATAATGAAGAGAAACAGAAAGGTAGAGAAAGAGAGAAGACAAAAACGTTCTAACTGGATACAAAGTAATATTAGTAGAAAGTAATAATGTGAATAGCATTCCAGCTTAGCAAAAGCACAAAGCTAAAGTTAAAGTTACCAAAAGAACCCAGGCTTTATTTAGTTCCCACTGGCTCTCAGGCATTCTCCAGGGCTGGTACAGAATATACTGAGAATATTATAGAACACAATTAGCCCCAGACATTATTTTCAGGCTGCAAGTATACTTGTATTTTGATTAATGTTATTACCTGCCTTTAACTTTTCTAGGTGAATGAGAAGATGCTGACACAAAATTTTAATTATTGCCTTTCTCTGTGAATTGAATCCATGAAACTTTCAAGAGAGAGAAGATAAAAGTACATTCCTTGTCCTACTTATCTACGCCAAAGGGCTTGGCCAGGCCCATAGCTGAAGCAGGCTAGGGATCAGAGACCTTGAATTGCTTGCTACTTAATACCTGTTCTGCTCCAGGCTACACTGAAACTTTAGCTTTGATAGTTCAAGGCTAAAAGCCAGTTTTGATAGTTGGCCAGAGGGAACATTTTTAAAAATTAATCTCTTCATACAGCAATGCTTCTTCATGAAGATGATGAAATGTGGTTCCAAACAGTCCTGAAGTCCCAGTTTATCCTCATTTATGGCTCTGGGTGTTAAAATTCATCCAGCAGCACCACAAAGAGAATTTTTTACAGCTGAGTCAAGTTTTCTAATTTTCAGCCAATCAACCAACATGTACTTATAGGGCGCAGTATAATAGAGACACGAGAAGTGAAAATACCTTGCTCCGAGATAACTGAAATTCTAGTTGGGAAAGGAAATTAACTCAAATAAACTAAAAATAAAGAAATACACTGTTTGATATTGAGTATTAGTATAAAAGAAATTCAAAGAATAAAAACCAGAGTGAGCCAGAAAGGGCCAAAGTGGCTTTATGTGAAAGGAACATAAGGAGACATGAGCTAAGAGAGAGAATAGTAAGTATGAAAAAACAAGGAAAGCAAGCAGCATAGGTGAGGGGGAAACTCAGTAATAAAGGCAAGAAGTAAAACTGAACATAGTATTAGGGATGGGGCTAGGGATTGATATAAGGTATAAATGACCAGTTTAAGTAAAGTATGTGTTTGTTAAGAAACATGGTTGAATAAATAGGTATATGGAATGATTTGAATGCCAAGAAAACCAATATAAACTTAAAGATTAGGCCAATGGGTCACACTTGGTGTGTTTTTTTTGTTTGTTTTTTTAAGTTTTGTTTTCTTTATTGATTTTAGAGAAAGAGAAAGGGAGAGGGAGAGAGAGATAGAAATACCGATGAGAGAGAACATCGACTGACCACCTCCTGCATGCCTCCCACTGGGGATCAGGCCCACAACCTGGGCATGTGCCCTGACCAGGAATCGAACCGGTGACCTCTTGGTGCATGGGTCGACGCTCAACCACTGAGCCACACCGGCTGGCTGGGCCACACTTGGTTATTAATTAGGAAGGCAACAGCATGCATTTCTTTAGAGATGAGGGTTTAACAACACCATGGAGGTAAATATTGGAAGCCAGCAAAGAAGTTGGTGGAGCCATTTAGGTGAAGTGATGAGAACCACAACTAGAATAATAGCATCCGTGTACGAAGCATTCAACAGTATTTATTGAATGTTTGAATGTTTATCATGTGAATGTGAATAAAATAGGTATGGTATTACTGGCCCACAGAAACTATGAGATAATAAATACTCGTTATTTTAAGCCACTAAATTTTCGGGTAATTTGTTATAGCAATAGATAACTGATGCAGAGGTGACGCCAGCAAAGTGGACACCAAGTAAGGTTAGAAAAGCAAGAGAGGAACCAAAAAACACACTGCTATTAAAACCAGGGGGGAAAAGTTTCAAGTAGTAGAAAGGTACAGTCAAGGTCAGATATAAAAGAAGAATACGGGATGATGAAAGCTTTAAAAAATGTTATTGAACTTGGTATAGTTCAAGACTAAGTAAAATGAAATAATGTAAAAGAAGTTGCTTAGAATAAATGATCATATTGTTACTTTCTTCCTTAAGAAGAGAATGGTAGGGAAGCAGTGTAAGCAGCTGATAGACATCATAAATTTAAACAATTTATATTCATAAGTCTCTGGGTCAAGTAGTAACTGATTAAATGGCTAGTGAAAAGTATGTCTCATGTGTGGTAGTATTTTTTTAAAGATTTGTATTGATTGCTAGAGAGAGAGGAAGGGATAGAGAAAGAAACATGGACATGAGAGTGGAACATCGATCAGCTGCCTCTGAACGTCCCCCACCGCCCCCCACCAAGGATGGAGCCCGCAACCCAGCCGTGTGGCCTGACAGGGAATCAAACCAGCAACCTTTTGGTGAATGGAACAACGCCCAACCAACTAAGCCACACCGGCCAGGGCATAAGTGTTTTTTAAAAATACACTTCCAGCCCAGCCAGCGTGGCTCAGTGGTTGAGCGTCAACCCATGCATCAAGAGGTCACCGGTTCGATTCCTGGTCAGGGCACATGCCCAGGTTGTGGGCCCGATCCCCAGTGGGGGGCATGCAGGAGGCGGCCAATTGACGTTCTCTCTCTTCGATGTTTCTCTCTCTCTCTTTCCCTCTCCCTTCCTCTCTCTGTAAAAATCAATAAAGAAGAAAGAAAAGAAAGTTAAAAAAAAAATACATTTCCATTTTGATCTAATATCCTAACTTGAATCCTATACTCTTCCCATAACAAAATACAAAGCATTGAATTTATTCAAACCTCTATCACTCAAACACATGGTGCTATAAATTATTATTTACATATTTGCCATCCCTATTACATGTTAAGTTCCTCCAAAGTAGAGACCTGTAACTTATTCATCTTTGAAGGCTCAGTGCCTAGAACAATACCTAATCCACAGCAGATGTTCAGTTGCTAATAGAAGATTACTAAATATAGTAGAAAAACAATGTCTTTCCAAACATATTCATATATCATAGGTCATTTTTGAGGAATTAAGGTTTTTCTTCCATTTCTCTTGATTAGATAGTATCTCTTGACTATAATTCTCTACTTAGCATTTGTCCACCTTAGGAAATTAGTTGAGGTCCTTCTATCACATATGTTCTCTTCTGCACTGATATTCTCCATATTTCACTTCTAATGTCCTTTTCCTGTCCAAGTTAATAACATGCAGTGAATTAAACTAAGTATTTGCTCAGAAGATGAATCTCCAAAAAAAACAATAAAAATAAAAGTAATTAAAGACAGGGAGATGAGTAAAGGATGTTAGTGTCAATTGGTAAGACAATGATCATATAGTAAGTGGTTCCTGAATCAGCTTTTGCATGAGTTTCTTGGCTTTCAATGTCTTCATTTCTGTAAATTCAGACTCAATCCTAACTCACTTCTAACTGAAAGCTCCATCTCAACTATATTGAACCAAACAATACTTTTTCATGTCTTTCTTCCCAGATCATTCCAAATTTTGGTTTAGGATGTCAAAATATTTATTTGAGAATATCAAAATCTAAAAGTTTGTATTTCTTTGCCCTCAAACTGATAATTGCCTGAATAAAGTGATTAAGATGCTATTTTTAGGAGAAACTTAAATAGAAGCATAATGGGTAAATTAGGTAGAGTTATGTAAAAATTTTTTAATTAACATTTAAAATACACATTAGATGTTTAATTTTTTAAAGACTATTTAAAGAACAAACTGCCTAAATTTTTAGTTTTTAAAATGGTCCTGATACACCAAATTAATCTATAACTTTGCCCATTAAAATAGAAATATCCTAGTACCAATCTTAAGGAGTTATAATCAGGACAAATTCTTACACTGAAAATGTTTGTGGGCATTCACGCAGAACAGCTGCCACCCAGGATGACTAAAATAACACAAATTAGATGTAATTGAGTTAAAGGACCACACCAGGTTTGTAATTCAATTTGTTCTATGCGGTTTGGGTTTCGGGGTTTTTTTTTTCCCCCTCCAGCAAACCACGGTTTGGAAACTTCATCAAATGGGAAGTACAAAGAAATAGGAATACATAATGCAAATATTTAGCATGAACGATTTACATAAAATCTACTGTAACAATTTTAAAAAGCCTGGATGCAACAAGCACTTATTTAAGCTTCCTTTGAGGGTCCTAGTCACCAAAACGTCTTACTGCCCATTGCTCCCTCTACCATAATTTATACTAGCTGTAACGTGAGTTTGGTTTTGATCTAGTTTCCTAACTTTGTACACTTTTTACCTACAGGTACGATGTCAATTGCAGGTTAGATTCAATCCTACTTACAGAGTTCAGTTCAAAATCCTTCGGGTCATTAATGTGAGTCAAGGGGAGAGCCAGAACTTTACCCCAGTGGACTTTTCAGCAGCCTCAGATACAGCTGATTATGCTCTGCTGATAGATGTGGCTAATTACATTGTCATCACTGTTGATAATTTTGATTTCTATGGGTCTAGTCAGCACAGACCTATCCCTAAAAGAATGTTTAGATAAGATGTCCTGAAACTCACCAATCCCAAACCTTTGATGGGAATCTACTCATACAAGGCAATTTGATCACTGAGGGGTTTTTAAGGAATAGAGTTCAGCTCGGAAATCTGTTGCCTCTCACCATGCCCTTTCCATTAGAAGTCATGGATTTGAAGCAAAAGTTGAGGTGAAGAACTTTCCAAATAAGTAGGTTGCACAATCAGCTCTCAATTCATGCCATGATAATAGTTCCACATAAAACCAAAGGGTCTGATGTAATTAACAGGCTTCATTTCAGAAAATCCTGTTTAACAAGGTTTCTCTGATAATTATGGTTTAAGCGGAACACAGCAATAGGAGTGTGTACCAACTTTTAACTAATCAGAAACAAACTCACCTTTTGTTGATATTGATTACCTACAAAGTATATGGACTCTTGCATGTATTAAAAAGTCATTTTTTTCCTGGGAAGAGAATATATGAAAACTTTTACTGAGACAAACTCTTGCCTCTACAGTTTTTCACTCTGGCAGATACAGACATGAAAGGCACCTGGCCTAATAATTCTTCCTCGCATAACACTCCAGAACACCCCACAGCCTATCCCCTCTAAAGATGAGCTCTTCCCGGATTTCCTAAGACTCTAAAACCACACCCATGAAGCTTAAGCTTCTTAGGTTGCTCAGACAGTAAAGTTATCAATCATTTCAAATGAAGAGGGAAACTCATTTTTTTAAAATAATATTTTAACAATATTGGTCTCGGGGACACAATTTTTCTAAATTAGGAGAGCTAGCTATTTAGTCTTCTGCCTGCTATCTGACACCACCTGAGGTATACTATAAATCTTCCTGAAGGACAAGGCCGAGAAGTACTACTGGCTAATTATAGGAGTCTCATGTATAAACCAGATGCTGAACTGCAAGATGGTTAAGATTATTGCCAGCTAGAACATGCATTAGGCACTCAAACTATCTTGGGGGCCTAGTCATTATTTTTATTCAAAAAAAAAAATGTGGTTCCATTCTTAAAGGTAGAAGATTGCATTAATGTGGCAATGCTATCTTCCTATCTTAAATTCATTCACAGTGAAAGTCATCTCTGTAATTTCAAAGGTTTGCCTCCACTAAATTAAATAAATCTCAAATTATATAGCCATTACCATTTAACAGAAGAAGAAATTAAGGCAAGGCCAAGTGATGTGACTCATCCAAATCCTCATGTTAAAATATATTGTAATTAGAGAATAAATATACAACTCTTTCCCCAAGGCAGGATGACCCACACAGGCATACAACATATAACATACAACATTCACACAACAAAGAATGTCCTAGGGGAAGTCTGGAATACATCAAGAACGATGTCTTCTTCAAGACCCAGGGCAAATCCTATCTGTTACAGTTCATTCCCCTCTCCATTTTCCAAATTTTCTATGATGCTATTAAACTGCTGTTATTTCAATAGTATTTTTTTTTAAGTACAAAGCTTCAATTCAGCTTACGTTTTCAAGTAAAGAAAGGAAAAACAACAGAGTATCCTCTCTAATTGCCCTTCTTGGTTATTTATTTGACTGATTTGAATTCTAAAGATCAAGAGGAGTTAAAAAAATTAACTTTTTTTAATCTGCAAAGCCATACTCCAAGGCCAATTCTACTAAATCTACAGGTAGAAAGAAAACATGTTCTACTGGCATAAGAAGCATAACAAACTTAAATTGGAAACCAAACCAAACACCAGCCATCTTTTTAAATTCACATGAAACTGCTGAATAAGGAAACAGACCCTTCCTTACCCAATCAGTTCAGAATGTCTCGCCTCGGCTGAGACTGGTCGGAAGCATTCCAGAGCAGTTTACCTACTGAGTTATAAACATGACCATTCCACTTCTCATAGGTTATACATCGAACAAGTTTCATATGTGTTTATAAATACTTTGATTGTGAAATATATACTTCAAAAATTGTAATCTTAATTTTTTACATCATAACAGAACAGCCTCCAGATGCAGAACAGACACAGCAACCCCACTGGACTTCATGCCACCAAGTGTCAGCTTTGCTCACCAGTTGGACATTAAACTTTGAAAGAATTCTCACACCCCCTGGGGTGACGTCAATTTGGAAAGCAGGGCATTGAGAAAATAATGAATTTCTTTAAACTCTTCCCTCAAAGAAATAACTCCTTTTCTACAATTGTTTTTTTTTTCCTTAAAGAGAAAGTTTACTGGTATTTTGTATCAACCAAAAGAACAACAGGTATTTTTCCAGGAGGTTAACAGTCTCTCACATGTTTCTTATAACAAAAAGCAACCAATCACAAGAAGGTGAAAAGTAGAATTCAGGAAGAGAACCTGACACGGTAAGTCTACAAGAAGGGTTAGAATCCAAATAAAGTGATAACTTTTACATGTGAACTTCTAGCCCAAGGTTATCTAAATGACAGAACTCGTGGAGAATATTTGAACAACATAAAATACAAATATACAAAAACAAAACAAACAAACAAATCTAAACTAAAAGACAGGTTTCTAACTTTTGTAAAAGGCACCAAATGACTCAGAACATTACAGCTGGAAAGAGCTATATCCAGCATCACAGGCTCCTACAGTTTTACAAACCTTTTACTTTTCTATCAGTTTTCAGCATTGTTCTACCTAACACAGAACACTCTTCATTGGACTAAGAGAAATAATAAAAACTTTACATGATCTATTCTGGGTACTTCTCTCACTCTCAAGAACTTTCTTAAATAATGCAATAACCACCCTACTGCTGTCATTAATTAATGGAGAATCTTTACCGAGGAGCACAAAATAACTGGCAGTGATTATCTTTATTTTTTTACAAAACATCCCTGGTTAAGTTAAGAGCCAGAAATAATCTATTACATGTTACAGATGGAAAATTTAAGAGCAAAGAGTGACCTGCAATCACACAGAGAGTCAGCGATGGGCTGGGACTGATTCTCTCAATTCTTGACTCCTAACCCTTTGCTCCTGGTATATGATGGTACCTCTTAAATCTTTAAACACTCAAAGCATATAATAAGTGCCAACATCTCAGAACCGCCCATTCACTTTGACTCAGTTGCTAAAAGATAAGTTAGCAACCTATCTTTTTGTCTATAACTTAAACGAATCCTAGGGGTGTAAGAGCACTAAAAGTTCATCTAATCCCCTCATTTTACTGATTTCAAATTTGCTTCTTGAATTAATTTGGGAATTTAAATTAAGTGCTAAACAGAAGCAACTGAGAAGGGAGGACTTAAGCATATGGAAAAGGAAAAACCAGATGTATACATACCACAAAGATCCCTGGTTACATTTAATTTCCAGGAATGCCAGTAATTGGGGTGGGGGGAGGAGAGGAAAGGGAGGGTGTTAATGTCAGTGATGTCCTTTGAACTGGGTCCAACATTCTAATTTTTAAGGAAAACATTCCTCCTCGAGCCAACAATTGCAAGCTTATTCCTTATGTAATTGGAATCAGAATCAATACTTGGTTGCTGTAATATTTTTCTCTTTTACCTTCTAATTGTCTATGAGACTACCAAAAGAGGAAAAAGTCATGCTAGCACTAAAGATGAAACCATGCAGTAGAAGCTGAAAAAATGTGATAAATCATCTGTATGTACTAATAGGAAAAGATCTGCAAGGTGTATTGTAGAATCTAAAAGGCAAAATTTGACAAACGAGAGGCAGTATGATACTATTTTTGTGGGGAAAGCACACACAAACACAAGCGAAAAGCAACAAAGCAATACGATATATGTTTCTTTCATAAGCCCATTTATCTACCGACACACCTACTGAAGGACAGACCCCAAACTGAAAATAGTCATTTTCTGCTCTTGGTGGGTTGACGGTCAACCACTGAGCCACACCGGCCGGGCTCTCTGGACTCTTTGACTCCATTCTCTTGAAGACCCTTAATCTTGTGGGTTCCTATCTGTTCTTGATTCCCTTGGAAAGTGAAATAAGGCAGGAGTAATAGGTAGATGAGGGTAATGGGTTTTCTTGAACTTAACTACTCCACCAGGAATCTGCTATGGTTCTTTTCCTCTATCCTCCAGCTAGAAAATAAAAATGGGCTCTTGACCATATTAACAGGAAGGAGGCATTCATTGAATACCGCCACAAACCAGTTTCATCACTGCTCTGGCTCCAGTAACTTGTAGTACCTAGTCCTTCCTCCTGGCTGGTCTGGGAAAGTAGTCTGCAGTTACTAATCTGACCTCTTTTGTAATGGTTACACCAATTGCTGGTTCCACGCACATGGCTTGTTTCTTCTGTCCTCTTTTGTCGAGTATTCTTTGTAAAATCTTGGTTTCCTCAGTTTCTCCATATAAACTCCAGCAAAGAACAGTATGATCAAAAGCACAAAGAGAAAGCAAGCTCAGGGAACAATGAAGGAGCTGCTGGGACAAGTGTCAATGTGTATGCGTGTCTGGCAACAGAGAGCGGGGATGGAGGGAAATTGTGGCAGAAAATGAGTGGAGTGGGGCCAGACTATGAAACCTTGCATGACAGGCTAAGGAGTTTAGACTTTATCCCTTAAACATAATGTGGACCAATCATAGGTTTTTAAGCCAGAGAATGATATGATCAGATCTGTCTTTAAAGAAACAGATCTGAGAGCGGTAGGGAGGATGGACTGGAAAATGCAAAGCCTGAAAGGGGGAAAGCAGCTCTCCTAAGAATTGAACTGAAAGATAAAAAGGGCCTAAACAGGGCAATGACTATGAGAATGGAGAAAGGAAACAAACACGTTCAAAAGCAATTTTGGAGACAGAAGAGACAGCACTCGATGATAGATTCTTTATGGAGACTGCGGGAACATAAGGACTCAAGATGAATGTGTGGCTCCAGCTGAAGGATGGGGAGGCCATTAAAGATAGAGGATACTGGAAGGGAGGGGCTGTTTACAGAGTGTGTGGAAAATGAGTTTGGGATTTGCTGAACTGCACGCTAGGATATCAACTCTTTGTAAGCTCCAAAAAGATAAGGATCTTGTTTGCTAATTTTCTCTGCACCATACCTAGTGCAATGCTATGTACATTTAACTCAAATTTGTGATAATGGTAATCTATCCCAGGATAATTAAGACTTCACAATATTTAAGGTATCTCTTCAAAGTGCCTATGTAGAAAGGAAATATGAGACAAAGTGGTTTATTCTACTTTCCTGTCAAACTTCTTCTTTCATAGTTTCCAAAATAAATTTCCAATAATAATAGGGCTTTTAACAAGAAGGTGCGTTACTAAGAGCAGCCTCGGGCAGACTATAGTACCTCTCACAACTTCACATTCTACACATTCCAGTAGTCAAGCCGCATCACCTTTCATTCTCTTTCTTGTTCAGGAACCTGTACTACAACTTAAGATTCTAAAACCTGCCACACCCAATAGTCAAACATATCAAAGACACTTAAACAATCTGAAATAAACAGAAAACACTGCTGTTTTATTTGAAAAACCTTAGCAGGGGTGGGGGGGGGGGATATAGAAAAAAGCACCGTTTGTTCTGGTTAATGTTGTGCATTGTTTTCCAGGGTTTGCCTTGCAGGCATGTTGAAATCATAACTAAATAAATCAGCTCCGGCAACACAAAGACACAATCTTCCCTTCCCCCTTGGATGCCTGAAGGGAAAATGGCATCTTTTCCGTGGTGCACACACACTGGAGCTGCTTTGTTTTTAATCCTCTGCCAAGTCAAGTTTTAGTTTTATTTTACTCTCAGTAACCACAGTAAATTCCAAATCTTTGACAAGTAAATGCTTTTGAATCCCAGTCACTTTCCTTTCTAACTCCTGGAACTGAAGAGTTCAATAATGCCTGCACTGCTGATCCCTTTTCATAAGGAAGAAAATAAATACATTATAAAATAGGTATAGTTCCTGACATTTACAAGTTAGTCTACATGTGAAATATGTTAAGATAAAATTGTATCTTTCCTGCCCATCATATATATATATATTTACATGTACTGTAGGAGAAAGAACAGCACAGGAAGTCAGGAGATCTGGGCTCAAGTCTCATTCATTTTCGTCAAGCAATTTAAATTGGTTTCCTGGTATCTAAAAGTTTGGAAAATTGGCTGGATAGTTTTTATCTGCCCCTCCCTTTCACTTTAAAAGTTTGAATCAAGATCATGGCTATTACCTGATTTTTTTTTTTTTTTTTTTTAATGCATGGAAAGCAGTCACTCAAAAAAATATTCCGAAGAAAACAACTAGTTTTTATGGTATTGGAATAAACCTCAGAAATTACCTAATTTGTACAGCTTTGAAACTATATTCCAAGAGTTATAAATTGTTTTATTTATTGGAATGTTCTCCAGTTTAAAGAAACACTTTGCAAA
The DNA here is from genome assembly GCA_030848825.1 of Tadarida brasiliensis. NCBI lineage: Eukaryota > Metazoa > Chordata > Mammalia > Chiroptera > Molossidae > Tadarida > Tadarida brasiliensis. Next base: position 215,257,698 of record CM061257.1, on the reverse strand, counting down.
CTACTCATCTAATCCAACTCTGTCATTCCAGATGAAGAAACTGAGATCAAGAGTCAAAGAAATATAACACATCCATAAAATATTGTGCAGTTATTAAACATGATGGCAAGAGAAAAAGGGTCATGAAATGCTTTAGAAGAAATGAGGATATAAAACTATGTATTAAAAACATGTAAGCATACACCCATTTTTCAGGGCCATAAATTCATTATATCACTTTCACTAAAATAGTCTCCCTATCAATAGTCAAATGATATAAAATAAACAAATGAAAAATGCAACAAATGATCCAAAACAACACCACTGAGAAATATTCAGTATTAACACTGAGTGAAAATCACTCCAGTTATTTCACATATACAGATGGATAAATGAATGAACAGAAATAAATTGATTAATTTGGGGATAATAGTACACTCACTTTTAAAATTAAAAATATATATGTAACATACATATTTTTTATATATATAGATCAATTTTACTTGAAATTAACAGATGCTAAAATGAAACTTAGGAAAACTTAAGCCTTAGATAAATTCTTCACTCCAAGAATATTGATTTTAAAAATCTCTCTAACTTTTGAGGAAAAAAATTATTTAAAAACTATATATGGGCCCGGCCGGTGTGGCTCAGTGATCCAGCGTCGACCCATGCACCAGGAGGTCACCGGTTAGATTCCCGGTCAGAGCACATGCCCAGGTTGTGGGCCCAATTCCCAGTGGGGGGCATGCAGGAGGCAGCCAAACCATGTTCTCTCTCATTGATGTTTCTATCTCTTTTTCCCTCTCCCTTCCTCTCTCTCTAAAAAAGCAATAAAGAAAAAAAAATTTATAAACTATATATGGTAGATTACTATTACTTTAAAACTATTTTAAATTTTAAGACAGTATTGATTGAATTGTTACTATGAAAAATAAGGAGAGTAACAATTTTTATTTCCCTTCCACCTATCTCTCAATTTTTGTTTTATTTGCCATGATGTATAATAACATTCCCATTTTGTTCTGTTACCAAAGTTTCTATAATTTCTTAATCTTAGATTTATTTGTAAACTTATTTAATATTCTCAAGCAGTTTTTATTTTGATTCATTTCTTGGTTGACTAAATTTTAACAGGTACATTTTTCAGTAGGATCTCACAGATGCTGTATCCTCTGCGTTCTTTCACATTTCAGGATTATATGCCTGTCACCTTTTTTTTTTTTTTTTTTAATTTTTTTTCTTTATTGATTTTTAGAGAGAGAGGAAGAGAGAAGGAGAGACAGATAGAAACATCGATGAGAAAGAACATCGCCTGGCCACCTCCTGCATGCCCCCACTGGGGATGAAGCCCTGACCGGCAGTCAAACCCAAGACCCTTTGGTGCATGGGACGACACCCAACCAATTGAGCCACACCAGCCAGGGCTTAAGCCTGTCACCTTTATTCCTCAAGGGCAACCTGACTAGGAACAATGCTCTTGGGCCATGCTTTCTGTTGCCAGAACTTCGTTGAAGCTGCTCCTCTAGTATTGCACTTCGTAGTGAGGTCTGACGCTAGTCTGATTTTCTCCCTTATACACCAGTTTGCTTTCTGCCAGAAAGACTGAAGAAATGTTTCTTCAGTAACAATCAGGATTCAAGTTGATACTGACCCTTCTTTACCAATTTCCGTATTCAATGTGTTTTTCTGACCTGCAGATTTAGTTTTCCACTTCAATGAAGTTTTGCTGTAATACTTCTCTAAAAACGTTTAGTTCCATCGCTGGGTTCTCTTCTTCACAAACACCAGTAATCCTCCTCTCCACTCGTCTTCCTGTCACATCTGTCACTGTTAACCAAGCTGCTTCGGTCTTTTATCCCCGTGTTTACTGGGATTATTTCAGGCTCTTGCTCCAAAGCATTAAATTTTCAGCCACCTCTATTCTATCCCTTACTGGTTCTATATGACTTATTAGTTCTGCAATGGTGTGCTAGTCTGCAACTTGTTTCCTTAGCTCTACGAAATCTCATTTTTCATCAATATGATACCATTTTAAAAACGTTTTTATTCGTATATGTAAAAAGTATGTGTCAATTACAATTTACATAAAAATATTGAGACCAAAGAGGTGAAATAATTTGTCTAAATAAAGTTGGTAGGATGGTATCATTCAACTATGTTATCTGTTTCTAAGATATGTGCTACTGACAGGATAGCTACAGTTTTAAGAAAACTGAATTATCCAGCCAAGGACTAAACATCTTTTTTTGTTTGTTTTGTTAATCCTCGCCCAAGGATATTTTTTCCACTGATTTTTAGAGAGAGTGGAAGGGAGGGAGAGAAGGAGAGAGAGAGAAAAACATCCATGTGAGAGAGACACATCGATTGGCTGGCTCTCGCTCATGCCCTGAACAGGGCCAGGGCACCCCAGGTACGTGTCCTTGACCAGGAATTGAACCCGAGACCCTTCAGTGTGCAGGCCAATGCTCTAACCACTGAACCACACCAGCCAGAGCAGGACTAAACATCTTTAGGTCAATGATCCAAAATGTGTAACTTTCCAAGAATAATATTCTTCCTCAAGGTACGTGTAGTGGTAGTCTTTGAAAATAGGAAAATAAACTGTCAGCAATCTGATCACCAGCACACATTCTATGTTTCAGATTCACAGTGAATGTGAGGGAAAATCTCTTCCACTTTCTTCTTGACTGATTTTGTTCTTCTGTTTCAGAGATTAAACAATTACAGACCTCATATAATTTCTCCATCAGAACTGAATCTAGAGAACGAAATTCCTCTGAGTCTGGCAAATTATTTCTTAATATATCTAGGCTCCACTCAGTATTCTTGAAAAGATGTCTCTCTCAAATGTATTTTCTCTCAGATATACTGTGGGTATATTAATATACCTATACTCACTCTGATGCTATCACATTCCTAAAATCTTGGGACAGGGTCTGGGAACAAACACCTATTTTTTTTTAAGTGAAAGATAAAAATGACAGGCTCTTCTGAAATGTTGAGCTGAAAAAGAACACAAGAACCTTCGCTGATGGTCGAGAAAACAAATGCGATTTATAGAAAACAATCATAAAAGATTTGAATTTTTTTAGGAAGAGAGGAGACGCTGCCATGGAAAGGGCAAGTGAGGTGCAGTCAAACCATCCCTGAACGGGCGGCGCAGCTCCTTCCAGCCTTGCAGCTTCGAATACGCCACTCAGCTTCTCTGTATTCGACTCTCCGTTCAGTGCATGAACAGTATTATTTCTGCCAAGTAGTGCATTTATATGTTTAATATAGAATATTAATTTTATATATTTCTATAAAGTTTATAAAGTGATTTTACAAAGAAAGCCTTATTCTTGGCAGGAACAAGCAAATATATAATTGATGAAGAAAAGTTTTAGTATATATATATATATATATATATATATATATATATATATATATGACATAGCATAAATTTCAACTATTTTATAAACTAATCATTAATCATCAAATAACACTTAGAGATACATCAGCATACTTATCCCTGGGCTAACTTTATTTTCCAATGTTAACATAAATTTCAAAAGAAAGCATTGACCAAAGGAACCCAGGAGAATCAAACAAACATTGTGAAATAACAAAAATCATAATCTAAATTCCAGGACTGATGATATTGGCAGTTGATTCCTACTTTACATACAGAAACCTTAATAGGTTACGGAATAAAACATAAAACTGAAGAATCTAGAAATCAAATAACACAAGAAATGTCACTTATATCAGTCAATACAAAAATAAGGAACATGAAAAACTGACAATAAAAGATGTAGCCAAAAAAAAAGTATAGTAACCCCTGAGGATTCCTTGAAATATAAAAGAAAAATTCAAGATAAATCTAGATAAAGACAAGATAAATCCAGAAAAGGCACGAATAAGGGGGAAAACAAAGCATTCAAAGTATTATCTAAAAGCTACCATGTCGGTTCAGGAAGTTTCTTTTCAGTGTCTGGAACATTCTAACAAAGAAAGCCAAACTTAATCATTGTGTCCACAATTTGGATGCCCTGTTTTACAACTGAGTGATGCTAGTTAAAATAGATGGACACTCTGAAGGAGGATACACTAGTAAAATTTGTTTTTACTCAAACAAGAGCTGGAGCATCTTCAAAACAGTATTGAGACCTTACGCAGTTGGCTCCAGCTCCGTTTCATCAAATTTACATTCAGCCCTCCAACACTATTCCAGAAGCCTGTCCCAAATAAGAACAGGGATGAAAATAAAGAGGAGTATTTCTTCACTATAGCTTTTATCTGAATTTTCTGTTTACTATATACAGTCTTGATTTCATACCAAGTTTATTTGACAAGCACTTGGTGGTAAAACTAGACACCAGATTTTTCCTTCATAAAAACCAACGTGGGTGGCGTCTTTGTATTTTTCATCTTTTTACAAGAGGATACCTCTTTGCAGTGGCATGAGCCCTCATAGAGCTGTGCGAGACTCTGCTGCCAGCCTGACTAGGCAGTCGAGAGTTAATTCCACCTCTCTAATTCCACTGGATTAATAATTATCACCAGATTCGGTCAATCTGAAGACAGGAAAGGAAAGAAATGCATAAAGAAAAGCATCATCATCAAGTAAAAATAAAGCTGCACGTACACGGCTCTATGCTAAGCATTATGCAAAATAAACAGACATGATTCCTGCCTTCCAGAGGCCTCCATGCAAAAGCAGATGGTGTCGACACAGACATATAAACAGACTTTCACAATGTAGAGCAGAGACATGATGGCTGCCAGTAGGGCAGAAATAAATCAACAACAGCTAAATATTTACAAAATGTGAGAGATTTATTATGTGCAATGGATTTTGTATAATACATAGCATAATCTCTGGAATTGGTGAGGGCTGAGTAAAGATACAGTTCTTTTGTGTCCTGATCCTGCTCTATCTTTGACTCCTCGTGTAACCGTAGGTTTTAATCTTACAGTGACTATTTGTTGCCCTATAAAAAGGAAATAACAGCATTTACATTTCTTCCAGGTTGTATACACTATAAGTGCATAGACTCATGAGAATATAACATAGAAAATTCTATTATGATTTCTAATCAAGTGAATCAGGATAGAAATTCAATTTTTAAATCCCTCATCAAAAATATTCTCCCATAATATACTTCATGATACCAGTTAACCATCTGGGGACCTGAACCTTTGAAACAGCTGACCTGAACTTTTGATTAGAGACAGGGAGAGTCAGTGTTATAAATGGTACTGTCATTCCCCATCAAACGTTGCCTGTTTTATTTCTCTGAAACTTCCTCTGGCCATCTTTATCTCTTTTTCCTTCTTTTCTCCGATTTCTTTCCTTTTCACCCTTTTTTGTCCTCTTCTAACTGTGGGGTCTACAGATATAAGATCACTATAACAGGCCCCTTAAACAGTGGGAAATGGGGAATGGGAACCAGGGACCTTTTACGCCCCAGTTTTAAAAAAGGAAGGAGCTTGCTTTTTAAATATTTTAAATACATTGTTAAAAGACTGAATTAAGAGATCTTGGAGATTACCCAGGCACAGGAAACATCTTTCAGCACCTACCCTGTGCCCTGTTCTTTTGCATCCAGGTGCATTCCACTGCTTGGATCATCCTTCCACTCGCTCGCTCCAGCTGAACCAAGCCGATACCTACTCACCTTTCCCCAGAGGTAAATCTTGCGTTTTGCTTCTGTCCTTTTCTTAAATATGTTCACAGCCTCCTGGACTTCTCCTCCTACACTGGCATGTATCACATCCTCCCTTATTCACCTATCATCTCTGTCATCCACAAGACTGAAAGGTCCATGTGGGCAGGAAATAGCACTTTTCTTTATCACCTGGCTCCCAGGCACTTAAGAGCCATTTAATGAAGGTTTGTTGAAGAGATGAATGACTAAGCCGATCATGTGACCAAAACAATTAAAATACGATCTAGGCCTCTTTTTTTTTTTTTTTTTTTTTTTTTTTAATCCTCACCTGAGGACATTTTTGCATTTGTCTTCAGATAGAGCAGGAGGGAGAGAGAGGAAGAGAGAGAGAGAGAAACATCGACGTGAAAGGGACACATCGAGTGGCTGCCTCCCGCACGACCCAACCAGGGCCGGGGACAAACTGCAACCGAGGTACGTGCCCTTAGCGGGAACCGAACCCGGGTCTCTGTGGACCGCAGGCCGATGCTCTAACCGCTGAGCCAAACCGGCCAGGGCCGATCTAGGCCTCTTGAGCAGCACTTTCCGACAGAGCTTTTGGCAGGAACGGAAATGGTCAGTATCTGTGCTGTCCACTGGTCGTGCAGCTACAGAGCACTGGACATATGATAATATGGCTGAATTTTTTATTTTATTTAATTTTCATTCATTTTAACAGCCACATGTGGCTAGTGGTAAACATAATGGACAGTGTAGCTCTAGAACCACACTGGGAATATAAAATATGTTTTGCTTGTATGGTTTAATATACTGAACGTTAAAGCAGTTTGCTCAAATAAAATTTCTGAAATGAAATTTCTCTTAACAGAATATGCAATTTTTGAAGGCAAGAATTTTATCTCATTTAGCCTCATCTTATATATAACAGCTATTTGAAAACATTGTTCAGTTAAACTGAATGGAGATACCAACTGTTCAAATATAAAGACTTTCATGTCTCTTGTTTTCTTTCCAGTTTAAGAATAGACGGTAAAACTAAAAACCAGACAACTACCATTAACGCAGAACAAAACCAAAAAACACGTTGTGTTATCTGGACTGCACCCTCCACTGCATCAATAAGCAGCGACCTAAAGGCTTTACTCTCAGAAAAGGAACCAAGGGAAGAAGGTTCCTACATGCGTCCCACATCTCCACCTCTGTTCCATCTTTGCTCATGCTATTTTCTTTACCAAAAGCTTAACTCTTAGCCCAGTCCCATCTTAATCTGCCCCAATTCTATATGTACTACAATGTCTAGTTCACATACCCCTCCTTTGAGAGGCATTCACCTTGACAAAAAAGGATGGGATCTGTCTTACCTACAGAGTCCCCTGCTTTGTTCTACAGACGCTTGTCAAGTTCGTTAAGTACAATTGACATTAGTCACATAGAATCTGATGTCTCACTTTTCTGAACTACCACCAATATCTACAGGTAATGTTTCATCTTTGTCACCACAAATTCTAAAAATTAAAAGTCTTGGATTGAGTCAAGCATCTTTTACACATCAGGCTATTTCTTGATTTGGTGTATTTCCAGACCTAGAGAATATCTTTCATACGAAACAGAGGAAACCAGAAACAAGAGGAGTCAGACACTGCGTCACGAAAACCATGCCACTGAGTGACAGGAGAGACATGCTCTGCGGAATCCCAAGCTTCATCGCCAGAACAAGTCCCTGGAGACATTCTGTTCTCTTGTGACATTTGAAAATACCTTCAGGTCCTAAGAATATATTGCTTTCTTGTGATCCAGCCATAAGCAGTAACAGCACCATCACCATTTATATTTCTGAATCCAAGACACGTGCATCAGCCTAAAGTAGCTGACAACAAAAGTCTTCACGACTCTTGGCAACAGTGAAGCCATTTTATGAGCCTTAAAGACATTGAAGTCATTCAAGTCCCCAAAAATGGTTATAAGGAAAAAAAACTCTGAGTACAGATGTTCATGGACTTGTCTTCTATTGTTTTAAGTCAGAAAAAAAAAAGACAAGAAATAAAATTAACTATATATCCTCAATTGTGTCCTCACTGAAACTCAACAACTTATCTCATTTTATCTATTTATCACTGCAACTACACCACATCTTTCCTCCTCTCTCCTTTCTCCTCATTCCTAGGTAATGGCCTTACCTTTCTTTAATAAGATGTCTGAGCTCATGTGGCATATGCTCCCACAGCATCCATCCCCTCTGCCAGGAAGCACCCCTGGAGCTTCCCCATCTTTTGTCCTCTTTCCCCTCTGATCTCTAAATATTTCCTCCCAATGTCAATACTTCAACCCATACACTTGACCTCCTTTCCAGACTCCTTTGACATCTGTCAGTCAGTAATCAACCCCCTACTCTCCAGTACCTTCTCTCCCTCCTTCTCCAAAGGCTCCTTTACTTCTGCCTACAAACTGTTCATTTTCCCATTTAAAAAGAAAAGAGAAAAAAAGCGCCTTCCTTTCACCCTGGTACTCCTATAGCTAACATTTCATCTCTCTATTCCCATTCATCTTTCTTTATGATTTACTTATTCTTTACCTTCCTGGATCCTTCCACCCATATCACTGTATTAAAACTATCTCCTCGCCCTGGCCGATTTGGCTCAGCGGTTAGAGCGTCGGCCTGCGGTCCAGAGAGATCCGGGTTCGATTCCCGCTAGGGGCATGTACCTCGGTTGCAGTTTGTCCCAGGCCCTGGTTGGTCATGCGGGAGGCAGCCACTCGATGTGTCCCTTTCATGTTGATGTTTCTCTCTCTCTCTTCCTCTCTCTCCCTCCCACTCTATCTGAACAAAAAATGAAAAAATGTCCTCAGGTGAGGATAAAAAAAAAAAAAACAACTATCTCCTCAAAGACCATATGTGACTTCAAAACCACCAAACCTAAAGGTCTTTTTTTTTTTTTTAATCCTCATTGGAGGATATGTTTTTTTGTTGTTGTTTTTTTATCCTCACCTGAGGACATTTTTGCATTTATCTTCAGATAGAGCGGGAGGGAGAGAGGGGGGAAGAGAGAGAGAGAAACATCGATGTGAAAGAGACACATCGACTGGTCGCCACCCACACAGCCCCATGGGGCCAGGGACAAACTGCAACCGAGGTACATGCCCTTAGCGGGAACCGAAACCAGGACTCTCTGGTCCGCGGGCCGACGCTCTAACCGCTGAGCCAAACCAGCCAGGGCGAGGATATGTTTTTATTAATTTGAGAGAGAGGGAAAGAGAAAGGGGGAGAGAGGAGAGAGAGAGAAACATTGATGTGAGAGAGAAACATGGATAGGTTGCCTCCCATACACACCCCAACCAAGGATCGACTGGGGATTGAAATCACAACTAAACATGTTTTCTAAATCCTCATCTATTTCCTTCTCTCATCAATCTTTCAGAGAACATCTTTACTTCACCTCATTACATTTCATATGTAATTTTTTTTTCCTTGAAGAAAGCAGCTATACCATCTGTCCTTCCTCAAAAGATGTTTTAGACCAGGCCAAACTTCAAGATGTCATAGGGACAGGTTTAGACCACAGGAGGCGTATCTTATCGCAGTGATATGTTCTATTTTTTGTTGTTGTTGTTGTTAAGCCTCACCAGAGGATATTTTTTCCATTGATTTTTTTAGAGACAGTGAAAGGGAGGGAGGGAGAGGGAGTGAGAAAGAGAGAGAGAGAGAGAGAGAGAGAGAGAGAGAGAGAGAGAGAGAGAGAGAGAGAGAAACATCGATGTGAGAGAGCCACATCAGTTGGTTGCCTCCCACATGTGCCCTGACTAGGGCCAGATATCGAACCTTCCACCCAGGTAGGTGCCCTTGACTGGAAATCAAACCCACCACCCTACTGTGTGCCGGTGACACTAACCACTGAGCCACACCGGCCAGGGCGATATATTTTGACTTTTATAAGTGCTCTGGCTGTGTTCACGTACACTGTCCGAATGTATGATGTAGTTTAATATCACTTCTCCCGTATAGCTGATAATGCATTAATATGCAGAAACACTTCATTCTTCTTCCACGCACAGATTTTATCTGCTTAAAATTTCACACTGGTATGTACTTTGTTATTGACAATATATAAAATGATACTTTCAAAAGTTTGGACAACTTTTTAAATTTCCAGTCATGATTTTCTCTATAGTGAAGCTGGGAGAATTTTCTACCTGTGGTTTTGGCAACATTGGGTAACCTAAGGATGACTATTGTACCTTTTGTGATGATACTGATACTAGAGTAGCAATAAAAATTAAGGAAATTCTGAAATTAAAACACTGGAAAGAGTGAATAATAATCAATCATTCATTCTGGTCTTTATTTATCCCAATGAAGAATTTTTTAAATAGCTATATGTTAGTTTGAACATTCTAATAGCATTTGGAAATATCTATTGCTTTTACCAACATTTGTAAATCACATGGGGTTATGTGCTCAAAAGAACATGAGATGCAGAAATGTTTCCATATGCTAGAAAATGGTTCCATCATTTTAATAAGACAGCAAAAAGGTGGTTTATTCTGTAAATAAACACTAAGCTATAGAAGGTGCCCTTTTGAGAATGAAGTAACTTCAGGGTTAACTATAAACAACTTTGCAGCCATCTGAGATCACCTTACAAAACAATAGAATAGTATGAAGTTGATTATGATTTGCATAAGTTATAAAAACATGCTACTATGGTTTAAATATAATTTAATATTCTAAGTGTATGTAAACTCAAACTCTCATCTACTGAAAGAAAGGTCCACTGTGACTCTCGTGATCAGAGAATCAAGAAGAGACAGGTTTCAACTTTCCAGCTTCAAAACTTTAAACCATTCTTACTCCTCTCTGTCCAAGTCTGTACACAAAGAGGACAGTAAGTTTTGGGAAGTTTTGGGAAGAATGAATGCTACATTAAAGGCTAGAGGCAACTGCCTTATTTGGTTAATAAATAATTTAATTGTTCAAGTTCTATTCTTTGGAAAATGTTCATAAAGATTTCACTTGACTGTAGCACCCTACCATAGAAGAAAAAGACCAAAAGCTCTTGGACAACCAGACAACATTGTTGTTATAAGCCTCACTCAATGAGTGACAGTATATTTCAGTGGCTACAAAACCACAGGCTACCAACTGCATATAATGTAAGCAACTTTACCACCAAAACAAAAACACTGTAACACTGCATACTGAGGAGCATTTATCTCCAGACCCAATTCCTACTGCAAGAGGTCTGTACTGTTTCTACTCTGTCCCAGAAGATGCCCAGAGTTCATGGACTTCAATTTAAAACTTAGTCTATGTTTCCTCATCAATTACATACCTTTCTATATCACAGGAGCTTGGGATCATATGAAAAATTAAAAGAAAAATGTTAAATGTCCCAAGATGAAAGGGGTTCTTAGCAATTCAGGGTATCACTAGCCTGACTGTACATAAAAAGTTTTCACCAAATGGCACAGCCATCGAGAAGTTACCGTAGTCTTACTGTACACAAACTACACTAGTCCCTCAGACTCCCACTGCTGACTGACACTGTCTTGCTTTAGATATTTTAATACCATTTAACCAATGGCAAATTTTGACATTCTAGTATATTCATGTTTTCCTTATTCTTCCTGATTCTTATGTGGAAGACAGTTTAGCTCATGTTGTTTTTTATTGTTGGTTTTATGAAGAACTGTCAAGAGTTGGAGAGAGAAGGAAGGTCTTGCTTTCCCTTGACTACAATTACACCTACGTAAATACTTTAATACAGCAATACATTCAAGGTAGGCATGATTCTTTCTCTTTTCTGAAAGTGCTCCCTGGTCTATCCAACAATCACATGACTGCATACATCTTCACATCTCCATGACCTACTTCCAATCCTATAGATTTCAAAGAAACTCTTTCACGTATCTAATAGTCTACAAGGTCTATAAGGGCAGGGCCCAAGTCAGTTTTAGTCACTGTATTATGTCCAGTGCCTAGAATGCCTGGCACACTGTAGATTCTCAAAAAATACAACCATAATTCAAGAATGTAACTCTTAAAGCAGCCACTAAGTATGTGAATGTGGCAAGTTACTAAACATCTCTGAGACACTTTGTTTATCTTTTGGAAAAGGGAATAATAATCCTCATAGAGTTATTACTAAGATTAAGGAAGATCAAGTACATAAAGCACAGTGTAGTAGTAACAAAAGTCCTATAATTATCCTTTAGTACAGACCTGTATTTAAGGCCTATTAGAATAACTATAGCTGAATTGTTAAATGTGACTACATTTTTATAAAATAAATAATAATAATAAAGGGTAAAATAAAGCCCTAGGAGCGAAAACATTAAATACCAAGACAAAGATGGGGGGAAAAACTCTCATAAATAAGGCAGTATTTTGAAACAAAATAACTTCCATATATACTTGTGACTGAAAACACAATATTTTCCAAGTGACAAGCCTGGCCCAAACATAGCAACTGGGAGATTTATTTTTGCTAAAATTATTATCCAGTTCTGCCTGAAAAATCCTTACTTCTTAGAGGCATGTACTCTAAGATGAAATCGACTTCGTGGTGAAGAGAAAAAAAAAAAAAATCCCATTAAAATGTGCTTCAGTTTTCTTTTCCCCTCTTGTAGTGTTTTCTTTAAAAACTAAGCCTAAAGCGCCATCTACTGTGTCTGTTCGGATTACATTACTTTTGTTGGTTTTATCAGAGTGCTGCAGAAATGCAAAATGTAGCAAATTTAGAATCTGTTACTTTAAAGTCCTACTCCAAATAAATTAAAGAGGGTGTGTTTTTTTGTTACATATTTTAATACAATATACTTAGGTGTAAATGCATACCTATACCACACACACACACACACACACACACACACATACACACACACATATTCTCATACCTGAGCAATCAATGTTCCTGCTTTTCCCCACCCCCCTTCTTAGATAGGTCCAAACTCATTATAAAAAGCATCACAACAAGGACCAAAATGCTTACTTCTATAAATTAGAGGTACAAGTAATGATAATGTTTATCGAGGGCTTACTGTGTGCCAGAGAGTGTTTTAAGTGCTTTTCACTCATGTCTCCTGTAATCGTCACAAAAACCCTTTGAGACAGGTGCCATTAGTATTATCTCCATTTTACAGAACAGGAAATTGAGGCACAGAGAAATTATTAAAATTTTGCTCAAGGTTACACTGTTAGTAAGTGACCAAACTATGGCTGAACCCAGACATTCTGGCTCCAGAAACCATATGTTAACCATGATACTGAGCTTTCTATTACTGTCAATGGGTTCCAAGAAATATTTATCACACTTCTGTCATCAGAACTGCATAAGACAAACTCTACATCAAGCTTTATTTCAATACATTCTAACATCATTCCACCTTTAGGCTTTTTTGTGTATATTTATATTTAGGAGGTGTTATTTTTATGCCTAGAAAAACTTGTTCAAACACCTGGGCCTTACTCTGGAGATTCTGATTTGCTGTCTGAGCTGGGATTTGAAGGCCTTGTTTTTAGCAAGTCCTGCCCAATGGCTGACTAGCCGGCTACACTGGGAACAGGGAGTCTACGGCATATTTTAGTTTTACTCTTGGGCTATCCATATGCTCTTAGATTAGAAGTTCTCCTGACTTTTCTCTTATTTGAAGAGTTTAAATACAGAGAATATGAAGGCAAAACTGTCATAAATTTAAATATGTGGGGGGATTTTGTGTTTATATTGACTTTCAAAGTAGGGAAGCACAGGATTGGCATACGGAAAATTTTTATTTTGTTTTAATACTCGAAAGAGTGAAGAAGAAATGAAGTAAGCCTCTCTAGCTATGCCTGTACACAAACTCTTTTCTGACCCTCCAGATAACTTATTCTCTGAACTGGTGGTTTTCAAAAGCTACTCCAGGGATTTCCATTGAGGGAGAAAAGAGAAGGCAAGGATTCAGCGCCATTCCCATCTCACCCTCACTCACTAGGACTCCACTGCCGCTGGGGTGACTGACTGCTGTCTGTTTCACGTGGAAATACCACCGTGTAAATAAACCAAGCATCTTGAGGTAATGGGTTGTGACTCATTGTTCTTTGGAAATGGATGGATGAATGGATTGATGGATGGACGGACGGACGGACGGATGGACAGATGGATATAGATGGCCAGCCCACAGCTCCTGTGGCAGTGGCTGTCTTATTTATTAACCCACAGGGTCTTTTTCATTACATAGATGGAAGCTCTAGCGAGGAAATATCAATGCATTAATTAAAGGAATCTCAAGTTACTACACAACCTCCTGCTTCCTCCCTAAGAGTATGCTTGGGGACATAGAACTCTACCAATTTTAAAAAGAGAAGGTTACTTATAAACATGGTATGCTATAGTGCAATGAAACAGGTGTTTTAACAAGTCTCTATAACTTACATACCTAAATGAGTGATGTTTGTGAAATAAATCGACTGATAACTTATTCTAAAGGAAATCCTGCCATTTGTGACAACATGGATGAAATTAGAGGACACTATACTGAGTGAAACTAGCCAGACACAGAGAGACAAATACTGCATGATCTCACTTACATGTGGAATATAAAAAAGTCAAGCTCACAGAAGCAGAGAATAGAAAGTAACCTAAGAAATGAAGACTTGCCCTGGCCTGTTCTCTCAGTGGTTAGATCGCTGGCCTGCAAACCAATGAGTGCCAGGTTCGATTCCAGTCAAGGGCACGTACCTCAGTTGTGGTTTATCCCCGGCCCTGGTTGGGTCGTGCGGGAGGCAACCAGTCAATGTGTCTCTCTCACATCGATGTTTCTCTCTCTCTCTCTCTCCCTCCCTCCCACTCTATCTGATGATAAATAGAAAAATAGCCTTGGGTGAGGATTTAAAAAAAAAAAAAAATGAAGACCTGCCACTACAGAAAAAAGTCAAAAGAATGTACTAGGAGCTATTCCCCCCCCCCAAAAAAAAGAAACATGCATAAAATAAGTATAAAATTTTCTGTGACCATTTCAAGGGAAACAGCTTTGATTTGGAAGTATTGGTGCTGGCATTAATAAAGAAATTCAGACACCATATTTTCCACTCACTGCCCTTTATAATTACAACTACTGCCACTGTAGTTTCCACTTCCTGTATATCACAATGTTCATTGTCCTAAGTCTCCCTTTCACAAGAGGAATCGAAGTTACGTCCTTCACAGGGACCCCACAGTCTTTCTCTTGGAGGACTTGGCAGGCTCTGTAAAGTCGATGCTGACGCTACCCCTGCTACTTCACATAACCCTTCACTTCAAGTTCAGTGTGTCTGCCACCACATTGCCCAATTCTTCCTCTACTCCAAATATTCTGAAGAAGCTTCCCAGAAATCCCTGTTTGGATCAGCAAAAACAATTTGGTGTCATCAGCAGATTTCACCATTTCCTTTTGGAGTCATTAAAACATTAAACAAGCATGATCTTGAGATCAGCCCTTGGAGTTCCCACTATTAACCTCTCTCCAGCTGAAGTCACCTCGTTCCCTGTTATGTGGTGGTTCCCATCATAGGACCAGGATGTGTTTATTCACTAAAAGTTTAAACTTGCATGGATTTTTTTAAACTGAAAGTTGCAAAATGCATTACAAAAGTAAAGGGGGGAAAATTCCCAAAGGAAAGGCCAAAATAACCAGCAAAGAGAAACAGCTCCTACTTGAGTGGTCTTATCCAAGCACTCAAACCACCTCATAGTCAACTGATTCTGAAACCTCAACAGAATTTTGACCTTCGCCCTCCAATCATTTGCTTCTTTTATAATCATATGAGTAAATGTATTGAGAACATTAGAAAATTCTATATGAATTATAACTAGCAGGTCCAACTACTTTATTAGCTTTTTCCCCTCTTTATTACATTGGAAGGGAAAAAAGCAAACAGTCCTTAACCAGAAAGTAAAAAAGCAAACAACTTTCTCCTCAAACTGGTCTGCACTCTGAACAAGAGAAATCACTCTTTTATTCAAGTGCAAATCTGTTTGAAGCTTTCATTCTGCTTTCCCAGCCTGCTGTCTGTAGCTGCATAAAAGATGAGATGTGGGAATAAAAGAAAACTCAGATTGGGGCCAAAAAGCAATGCTGTCCATATGCAAACCCATTCAAAGAGCAGCATGGCTTCCCTACAGCCCTTCCCACTTTTTCAAAAGGAGGAGGTATTATACTGTACCATCAAATGGAATCAGGGAAAAATAAGGTTACTATACTATACACTCTCCACCCCCATTCCCGACGCAGCGCCTGAGGCTTCTCGGGGTCACCCTTTATCTGTAAACTAGGTGGAATGAGGCAGGGTCAGGGGCGTGACCTCACAGGTCTCTCTTAAGATGCTTGCAGAGCAAGAGAGTGGCAGAGGCACAGCGGCAGAAAGCAGAGCTTACCTATCTTACCCCACACAAAATCAAGGCAAACATCTTCCCCCAACAAGCCAAATCTGCTGTAGACTTTCAGAAAGTCTGGCAGGCAAATTAGCCTACATTTGAGGGTATCGGGTAACTTTCTAATCTCAGGCCAACAGTGAACCACACAATTGAAAAAGTTCACCATCAGAATCAAACTCTGCTGGGATTAGAAACATATTCTCAGAGGATTTTACTCAGATGCCATTATAACTCCATGTTATTTTTAATACTATTCTTTGGATTTTGCCCCACACAGAATTCCCAAGTCACAGGAGGACCATGAACAATGTCCAGATGTATAAAATGCAAAAATACTTCCCTCCTACTTGTGCATTCCAAGATAAATACCACAAGAAGCACGTGTGACTAAACTCAGAGCTCATTCCAAATTAAATACTGCATCATGTGCAGTGTCGGGCTTGAAAAACAAAACTGCACAAATAGTCTACACGGCTCATAAGCCAGACTTGGGCAAGCACATGACCACGTTATAAGAAGGAAACATGAATTGGAGAGTAGGGGTAAAGGGTGAGAAAAGTCTCAGTCATGACCTTTCCCAGAAAATTGGTGCTATTTTCAGAATACTTGTATAATATGGGACATAGATGAAAGAGGAAATAGTATTTTTTTTGTTTTCTTTTCTACTCATGACCCTCAACTCTAAAACCACCCAGCAAATAGGAAAACCCTACAAAGATTTCAAAATCCCTAGCTAAACCATACACAAACATTAAATACACACACACACACACACACACACACACACACACACACACACACTAAATACTTAAATGTCTGGCTGGCCAGCCCAGACAGAATTCTTTTGACCTGTAAACTAAGTTCTGGACAGAGTACATGGAGCCATAGGGGGCAGGGAAACAGGACATTTAGGTCATGAGAAAAGACTTTTACATTATTTTCATTGTTTCAAAAATCAAAGTAAAAAATACAGGGATGGATGAATAGATAATAGACAGGCAGAGAAACAGTTTAGCTAACTGAGTGAGTTCTTCTCCTACTACTTATCCTAAGTGAATGAAAGCTTTTAATAAATTAAGATTGAGAAATGTTTATTGAAATATCTTGTTTTTTGAAATTATGTAACATTTGACAGATACAAAAGAATATATACAGGGTGGGGCAAAAGTAGGCCTACAGTTGTTCATATGAAAAAGAATACAATAACTAATAAGTAATAATATAAGAACAAACTGTTTCACGTACTCACAACTGTAAACCTACTTTTGCCCCACCCTGTAAAGATAATGTAGGTTATGCAGCAGTATAATGATAAAATATATACCTATGAACTCATCACCTAATTCATTAATTAGAATATTCCCCATCCCACTGACGTTACACATGGTCCCCTCCTGAATCCCATCTTCCAGCCTCCCTCCCACTGGTCATCACTATTCTGAACTGTGCATTTATTTTATTCTTGCCTTTTATAAAAATAGTTTCCAACACAGCTGATAGAGTGTTCAAATTTATTTGGTAACCCCCCTCTGGGTATGCTTTCACAATGGGGAGAAAAAGGTCCTTCCCCATTGGACCTATGAAAAAGGTCCAACATATAAATAAATAGCATCTATTGTGCGTCTGTCTTTCTCCAAATGTAAGTATCTCAGGATCAGTAATTATGTTTATTTGCTCTAACTTCCCAGTACCTAGCAGAGTGATAGGTACAGAATAAGTGTCAAATAATTATTTTTCAACTAATCTTTCAAATCAAAGCTCAAATGCCTTAAATGTCTCATAGTCAGAGCTGGTCAACAACAACAAACATTACTCTTTTGATTATTATCTTTCTTCTAGGACAGATCTCCTATTGCCAAGCCCCAGGCCCACATTTATCAATTCTCTCCTTAGATTGTGAACCAATATAACTGCATCACACACTAGATAAAATCTTAAGTGGCAGTGAAATTGTCAAATGTGACTATTTCCTCCAGACTTAAGAGAGAGCTGACTCCTTGGTCTGAGAGAGCACAGTTATCACACAAAGTTTGATTTCATTTGAGCTATACTTCACCACAGAGGCCAGTAAGACATGGAGGAGTCGATTGTTTTCTAATCAAGAACAACATCATCTGCAAAGAAAACTATACACAAATTGACTAAGAAGTCCCTGCTATTTGACAGCAAAGAATTTCACAACCACCTTAAAATAGCTTTACATTATGTACTGAACACAAGTCTCTCGGGGGCTATGTTCTAAAGGATAAGCCTACACCCTCAATTATGTCACCATTATGAAACATGCTCATGATTACAAATTTGTCCATCAGCCTCAAAGAGCAAAACTGACAGTTAATGCCGCTTCAGATTCAAAATTATATTGTGTGGCCTCCCCCAGAAGTATTAATGTTGGAAAACTTCTCTGACTCATCTCTTCATTCTGATCAAAGCACAAGATTAAGATGAAAAGGATCCAAAATATCTTTCTGGGTGTGGAGAGGAGTCAGGAGAGAATGTGCCTGAGGAACTTACACCAGTCTGAAAACGTCAATCTAAAGGATTTTTCTTAAGAGACAACTGTATTGTAATTCCAAAAGGTTTCATTGTTACACTTCAGAAGCAAAGGTTAGGGAACAGTTCACATAAAGAAATGTTGACTACGGTCTGGAATTAGTTCCTATATTGTAAAAAATGAACATTTTAAAAATTTAAAAGCACTACAGTACATGCCAGGCTATTTGACAAAACCCACATCTCTTCAACAATACAGCTGAGAAGCCTTGGTCAAGAATCCACGCTGAATATGATAGATCATTCCAGGGAAAAACTTTGAAAAGGTAAACATCTTTCTCAGAAGGCTTTTAGTACTCTATTTCAACCTCTTACTGCAAAAAAAAAAGATCACTCATCTGTGCCTATCATTGGTCAGATAGGACTATTTCTTAATTTATCTAAGTCAACTTTAAAAATATCTTCACTGCCCTGGCTGGTTTGGCTCAGTGGTTAGAGCATCAGTCCATGGACCAATGAGTCTCAGGTTTGATTCCGGTCAAGGGCATATACCTGGGTTGCGGTCCATCCCCAGCCCGGGGTCATGTGGGAGGCAACCAGTTGATGTGTCTCTCTCACATCAATGTTTCTCTCTCTCCCCCATCCTCTCTCTCTCTTTCTTTTCCTCTCTCTTTCCCTCCCTCCCTCCCACTATATCTGATGATAAACAGAAAAATATCCTTGGGTGAGGATTAAAAAAAAAATAAATAAATAAATAAATAAATAAATAAATAAATAAATAAATAAATAAATAAAATAAAAACATCTTCGCTACTACCACTGCACTTTGATATCAAGCTGAAAGTGCAGTAAGGGGACAAAGAATTCTCTCAGATGTACTACTTGGAGATACTGGTCAAAAAAGATGGGCAAGCTGGTGGGAATGCAGACTGGTGCAGCCACTGTGGAAAACAGTATGGTGTTTCCTCAAAAAATTAAAAATTGATCTGCCATTTGACCCAGTGATCCCACTTCTAGGAATATACCCTAAGAAGCCTGAAACACCAATCAGAAAGAATATATGCACCCCTATGTTCATAGCAGCACTATTTACAATTGCCAAGATCTGGAAACAGCCCAAGTGTCCATCAATAGGTAAGTGGATAAAAAAGCCATGGCACATATACACCATGGAATACTATGCAGCTGTAAGAAAGAAAGATCTCTTATCCTTTGAGACAACATGGAGGGACCTCGAGAGTATTATGCTAAGCGAAATAAGCCAATCAGAGAAAGACAAATACCACATGATCTCACTTATTTGTAGAATATAATGAACAAAGTGGGCTGTTGAATAAAATAGACCGAGAGACATAGAAAGGAGTATGGTTCAGACTGACAGACCTCAGAGTACGGGGGTGGGGAGGATGGATGAGATGAACCAAGAACTTATATGCATGTATGCATAACCAATGGACATAGACAACATGCTAGGGGGGTGAGGGGGCAGGGTAGAGAGGAGGGGCTGGGGGGGGAGGAGAAACATCTGTAACAAAAATAAATTAATAAAAATTGAAGAAGAAGAAAAAAAAGATGGGCAAGCGAGCACAACCATCTCAGTATGTCACTCCATGAACACCAAAGCTGTCTACCTGCTCAGTTAGCAACAGGGAAACAAAGACACACCCTATTTTCTCTACCTACCTCCCCTCCACCATCTAAACACAAGTTTGTATCCAAAGGGTTACTCTCGTTGTACCTAAAGTCAGAGAAAGACAAGAGCTTGTAGCATTATGATGCTGATCAACTGTGAAAGCATTTATCAGATGGTGACTTAACAAAAGTAGAACTACTATAACCCCTTCTGGAATCAGTTGGTCCTTTATTGTTTTTGTTTTATTTTTAGCTATATCTCTAAAAATATATCTCGCATGAGCCTCAAAAGAAGGAAACAACTATTATTTTCTCACTATCCCAACCCGTAGCATTTCCCTACTAGCTTGTAACTAGGATAACACAGACAGTATGAAGAAGGCGTGTTATACGCTAGAGGACATTGTTTTACTCTTAGTAGTTTAGCTCCTTTTTGGCCTCCTATAATTGCATTCCATATTGATTTAAGGAACAGCTTTGACTATCAATAAAAGACAACTGTCAACACCCTGTTCATCCCCTTTCATGGCAACCTACATGATACGACCAAGTACACTCACTGAAATAAATCTAAACCACATTTCATTATGTTTAAATATTTCATTTATATATATATAAACATATTTGTGCTTCTAAGAAGCAAGCAGTGAAAAGACAGAAAGAAAACATTTGAAAATCAAATATCTGATAAAAGATATATCTAGAATATATAATGAGCTTTCGCAATTCAATAATAAAAAGACAAGCAATTCAGCCCAGTTGGTGTGGCTCAGTGGTTGAGCGTATACCCATGCACCAAGAGGTCATTGGTTCGATTCCTGGTCAGGGCACATGCCCAGGTTGTGGGCCCGATCAGCCAATTGATGTTCTTTCTCATCGATGTTTCTATTTCTCTCTCTCTTATTTCCTCTCTCTCTCTAAAAATCAGTAAAGAAAAAATATTTAAAAAAAAAAAAAGACAAGCAATTCAATTAAAAATATGCAAAGGATTTCAAAAGACCTTTCTCCAAAGAAGATGTACAAATGGTTGATGAGCACATCAAAAGATTCTCAACCTCATTAGCCATTAGGAAATGCAAATCAAAACCACAATGAGGTACCATTCCATACTCACTACTACGGTGGTTATAATTAAACAACAACAACCAAAAGACAAGTATTGACAAGGATGTGGAGAAACTGGAACCCTCATTCATTGCTGATAGGATTGTAAAATGGTGAAGCCACTTTGGAAAACAGCTCCTCAAAATGTTAAACACAGTTACCATATGATCCAGCAATTCTACTCCTCGGTATATAAACAAGAGAAATGAAAACATATGTGCAGACAAAAACTTGTACATGGATACTTATAGCTGCATTATTCACAACAGCCAAAATATAAAAACAAACCAAACGTCCATCAACTGATGAATGGATAAACAAAATGAGGATATCCACACAATGGCATAATATTTGGCAATGAAAAGGAATGAAGTACTGATTACATGCTACAACATGGATAAACTTTGAAAACAATATGCTAACTGAAAGAGGCCAGTCACAAAGACCACATATTGTATGATTCCATTTTTTGAAACCTCCAGCATAGGCAAGTCCATAGAGACAGAAAATAGTAGTTGCCAGCGGTTGGTGGGAGGTTTTATCTGATAGGAAAATGAAATAGAGGATATAAAACAAATAAAATTAAAAATAAAAAGTATTCTTTTCCATATCATCTAATTTACTCTACAAAGAAGGGGTCAAGATTTTAAGTTCAAATATTTTAAGCTCCCGTTGCTTATAAACTCAGAGGGTAGAAAGAACATCTTTTCACCATGATATCCTCAGTCAGATTCCCTGACTCATTAAATACACGTCAAATAAATGAATAACCAAATAGATGAACCCAAAGCAAATGCCATAGGAACCACTGGTAATTGATGACATTTTACAACTTCCTTCACAATATACCTGTTTTCCTTTCTTCTCCTCTCTTTTCTTCCTCTCCTACTTCTTTTCTCTGTTTATCTTTCTCTCTTATTTTAAACCTATGCGATAGGACTGACACCAGCTGTTGTCACTGGCCATTGCTTTGCTAGATTGATCCTAGTGGTAGCAATAAAGTGCTTCCATTTTCTAATTATAAAGCGCCACCTAGTGGTCTAATATCCCCTTATCCAAAAGGTTCCAGGATAAATTAACTAAGAAACATCATCTACAACCAAGCTGTCAGAAGTTACTAATGTTGACACTCCACAAAGATTCATAGTCATACATATATTTACTTTGTTTCTTACCCTAAAGCAGAAACATTGTTACTTTAATTCTGAGAGAATTAGCAAAGGTCCAATTCCATTGTAATATTTTCCTTACATTGCTCTTTAAACGCTATAAAATACCAATCTGATTATATTTTCCACTACCTGCAATAATGTTTCCTAAACTTACCTGGTCATAATCTAACAAGATGTTAACTGGTATTGACCTATTGTCCCAGAATCGGTTATGACAGCCCACAGCTGAGAGCAAGAAGCAGTCAATGCCCAAATCCTAGAGAAAGCACCAAAAATTATGTCCAGATATCTCCCTCAAGGTTTAAGAAGTAACAGAACTGGCTGGTGTATTCAGCAACACTCCCAAGGACAGAAGTAAGGCAAGGAAAGGGAGAGAGAGTCTGGAAGTCTGGACTCACAGGGGTGGCATCATTAACTAAGTGAGCACTTCCAGAGAGTTGGTCATACAGACTGGGAGGTGAAGATGTCTGCAAGAAGGAGAGACTGGCAGCTTGGTCCCAAGTTGGCTGCTTAATGGGCTGCAGAACCTATAAGCAACTGAACATAGAGATATATGTAAATAATTGTCTGGAGATCTCTGAAAGAAGAGGACTAGATAGAGTAGTCCATGTACAAAGCCCAAACCCCAAAAAGGACTATAGAGTATGCAGCTTGCCTGGAAGACTTTGATCCTTGGAGGGCACATAAAAAGGCCTTATCAGTTCCAATGACCCCAAGGGCAGAGTATGAAGTAAAAGAAAGATGGGAAAAGGGGATGCCTAGGAGTATGCCCACCCTATGAAGAATGGACCACTAACAGGGACCAGTGGGGGAAGCTATGGTTACCCTTCTCTGTGAGGGTCCTCATGGAGAGAAGAGGTGCAGTTAGACACGAAGATTTAGAACACTGCCCTCCACCAACCACTCAGAAGACCTCTAATTCCCCTCTTCCCATACTCAGTTGCCAATACAGAGAATCTGGATCTTGAAAAGGGAGGACACAGTATCTTTCAGCCAGGGAACAAGCAGCAAGAGTCACAGCTGTAGCCTGCACTGGGAGGATATGTTTCCCAAAGTTTTATGCTGGCCTAGACTGTTTTAATAACAACAAAAATATACATGCACACACACACAGAAAGAGAAAATTGTGGAATGCGCTCTTACTTGAAATCTCACATAAACTAGAAAATTTTGGAAACAATACTTGCTTATAACCTAATAAATTGAATTTGCTCAATAAATTGGTTACAATAAGAACTACCAGGGCACTTGTTAAAAACACAGATTCCCAGCCCTCCTCTGAGGATTCTGATTTTCCCAGGCAGAGGTGAAGTTTAGGAATTTGGTTTTTGTCTTGTTTTGTTTTAACTTTCTAAGTGATTCTTATAAACACAAAAATATGAGAAACACTGCTTAGGAGGAACTGATTAACTCAAGTGTAGCACGCATGCTCTATGAAATGGCTCTCACATGCTTCCCTAGCCCTTTCTGACTCGGCTACAAACAGAAATGTTTGCGATTTCCGCAATAGTATTACATCTCCATGTCTGTTTTCTTAACACATACTTTTCTTAGGATGACCTTTGCTCTTTGTTCATTTGGTAAGTATTACCTATAGCTTTTTAGCTCTCTGTTTTGTTACATTTGTTTATATTTCAAATTTCTTTCTTTTGGACTAAGAATTATTAGATGGCAGGAATGATGTCATAACTTGTCCTGAATTCACAAGACCTAGCACAGAGCTTGACATGTCAATGTTTGTTGAGAGGATTAGCTAATGTTCCCAGTTCCCTGGATGTCCATATATTACAGAAACTTAACTAAAATAAAATCTTATACAATATTAGTAAGTAATAATCTTCATTTAGATTATCTTTTTCTCCCCTTGCAGTTTTTCTTCTAATATTCACTTCATCAACTGGCCAAATGATAAATTAGATGAGGCATAAACACAGTTCTACTTTTATATGAGAAATACTGATATAACATAAAACTGCTACATTTTACATTATAAACAAAGTATACAAAAGAAAAAAAGCAAAGTTTAGACCAAATAGTTTATTAATTAGGCAGCATAATTTAAACAGTAAAATTTTAATTTGTATTTAATCGATCTCCAACTACAAAATAACTTTATAGTGAAGATTTCCATAAGAAAAAATATATATTACTTTATTGGGAGAATATTACTTTATTGGCATAAGTCAATGGGGTATATAAGTCATCTGGGAGGGCAAAGTAAATTATTATATAGCAAATGCAGTTTCTCTCTATATCTAAAATTAACAACTAAAAGTTTTTTCCCTTGCACTACTACACAGTCATTTTAAAACAAGATGTTCTTATAAACATAATAGTGTCATACATACAAAAATACATACATATATATATATATAAACTTTATATATATAAACTTTAAATTCTTTCAACTCATAAAAACAATGGTTTCCCCCTGCCCATCCCCTGAAAAAGAGAAAAAAATTATTAAGCTTTCTTTTCTAGAGTGGCAGGGTATTCCTCAGCTAATCCAACAGTCAGCCCCAAGCTGCTGGTTTGCCAGTTCAATTACAGATGCTCAAGGAGCTAAACACTAGATTTCTAAGCCTCCATTCCAACTATGGGTGGTCCAGGAACAGAGTACTAACCTTTATAAACCTTGACAGAACACTGTAATTACCCGTTTACTTGTGTGTACCCCCTACTGTAATGTAAACTCCTGTAGGTTTGGAACATTTTATGCCCTAACTCTCTGAAAACACTATGAAACTCTTTCAGAATGCTCCAACACATCATGTCTCAGTTCAGTTTGCTTCTTAGAGACCCCTTCCCTGGATCTTACATCCTCCTGTCCCAAACTGTACCGGTCATCTCTAGACCTGCTGGCAGCTGTCACCCTGGAATTTCCTTTGTCTCTCTCCAGCCCTACAGCCTGTTTTTCTGGGCTTCATGTCTTCTTTTTTCTTGCATGTCTCTTTCATGTCTTAACTCTCTTTTTGATCCCTCAATACCTTCCTAAGGCAGGACATACAAGAACTAAATTTTTGGAGAACCTAAAATATAAATATAAATAAAGATATAAAATACCATAAATATATCATAAAAATATAAATAAAGATATAAAAATATCTTTATTCTATCCTCATAATTGACTGGCTATTGGGCTGGACAAATAAGTCTATGTTTGTGATAATTTCCCCTCAGAACTTTCAAGGCATTGCTCCATTGTCTACTAGCTACCAGTGTTGCTTTTGAAAAGCCTGACACTCTGCTAATCCCTGTTTCTTTGTGACTTGTTTTTACTGTCTGGGGCTCTGAAATGTCCTGGTAATATATCTGCCCCCCCCCCCCCATTCATAGTGGTTAGTGCTTTCAATTTAGACACTCATATCCTTCAGTTCTGGAAATTTTTCTTATATTGTTTCATTGATAATTTCTTCCCTTCCATTTTCATTGGTCTGTCTGTGAAACTCCTGTTAGAAAAGAGTTAGACCTCCTTCACGGGCTCTATCATTTCTAATATTTCTCTAATATTTTTGCATCTCTTTGACTTTTATTTTCTGGAAGATTTCATCAATCTTTCAATCTATTATTGTTAAAGTTCTCCTAGTATATTTTATGAGCTCTTTTCCCTTGAATATCCCTTTAACAACCCATTATTCTTGTTTCATGTCACAATATATTCCCTGGTGTCAGGTACTATGCTAAGTGATTTACATTCAACATATTTAATTATCACAACCAACCTATAAGTAAATGTTATTATCCCTATGTAGATGCCTAACACACACCTCAAACTCAATATATACACAGGACTGAATTCCCGATCTTCCCCCCTAAAATTTGCTCTACCCACAGTTTCCCTCTTGTCAGTTAATAACAATTCCATCCATCCAGTTCCTCAGGCCAAAAGTCCAGGCTCCTCTTTTTGTTTCACATAACGTATCCAAACCATCAGAAAATCCTGCTGGCTGAACCTCCCAAAGGTATACAGAATTCAACCATTTCTCACCATCTTCAGTGCTACTGCTGTAAGTCACCATCCTCTCTCACCTAGGTTACTATAAAACCTCCTAACAATTCTCTCTGCTTGGATCTGTCACCCCCTACAGTCTATCCTCAAGACTGCAACCAGAGTGAGCCTTTGAAAACCTCATTCAAGCCTTTGCTCAAATGTCACCTTCTCAACGATGCCAACCCTGACTACTCTAATTCTGCACCTGCTCTCCTCCCTACTCCATATCTCCCAACCCTGCTCTATTTTTACTTTTCTTAATTACTATCTTTAACATATAATTTCTGCTTATTGCTTCTCCTCCCAGCCCCAGAACATAAGCTGCACCAAGAAAGAGATCTCATTGTTTTCTTACTGATATATTCCCAATACCTAGAAAGTGACTAAGATTGAATATTTGTGGAATGAATAAATGAATAACTATTTTACTTATTAGAGAAATTAGGTCTACAGAGATCAATTTGTCTAAGGACACACACCCAAAACATAAAAAACCTGGTTAGAACCTATGTTGGCCTGGGGCCAAAGTCCACATGTTTAAGTTAGACTACTCCTCATCCATGTCTGTGATTAAAATGGGGAAATTCTCCACAGACTTCCAACTTTTTGTGGGGGTGCTATTTTCAGGGATGTGTCATATTTCCAACACAGAAAAAATACATTCTTTTCTATACATTGAGAGGGAATGTGTTTATGCAAATCTGTATAGAATGTGATAGCATTTAACTCAACACAAAATCCAGAAGATTAAACAAAGTTGGAAATTTCTTTGAGCCCTTCAACTACCAAGATGGGAACAATGTTGCCACAGAAACTCCTGAGTAAGAACCCCTCCCCTGTTAGGATACATACTGCTTCCTCCCACTTCTACTTAGTAAGGCATGCCTCTGAGGTACATGATATATGACTTTATCCAGGATTTTCCAATCTTTCCTCCAAAGATTTACTTTAAACACATGCTATTATGTATTTTAACTGGACTATTGAAAAGTTTTTGGCTACTTCCTCTATTCCCATTCAAACATCTAAATTACATATTCTCCTTAAATAAGAGCTAGGGAGAAAAAAAGCTTCAGGCTCCAAAAGGAAATATTACTTTTTTTACATTGGCAAGCTTAGAAAGCAAGGATAGAGACTTATTACATGTTGTAACTTTAGACAATACTAACAAAGAAAATCAAACTGCTGTGGTACAAATATGTAATTTGATAAATATTCTATGTGTTATGTAAGAATGACAAATTTCACCCCCTAAAGTCAAGATGAAAGCTGGGACGAGGCCTTTTATGTGTCTTTGGCAGTAGGTCTGGGAAGCAGGACTAAGGCTGCAGGAAAACAGGACCCTTGTGCTTATTTTCCTTCACACTCCCCACTTACCTGACGTCATTTCCCTCCAGCAAGGATGACAGAAGCCCACAAAGCTAGAGAAATCAATTCTGGAAAAAATAGTCAGCTATTGCCAAAGCAAGGGAGAAAGCAAGCAGCCAGGAGTCTGCCTATTCCCAAAGAATTCATTCAGGCCCTTTACTTTCTCCAAAGCACCACCATTTGTTTTATTCACTTAAATTCAAGTCAATCCAATGAACCTTACTCAGGTATTGCAGCAAAAAATTGCTAGTTGTGCCTGACAGGTACCTAATTCCACTTTCTTCTGGTAAATATGCCCCATTTCTTTTGGAAAACGACCCCTCCAGACTCTCAGTCCATGTGTTTGGGGAGGGGCTGCATCCCTCACAATAGGGGTACAGCGTGCCATCCAGGTCCAGCAGGAGCAACAAATCCTGCCAGCCACAGTGGGCGTATGACCAGGCTAGTCCAATCAGAATGAACCTCAAGGGCGTGTACAGGATCTAAAAGGAAGAGACAACATAGGTCTAAAGCAATTCTGCCAAAAGGAGACCCTGAGAATGGGGTAACACTGAAGAAGGTAGAACAGAAAGATCAAGAGAAAGAAGACTGAGTCCTTATGGAATCATTTGAACCCTCCGGATTAAATCTCACTTGAAGCTAGACTACTCCTAGGATAGTAAGGGAAAAAATATATATGTGCGTGTGTGTGTGTATACACATATGTGTATATATGTATGTGTGCATATATACACATACATATATACACATTCTAATATAGTAAAACCTCAGTACTATTCAGTTGAGAGAGTGTCCAATAAAGCTGAAAGTCCACTATATAATAAAGGTTTCTCTGAATGCATATGTTAAAAAATTGACTATTTAGTCTACCTGTTTTTACTTAGGTAGACAAGTTTGTGTAATTTAAATTAAGTATATATGAAAAGTTTAATTTCACAGAAAAGTTTTCTATATGTATTACAGTAATTTTAAATTTATACTGAGTAAGTCTAGTAAACACGTACATCCACCAGTCACATTGAGTACACAAATGCACACAGCTGGGCACAGTGGGAACACTGGCCCAAACAAGTTAAAATGCTGTTTACCAGCGTTGACTCTTGGATTTAAATTTGTACATTATAGTTGTAGATATATAACATTTATTTATGTCAGTGAAATTACTACAGCGGTTTTTCCAACATATGGTCTATTTGCTAAAATGTGTTAAAAACAACAGTGAATTAATAACAAAAAAAAACCTGTTAATTTAATTATAAACAAATCTTAATTAAAAGCATTTTAAGCCCTGGCCGGTTTGGTTCAGCGGTTAGAGTGTTAGCCTGTGGACCAATGAGTCTCGGGTTCAATTCCAGCCAAGGGCACGTACCTCAGTTGTGGTTTGTCCCCAGTCCTGGTCGAGGTCGTGCGAGAGGCAACCAGTTGATGGGTCCCTCTCACATCGATGTTTCTCTCTCTCTCCCTCCCTCCCACTCTACCTGAAGATAAAGAGAAAAACATCCTCGGGTGAGAATTAAAAAAGAAAACAAGCATTTAAAAATTAACAGGGTGTCAATTTTTACATATGACATATGGACTGGAAATTTTGTTGGTTAAATCTGAAGTCTAGAAAAGCTAGAAGTTCAGAAATGAGACAAAGATTGATTTTCGGTGTTCAAACTGTATAGGTTATGGGTTTTTTTGTGTGTGTTTGTTGTTGTTGTTAATCCTCACCCAAAGATATTTTTCCACTGATTTTTAGATAGAATGGAAGGGAGAGAGGGAGAGAGAGAGAAACATTGATTGGCTGACTCCTGCACAACCCAGACCTGGGCCAGGGACTGAACCTACAACCTAGGCACATGCACTTAATGGGGAATCAAACCTGAGACCCTTCAGTCCGAAGGCTGACTCTCTAACCATTGAGCCAAACCGGCCAGGGCTGCAAGTTAAAATTTTATTCACTCAAGCTGTTAGCAAAGTTCAGGAAGATGGTAAAGGCAGAGTGGATGTAATATTTCTAGAATTATTTCTACCAGCTTATTCCCCAGGCATTCAGTCTCAGACTAACTAAGTGAATAATTAAATGTGGTATCACTCAAAACAGCATTCTCTTTCCCATTGAGAAGTTTTTCTGAACATTCCAATGTTTCTTCCTTTCTTATTTGCTTCCTACTTCTGTCCATTCCAACTCCATTTCCTCCCTCTATTTGAACCAAGACCTTCCCAGCACTAAGACAGAATATCTGGTACCTTCTGAGATAATACACTGAAGAGAACACACATTACTTCTGTTATTGTCCCAAAAAAGTATAGCCTGCATCTAATCTTGAGAAAACTCAAACTGAAGAACATTCTGCTATTTAGGTAAACATTTAAGTAAATGGGCATCATGTATATTTAGGTAAAGGAACAAAACAATCATATCTAACTTTCTATTCAAAATTCATCCATTGATAATTATTGCCTAAATCAGTTATTTTTTTTCCCCTAGGGCTCCCAAAATGAGATCTATGTCCATCATTCCTTCCATATTTATTAGCTGGGATTCTTCTGTAAAGAGTTACTTGATATCCCTGAAGTATAGTCAATACAAAAGATAAGGTAAATGTTGAGTTCTTTCTTTAAATTGCTAATGTTCAGACTAAGGAGTTAGTACCCTAGTTTCTTCAATGGTTTTTAGTGAGATGTTGATTTTCCTTTTATTATAATATACATGATTTTTACATATTAAATGTGTTTCAATCAATTATGTAGGGGTATTTTTTGTTTGTTTATTTCTTGATTGGGTTTTGTTTGTTTAGACTCAAAATTTTCTCATCTTTGGCCATTATGAGCTATAAATGCATCTGATGTTCAGTTTTGGACATGAATTTGAAGAGCTTATGGGACATCCAAGAAAACAGACCTAGTAGGCAATTAGAGGGGCTCTGAAAACAGAAGACTCACCTTCTTCAGAAAAACCCCAACTATAGAATTATAAT
The DNA here is from genome assembly GCA_030848825.1 of Tadarida brasiliensis. Classification (NCBI taxonomy): domain Eukaryota; kingdom Metazoa; phylum Chordata; class Mammalia; order Chiroptera; family Molossidae; genus Tadarida; species Tadarida brasiliensis. Next base: position 215,226,954 of record CM061257.1, on the reverse strand, counting down.
TTTTATTCCTAAGGCATCCTAACCACCTTACAGAGGTGTGCCTGGGAGGATTTTTTTTAATACAATTTTCTGATTTCAAAATTAATATAATCACTGAATGTTTGTTTCATCTGTGCTTTTTTCCCTTTTCTTCTATTTACAATATGATGGTAAGTCTGCCACAGTCTATTAGACAAGGTTCCTACCCTCAGTCAGCTAGGAGGAGCTGTCCACCTGGTCATTTCTACACCTGTCTATACTACATGCCAGGTGACAATACAGGTCAGTACAAACATATCATAGAATAAAATCAGTGTTACAGAAATAGAAATAAGAGATTATATGCAGACAGAGTCATCTTAAAAGAAGCCATATGTGAGTCAGAAGCAAAGGTTGATTTTGGTAAGTAACATGAAGAAAAGCATGCTAGGGAACTGGAGGAAAGGGGTAGAGGGTGTGGTGGGGAAAGCCAGTGCAGGGAAGAGTATACTAGGAGCACTGAAGAGGAAGGAAAATGCAAGGTGATTTGGGGACGAGGTGAATGGCGTTGACTATTTCTAAGAGCACTATCTAACAGAACCTTCTACAATGTGGACATGTTCTATACTTGTGTTGTCTGACACAGTAGCCACTAGTCACATGTGGCTATTAAACACTTATCATTAGCTACTGAAACTAAAGAACTAAATTTTAGTTTTAAGTTTATTTAATGTAAAATGAACAGCCACCTGTGGCTAGTGTTCACCATATTAGATAACACGGTATTAGAATGAAAAAATCAGTGAGGACAGGTACTTTTGTCTGGTGAATGAATAAATGAATGACGGCACAATGAATATACACTCAAGTAAATGTTGCAAAGGGTATATCTTAGGGAATGTGGGACACACGGTGGGAAAGTACGTTAGGGCCAGATCATAGATGCCTTTGAACACAAACTTAGTGTTTGAACTTCATTTTGAACTTCAGGTAATAAAGAACCACAGACATTTTCTTGATAAGAGAAGAATAATAAGAGTTTTAAGTTAGGTAATCTGGCAGAAGTGAACAGCATGTACTAACAGGACAAAATCTGAAAGAAAAGAGAGATAGGTAGCTAATTATGATAGCCTAGTTTAAAGATTCTCAAACTTTTTGGTCTCAAGACCCTGTATTAGTTTTCTAAGGCTACCAATGCAAAGTACCAAAAAGCAGGTGGCTTAACATAGAAATTTATTCTCTCAGTTCTGGAAGCCAGAAGTCTGAGATCAAGGTATTGGCAGGCCATGCTTCCTCAGAAGGTTCTAAGGAAGAATCCTTCCTTGCCTCTTGCCAGCTTCAGGTGGCTCCTGGCCAACCCTTGGTGTTTCTTGGCTTGTAGCCGCATCACTCCAATCTCTGCTCTGTCTTCATATGTCATTCTTCCCTCTGTGTCTCCTCTGTGTCTCTATCTCCAAATCTCCTTTTTCTTTCTTTTATAAAGATACGAGTGCCTGGCTGGTGTGGCTCAGTGGTTGAGCGTTGACCCATGCACCAAGAGGTCGCCGGTTCAATTCCCGGTCAGGGCACGTGCCCAGGTTGTGGGCCAAATCCCCAGTGGGGGGCATGCAGGAGGCGGCCAATTGATGTTCTTTCTCATCGATGTTTCTATCTCTCTCTACCTCTCCCTTCCTCTCTCTCTCAAATCAATAAAGAAAAAAATATATACAAGTAATTGGATTTAAGACCCACCTCAAATCCACTATGACCTCATTTTAACTTAAACACATCTGCCAAGATGCCATCTCCAAATGAAGTCACATTCACAGGGACCAGGGTTAGGACTTGAACATATCTTTCTGAGGGAGACTCAACCCACTACAGACCCCTTTATAGTCTTAAAAATTACTGAGGTTCCCAAAGAACTATTTTATATATGGGTTATACTCATTGATATTTGTGTTGACAAGAGAAACTTGCCAACCTGCAGAGAATTTTTACAAGAGTTTATTTGAGCCAAACTGATGACATGCCAGGAAGCAAAATCTCAAATGCTCCGGAGAATGACAGTTTTGCAGTTCATTTTATACATCTGGAATTAAAGAGGGAAGTAAGGAAGATTATGTGAACCTGGGAGAAAGCAAGGCAGGGAAATCTCTATGATTGGATTACAGGATAGTTCACAAGATATGCACTCTCTTGAAGATGGTTATGCTTCCAAGGGGTCTACAAAAGAAGCATTTCAAAGGTGTGTTAACCCAGACCAGTGATTTTCAACCTTTTTCATCTCATGGCACATATAGACTAATTATTAAAATTCTGTGGCACACCAAAAAAATTATTTTTTATTTTTTGCTGATCTGACAAAAAATAGGTATAATTTTCATTCATTCACACTGAATGACAATTGTGTTGGCTGTTCTCATTTTTTTTTTTGACAATCTAAGGGAAAAGAGATCAGTGCCCCTGACTAAATAGGTATTACATGTTTTAAAAGTTCTTGCGGCACACACCAGTTGAAAATCACTGGTCTAGATGCACAAAAACAATTGACAGGGCTTGCTTAAGGCAAAGATAAACCTTTCATAGGCCTGGGGGAGTGACTACCCACCATGACCTGCCCAGTTAGGAATTTATGATCAGATCACTCTGTGAGGTTACTTTTGGTTAGATTATGGAGCCCCTTTTCTATCCATATGTGCCATATTAGAAATTAAAATTAAGTGCTTAAATACTTATCTATTCATTTATTTTAAGGTAACAATAATATGCTCTTTGTATTTTAACAACACATTGCTCTGAAAAATAACTACTTTCAAAAAAAAATCATGAAAAGAATGGCACTGTTTTACATGTCTGCAAATCACTATACAAGACAGCTAGATTCTCATACCTACTTCTGCACTTTGTTGCAATGTATAGTCTTGGTTGAAGTTTCTGAAGATAATCTGGCCTCACACAGACATGGCTGGAAAAAGAAGTGTTTCAATGGCTTTTTCAGATAACTATGGCTATTCTTCCTTGAGAGTATGACAAAACTCAAGTGGTCATTTTAAAAAAATGTATCTTAATTGTTGAAACTATTATAGATGCCCCCCCCCCATTTTTTCCCCCATTGACTCCCTCTACCCCTCGCCTGCCCCTCCCAGCCTCACTGCACTATTGTCTGTGTTCATGGGTTGTGCATATACGCATATAAGTTCTTTGGTTAATCTCCTCCCGCCCCCCTCCCCCTTCCCTCTGAGATCCGTCCCTCCATGCTGTCTCAAATGGTAAGAAATCCTTCTTTTTTACAGCTGCACAGTATTCCACTGTGTAGACGTACTACAGCTTTTTTATTCACTCATCTACTGATGGTCCTTGGGCTGTTTCCAGATAATAGCTACTGTAAATAGTGCTGCTATGAACATAAGGGTGCATATATTTTTTCTGATTGGTATTTCAGGATTTCAAGTGGTCATTTTTTAAAGGTAAGTTGCAACTTGGATTCTGAAGCTTTATCAATGAATGTTCTATTACATTAAAATCCACTAATCTACATTGCAGTTTGAATGATTTTATCATCCCATGTGCTACCATGTGGAATATGTTTGTTATGAACATCTTCCCAAGTTAACACATTTCAAATGCCATCAATCTCATCAGAAAAGTCTTTAAGTATTGGGAAGTTTTCCACATTTTCATTTTTGCTTGAAAGCTTAAATTTTATCATTAGATATGATAAAATTCTTGTTCATTTTGGGGAAATTTTCTATCAAATATCAAAGTCTGAATAACCATAGTTTGTCTCCCAGTCATTTTTTTTCCAAATAAAAATAGTGTCCATGAAAAAAAACAAAAACAAAAAACAGCTAGTTTAGCTCACAACTCAAACTACTGCAAAAGTGCTGCTCCTTGAGACAACCACCATACTTCAGAACACACAAGTGCCTCATGAGTATTTACATCGTCAGAGTAATAACAAAACAAGTACTCAAGGGGCAAGATTTAATGACATTAATAATTATCACCGATTCATTAAGAACATTCTTAAGCAAAACTACACTTGTCCTCACAAGTGTGTGGCAGTGAAGAATGCACTGGTTATTAATAGTTTGGTACCACTACCTTAATTTGTGTACGGCACTGCAAGTTTAACCATCATTGGTCTTTCAACATCAGTGCAAATGTCAACACAGTGAAAAAAGTAAATAACATCTCAGTATAACTATAAAAATAGTTATCACTTTGCACATTCCCGGGGTCTCCCCCACCACCCAGGAGTCCCCAGATCGAATTTTGAAGACTACTGCCCCAGGTAAGCAGTTCTCAACCTTAACCTTGAACTAATGATTCAAATCTCTACATTGACAAAGCAGCATTAGATGTAAATCGTAGGTGTCCAAAGGCTGATGGCTACGGGCCTCAATGATATAGTGACAGATAAAACTAGGATTGTAGCAGTGAGAATGGACAGGAGCAGATAGTAAGAAACTATTAAGAAATAAAGGCTTTACAGATTGACGAAACGTGAGAATATGAAGAAAATTAAAACATCAAAGGCTTTGAGTTTTGATTACTGAAAAAAATGGTGATACCATTAACAGAATAAGAGAGGTTAGAAGGAGCCTATTAAGGAATTATAGAAATAGGAAGGACGATAAGTTATTTTCCCCTGATCTTCCTGGTCAGAATTAATTCCCTCTTCCTCTGTGCTCTCACTAGATGCTGTTTATATCTCTATTTTTTAGTTTTACTTCATCTCACATTGTATTACAGTGAGCTGTTTGCATGTCAGTCTCCCACCCAGTAGAGAGTTAGCTCCTTGAGGGCCTGTGTGGGCTTGTGAGCACCAGCCCGGGGCTCTCACTGTATGATCTTGGGAGTACTATTTCATCTTTGGAGCCTCAATTTTATCATGTCTAAAATGGGGATAAAATGATTTACTTTTTAGGATCAGAGATAAATTTTCATAGTAATTAGCATAATGCCTAGCACATACTAAAAACTCAACAAATAACAATACTAAAATCAATCAGCATAGTTGCATTTCCCTTCAAAGTACTCCTTTTAGAGCTAAGGCCTTTCTGAGTGAATACAGACCTTTGGTAATTCTCACTTTAAAACATACCAAGGATACAGTTCATTCTCAATTAATTATAGATATGATAATCTAATTTGTCAATTGAATCATATAATTTACCCTGACACAGGCTCACTAAGGCCTTTAGAAAATGGGCAAACAAGCATTTTGTAATATGTTTTGCCTTTTTTGGAATGTTGCATTTAACTCTGTATAAAAAGTGTGTGGGGGGGGAATTCTCAAATAAAATTCCTAGACTGCTACAGGATTTAATTTCTCATGCTATCTTTAACCCTCATATACACAGATAATTTACAGGGGAACAAAATTCTCTTCTCTATTCATGTGACCGAAACACACATCTGGCCTAAAAGGCAGCCGTTTGCCAGAGTCACTCCCCAGAGGTTAACGGTGCTGGAACAGAAATACAGTACAAAACTCGATCTAGCTGAAATAGAAACGGAGCCGAGGAGAGAATGAGAAGGGGTAATCCTGAGGGAGGCAAAATGCAACTCTCAAAGCTGGCTTCCTGCCAGACTGCTAAGCTCACATCTCCTGACTTGCCAAAAATAACATTAGGGTCTTTTGGACCACAAGGAGTAAGGACTATAGTTTTAGGTTTCATCTAAAAATAACTATAAAAAGCAACCCAAAAGAACCTCATACATCAGTTAAAGTGTGATGAGAATTTTTTAAACTCTATCATGATCCAATCAATGCTGTTTCCATTATAATCACAAATGGTGCCTCCCCCCGTTATTTATACATGGCATGCTTGAAGGAAGTTGTAACTCAGAGAAAAAACTCTAGGATGTCATATCAGAATGCTTTCGTTTCTGAGTAAATAAAAACCCAATTCAAAGTGGCTTAAAATAACACTTCTCCAGCTTTTTCTGTGCATATAAATCATCTGGGATCCTATTAAAATGGAGATTCTGATTCTATGGGACTAGGGTTGTGACAGAAATTCTTCATTTCCAACAGGCTCACAGGTGATGCTGATGTTGCCAGTAAATGGACCACAATTACAGTACCAAGGACTTAAGCCACAAGGAAATACACAGATTAACATATCTGGAAACTCTGAGAAAAGACTATTCAAAAATGTCATTAAGGACCCATAGCTTTTCTATCTCTCTGCACTACCATCCAAAATGTCAGCTACGGCCCTGGCTGGTGTGGCTCAGTTGGTTGGGTATCCTCCCATGCACTGAGAGCTGGCTGGTTCGATTCCTGGTTGGGGCACGTGCCCGGGCTGCGGGCTCAATCCCCAGGAGGGGGAGGGGGATTGCAGGAGAGGGGCATGCAGGAGGCAGCTGATAGATGTTTCTCTCTCTCTCTCCCTCTCCCTTACTCTCTCTCTAAAATCAATACAATTTTTTTTTATGTCAGTTTCACAGTTGGTTAGAGCATCCTCCCAATACACTAAGGTTGCGGGTTCGATCCCCAGTCAGGGCACACACAAGAATCAACCAATAATGCATAAATAAATGAAACAACAGCCCTGGCTGGTTTGGCTCAGTGGTTAGAGTGTTGGCCCGTGGACCAGAGAGGCCCAGGTTCGGTTCCCACTAAGGGCACATACCTCGGTTGCAGTTTGTCCCCGGCCCCAGCTGGAGTCGTGTGGGTGGCAGCCAGTCGATGTGTCTCTCTCACATCGATGTTTCTTCGCTCTCTCTCTTCCTCCCTCTCTCCCTCTCACTCTATGAATGCAAAAAGTATCCTCAGGTAAGGATTAAAGAAATAAATAAATAAAATAAAGGTCTCTGCCTCACAAACTGCAAGATTTAAAAAAAAAATTGTTTAAAATAGTTCAATTTTAAAAAATGTCAGCTTCATCCTAAGGTTGGCTCCACCTTCTTGGATACAACATGGTTGACAATAATAACCACGGCTACATGCTTCCTTGATCATGTCCTGCAGAAGATATAAAGTATCTTCCCATGGATCTCTTGTAAGTGCAAGAAAGCACATTCCCAGAAGCTTAAACGACTTTTTTTTTATTTTATTATTGTATCCTATTTGCCAGAATTGGGTCATGTGCTCATACCCGAACCACTGACTGGGAAAGGAAAGTACATAACCCTTGGGCCAAAAAGGTCTAGCCCTGAACTGAGGTGGAATCAAGTTTCCTGATTCTTACTGGTTACAGGGAAAAATATCATGGGTCCACTAGGACAAAAGGAAAACAAATGCTTACACAGCAATAAACATCCAATATAAGTAAATATTTTCCTCCCTCATCCCATCAAAGCTATCATTTTGTTCTGAATCAACTTTTCCTGATTTTAGAAATCCCATTATTTGGGACATATTTGAAATCTTTACTATAAGATGACTTATAGTATTTAAAATCATTCTATGAGATGGCTTTCTAAGCTCCTTCATCTATTAGTATTTATTTATATTAGAGTATAATTATAAAAATAATTTCAATATACTTTTATCAATCTGAAATGACAGATAAGCTAATTATTTCAGAATCTATAAAATTATAACATAATAAATATAATAATGGGCCTGGCCGGTGTGGCTCAGTGGATTGAGTGTCATCCCATGGACTGAGAGGTCCTGGTTCAATTCCCGATCAGGGCACATGCCTGGGTTGCGGGCCCAATCCCTAGTAGGGGGCGTGCAGGAGGCAGCTGACCAATGTTTCTGTCTCACATTGATGTTTCTATCTCTCTCTAAAAAAACCAATAAAAACATATTTTTTTAAAAAAGAATACTAATGGCAACGAGATAGATGGTATCCTAGCAGTAAAGTAAGAAATAAATTCATATTGTAGGATATGTAAATGAGTAAATGAATGAATGAAGAAACGTGGGCTCTGGTCATGAATCTATCCATCTTTGCATGGAAGCAAAACTTCCTCCTAGCCCTGGTTGGTTCAGCAGTTAGAGCGTTGGCCTGCGGACCAGAGAGTCCTGGGTTCGGTTACCGCTAAGGGCATGTACCTCGGTTGCAGTTTGTCCCCGGCCCCAGTTGGGGTTGTGTGGGTGGCAACCACTCAAAGTGTCTCTCTCACGTCGATGTTTCTCTCTCTCTCTTCCTCCCTCTCTCCCTCCCACTCTATCTGAAGATAAATGCAAAAAAGAAACAAAAACAAAAAACAAAAACTTCCTCCTAGAGTGAACTCTATGGTATATAAATTATACCTCAATAAAGCTACTTTAAAATAAGTAAATAAATAAATAACACTTCCCTCTAATAATACAGAGCAACAACTTGTGGAGAAAAATGTCTAAAAAAGATTTAGCCACATGTATCACAAATGCCAAACATGTATTACTTAGTTTAAACAAAAATCAGGGTCGCATAAACAGCATCAGAGATCCCTGAAAGTGATACCAAAATGTGGGCCGTGTGATCTGATCCCAGTGCTGCTCCACCTCACAGAACTCTGAGGCCCAGAAATGTAATGTTCTCTGTAAGAAGCACTCCTTGCTAGTAAACAGAAACCAGAAGCTGGAGTCAACCATGTGGGCTCAAAGTCTGCGCAACAGTTGCTGCTAGGAAGACACTTGGCGACCCTCTCAGTCATCATCCACTAACAGATGAGACATTTTTGTTTAAACCAGTAATCCTAAAGGAATGTGGTCACTTTACAAATTGGGCTCACTATTTCCAGGTCTACAGTGCACAATATAAATTTTTATACAAGGCTATCTTCAGATATAGATCTACGCACTTCAACTTGAATTCTAATTGGTACCTAATTCAAGTCACTACACAAATCTAGTGAAATGTAAAAATGTTAAGGGTACTATTATTCACAGTAGCCAAGATATAGAAATAACCTAAGTGTCTGTCAACTGATGAATGGATAAAGAAGATGTCACACACACACACACACACACACACACGGGAATAATATTCAGCCTTAAGGAGGAAATTCTGTCATTCGGGACAACACAGATGAGCCTGGAGGACATTACATTAAGTGAAATAAGTTAAACAGAGAAAGAGAAAGATCATTATGTGTGGAATCTTAAAAAAAAAAGAAAAGTCAGACTCATAGAAACAAAGGGTAGAAAGGTGGTTAGCAGGGGTGGGGTAGGCAAAATGGTAAAATGTTGGTTAAAGAGTAAAGCTTTCAGAGTCCTAAAAAGTTTTTACATTTTTCGGCCTGCATGTATTTGGCTCATACCATTTGTAATACTGGAATTGACTCCCTCACCCTAACTGTCCAAATCTTACCTATCTATCCCAAGTTCCATCTCTCCCTTTAAGTCAGCCCTAGGAAGCCATCCAGGTGACTCCTACACGTGCTCAAGGTTGACAACCATGAAATTTGGTAATTATGATTGGCTATTAAAAACTAAAAACCTCATGATAGTAATTTAAACAAATAGGTATTTATTTGCTGAATAGAAGAAAAAGTCTGGAAGCAGACAGTCCAGGGCTGACATCCAATGATGTCAACATCCTCAGCACACTGGTCTATCACATCATAGACACAAGGTGGTTGCCACTCCTTCAGGGCAGAAAGAAGGAATAAACAACAAAGGACCATGCCAGAAATAGCACTTCCCTTTTTCCTGGAAATAAGAACTTTCTTAGTAGCTTCCCCTCCCTACTAACACGCCTTCCCTTAAATGTGTGGCACACTGCATTTTTCAAAGATGGTCACACCAATATATTTATCCCATCTCACATGTTCTTTTTACAATGTGATAGACACTCTAACTGAGAAGTCATGGTTTCTCCCTTTGAATCGGGGAGGGTGCTTGTGATCATCTCGACCAACAGAGTGCAGCAGAAGTAACGCCATGTGACTTCTGAGGCAGCGTCCATCTGAGGCTCTCTCTCAGGAAGATCTTCACACACAAGTACCACGTTGAAACCACCAATGACAGTTCTAGCTGGGCCCCCAGTAGACACAAGCATTAACTGCCAACCAGCCTTCATATGATTCCAGCCCCCTATCTTTGAGTCCTCAAGCTGAGGCCTCAGACATCATGGAGTAGAAACACTAGCTTTATCTAAATTCCTGGCCCAGATGAGAAATAATATATGAGAAATAATAACTGTTTTAAGTCACTACATTCTGGAGTAATTTATTAACCCCTAATACAGAACTAAAACAGATATCATTGGCCAGAACCGGGTCTCATGGCCCACCTGCCACTGCAGAAGACTCTGGGAAATCAGGGAAATGATTGCCACAAACTTTTGGTTAAGGTGGGCACACTGTCGCTAACACACAATCGGGGCTCTATTCATAAGGGGACGATGGAAATGAGTACTGGATGGGCAACTAACAGTACCTGCCACAACCATTTCCTTAATATTTATTATCTACTACTTTATATCATGTTGATGTTTACTTAAATATATGTCCTTCTCCACTAACAGAATAGAGTCTTGAAGGCAAAGACTATTTCATTACAAAATGCCTTAAATAGTGGTTACTCTAAAAATATTAGCTATTTAGCTTCTGAAGGGATATTTAGGTTAAACTTTAGAACTCTTAGGTCCTAGAAACTGTTAGGTTCTGAAATAAATAAACAGAAAAAAATTGTAATTCTTTTCTGGAGTTTTTCAGAATAATTTCTCTGGAAAATGCTGGTGCAGTTGAACAATCAAATAAGCTTTGAAGATCCCTTATACTATACAGACAATATCAACTAACTCCAGTTAGAATAAGTCATCACAATGGTTTCTGCAAACCCTGCACAGAATATAGAGATAAACACTGGTGTAGGCTAATTAATAACTGAAGGGCACTTTGTAAACACAAAATTCCTAAATATTCTTAAATAATCACATTAATTTATTGCTAAATGATAAACTTACCCTTAGTGGAAAAGGAACCTCACTGTAGCTCCCCAAAATGATACAAGCCCCCAAGTACTCCTGATCACTCATAACTTCTACTGAGCCACTATCTCTATTTCTTTAAACAACAAGAATAACATAGACGCCATACAGATGTTACTGAAATTTAATTTTAAAATAAATCTTAACAGAAAACATTCCAACACTTTTATTTTAGCTAAGTAGAAGTTCATGATCTGAATTTAGAAAACCCTAATTTATCATTCAAATAACTAAAGCTGAAAACAGCCATTATTTCAGGTTCAGTTGGTTATGAAAATATCAACTAATATTCACATAGTGCTTCAGAATTTACGAAGTGCTCTCATACATTTATATTATATAGATATAGATATGGATATAGATATAGATATAGATATAGATATAGATATAGATATAGATATAGATATAGATACAGATATATACAGTGATCCCTTGGAATCTGAGGGGATTTGGTCCAGGACCCCATACAGATACCAAAGTCTAAGGATGCTCAAGTCCTTTATATAAAATAGTGTATATAGTATTTGCAGTTAACCTATACACATCCCCCCATATACTTTAAGTCATTTCTAGATTACTTATAATACCTACTATAATGTAAATGCTATGTAAATAGTTGTTATACTGTATTGTTTAGGGAATAATGACAGGAACAAAAGTCTGTACATTTTCAGTACAGATGCAACCATGTACTTGGGCCTAAGTACATAGTTCACACCAACAACAACATAACATTGGTTTTTGGGTTTTTTTCAAATTTTTTTTTTTTTTATCCTCACCTGAGGACATTTTTTCATTTTTTGTTCAGACAGAATGGGAGGGAGAGAGAGGAAGAGAGAGAGAGAGAGAAACATCGACGTGAAAGGGACACATCGAGTGGCTGCCACCCGCACGACCAACCAGGGCCGGGGACAAACTGCAACCGAGGTGCATGCCCTTAGCGGGAACCGAACCCGGGTCTCTCTGTACCGCAGGCCGACGCTCTAACCGCTGAGCCAAACTGGCCAGGGCTCAAATGTTTTTGATCCCAGGTTAGTTGAATCCATGGATGCAGAATCTGTGAATATGAAGGACCAACTGTACATCTATATAAAAGTACTTTGTAAACTGTAAAACCTCTCTAAAGGTTAGTAGTCTAGAAATATATATTTACTATTATTCATCTACTAATATTATTAGCAATAATAATAATAAGCCTATGAGGCAGGAACTTCTATCCTCTTTCTACAGATAAGGACACTGAGGCTCAGGGAGGAGAAGGGACTGGTCCACGGTCGCATAGCCAGCTGAAATGCATTTGGTACTGAAACTCCTATCTCCTGACTTGAAATTCTGGGTACTTTCTACTGTACCATGCTGCTTCTGTATAATTTTCACTTTTAAAAGCATGATTCCCAAAGATTGAAAGTGAAAGGAAAGGTCTATTTTGGGGGCACAGAACTGTTATTTCTAAGGCTGCTGGGAATGCCAATCCCTGGTTATCAAGATCTTTAGCTTAGTAAACTAAGCTAAAGATCACAAAGAAAACAAAACAAAAAGATCCATTATAATACAGTCTAAAAACTGAAACCAATTTAAGTAAGTTTAACCTAGGAGCATAAAAAAAAAACTTTTCACATTATAACATTTTCAGCATTTCTTTAAAATATTGCACTTTGGTCCACATAACTGCAAGCATCACCTTCCAGTTCATGTCAGAACTGTCCCTCCCTCAAATATATACACCAAAGATCCTTTGAGTCATGATGCTTATAAAAACTACCTTAGGTTGTAAGTTCCTAGGGGCTTTTAATTAAATTCATGAACAGCCAATTTTATGGACACATCTGGCAATGCCTTGAAACTAAAATGTCTCCTGTCCAGTCGCAGCACAGATTGAGTCTTCATTAAACCTCAAAGCAGAATCTTAGGAGGTTGTCTGTACTTCAGATGTTCCCCAAAAGAGGTCCAAAGTACAAGTATTTAGTAATTATTTTTCTAAGACAGCATACTTATCACAGGACTTAAGCTTCAAGCTTGCCAATTTCAGCTTGAGAAAACAGACACCCAACAAATCTTTAGCATACTGACTGGCAAATAAAAGGCATTAGTTATAACCTTAACATACACATAGGATTTCTGTGTAACTGAAAATGCAATCAAAGCTGCAAGTATTCACCCGGCCGGTGTGGCTCAGTGGTTGAGCAGCGACCCATGCACCAAGAGGTCACCAGTTCAGTTCCTGGTCAGGGCACATACCCAGGTTGTGGGCCAAATCCCCAGTGGGGGACATGCAGGAGGCGGCCAGTCGATGTCCTTTCTCATCGACGTTTCTATCTCTCTCTCCCTCTTTCAAATCAATAAAAAAAAAATTTAAAAAAAAAGCGCAAGCCCTGGCCGGTTTGGCTCAAGTTTGACTCAGCAGTTAGAGCATCGGCCCGCAACCAATGTCACGGGTTCGATTCTGGTCAAGGGCACGTACCTCAGTTGCGATTTGTCCCCAGCCCTGGTTGGGGTCGAGCGGGAGGCAGCCACTCGATATGTCCCTTTCACGTTGATGTTTCTCTCCCTCTCTCTCTCTTTCTCTCTGTCTCTCTCTCCCTCCCATTCTATCTGAACAAAAATGGAAAAATGTCCTCAGGTGAGGATAAAAAAAAAAGCTTCAAGTATTCAAGTATTTCTTTTACTTGAAATACTGATATCACTAACAGAAGAAAAGCAACAAAGTATAAAGCAAGGTATGAAACTTTTCATTGAAAAAGTATTAGAAGAGCCCTGGTCGGTTTGGGTCAGTGGTTAGAGCATCAGCCCACAGACCAAAGAGTCTCGGGTTCGATTCCAGTCAAGGGCACATACCTCGGTTGCGGTTTGTCCCCAGCCCTGGTAGGGGTCATTCGGGAGGTAACCAGTTGATGTCTCCCTCTCACGTTGATGTTTCTCTCTCTCTCTCTCTCTCTCTCTCTCTCTCTCTCTCTCTCTCTCTCTCCCTCTCTCTCTCTCTCCCTCTCTCTCTCTCTCCCTCTCACTCTATCTGAAGATAAAATAGAAAAATATCCTTGGGTGAGGATAAAAAAAAAAAAAGAAAAAGAAAAAGTATTAGAAGAAAGAATTCTGAGTATTGAATAGCTTTCAGTCAATAAGAGGCAAAGGAGCAGAATAATTCTGACTTCTGCACTAGGAAGCAGTGTTCCATTGTGAAAAAGAACACGTACACTGGAATCAAACAGATCTGAATTCAAACCTTACCCTTTCTACTTACTAGCCGTGTGATTCTGGGGAAGTTATTTAACCCTGATAAGCTTCAATTTCTTCATCTATAAAACAGAAATAATATAACCTACCTTACAAAGTTACTTAAAGTATTAAATAAAAAATATTTGAAATGTACTCATTGAAATACCTGGAAGAAAAGTAAGTATTCAATAAGATACAGCTATTTACTAACAGCCTTTATGACTGTAGGTTATTTAAATAAACTACAATAATGTCAACAACTACTTACTTTTGCCAGTAAAACAACACAAATTCTGAGATACTAAGTAAGGTCCTTGATCTTTTTTTTTAATCCTCACCGGAGGACATTTTTTGCATTTATCTTCAGATAGAGCAGGAGGGAGAGAGAGAGAAACATTGATGTGAGAGAGACACATCGAGTGGTTGCCACCCACATGACCCCAACCGGGGCCAAGGATAAACTGCAACCGAGGTACGTGCCCTTAGCAGGAACTGAACCCAGGACTCTCTGGTCCGCAGGCCGACGCTCTAACCACTGAGCAAAACTGGCCAGGGCAAGGTCCTTGATCTTAAAAGGGACTTCAAAACCCAATCATTAACCCTGGCTGGTGTGGCTCAGTTGGTTGAGCATTGACCTATGCACCAAAAGGTCACTGGTTCGATTCCTGGTCAGAGTAAATACCTGGGTTGCAGGTTTGATCCCCAGTCAGGGTGCTTATAGGAGGCAACTAACTGATCGATGTTTCCCTCTCATATTGATGTTTTTCTCTCTCTCCCTCTCCCTTCCCCTCTCTCTCTAAAATCAATAAAACATTTTTTTAAAAACCAATCATTAATTATCAAAATGTAATTTTAAAAGGAGCTCAGTTTTGCAAACCATTAATGGTAAGAACAAGAGTCCTTGCTCTTTCTAACCACACACACTTTTCTCTCCTATAACCATCAAAACAATTTTAGGATTAAAGAGCTAGCATATTTTTTTGCTGTTAATCCTCACCTGAGGATATTCTTCCATTGATTTTCAGAAAGAGTGGGAGGGAGGGAGGGAGAGAGAGAGAGAGAGAGAGAGAGAGAGAGAAAGAGAGAAACATTGATGCAAGAGAGACACATAGATCAGCTGCCTCCTGCACAATCCTGACTGGGGCTACTGGGGCCTGGGATCGGACCTGCAACTCAGATATATGCCCTTGACTGGGAATTGAACCCTTGGCCCTTCAGTCCACAGTCTAACTGCTAAGCCAAACTGGCTAGGGCTAAGAGCTATCATTTTATTTAAATATTTTACTTTTATTTTTTTCTATTTATCACAGGTAGAGTGGGAGGGAGGGAGAGAGAGAGAGAAACATGGATATGAAAGCGACACATCAACTGGTTGCCTCCCGCACAACCCCAACTAGGGCCAGGGACGAACCGCAACCGAGGTACGTGCCCTTGACCAGAATCAAACCCGCGACTCTTTGGTCCATGGGCCAACTAACCGCTGAACCAAACCAGCCAGGGCTAAATGTTTTACTTTTAATAAGATGTTTCCCAACAGAAATTGTATCAACATTAAGAGATCAAAACAAGCCCTGCCGGTGTGGCTGAGTCGGTTTAGTATTGACCCATGTACCAGGTTGGATTACCGGTTAGGGCACATGCCCGGGTTGCAGGCTCGATCCCCAGTAAGCGGTGTGCAAGAAGCAGCCGACTGATGTTTCTCTCTCTCTCTCCCTCTCCCTTCCTCTCTCTGAAATCAACAAAAAATATTTTAAAAAGAGAGAGAATCGAAACAAATAGGAAAGTGTAAAATTGATGATTATATCATTTTCAATATTAAGGATAATCAGAAGGCAAAAAATGGGGAGGGAACAAACTGGTCAAGTGAGAAAAATCTAACTTTTAATATTCTCTATTATATATTATATTAGTTGTATTATAAGACAGATAAAACCTTTAAACCACAGCTGTTATGAGTTTTCCTAGACTCTTTTTTTTTTTCCTATAGACTCAAATGTTTGGAAATTTTTTCAAATCTTACAAAGTTAAGTGCCTACTTCAATTCTTATACTCAATAAAGGAAAACATTCTAACTGCAGTAATAAAAGTTGTTTCTGTTTTAAGACTAACACATTGCCCAGGGCTTTAAACTCTATTAAAATTATAAATTTACTGACTGAATAAACTGATAAAAAACACAATTAATAAGACTGGAAGCTTCCAAAAAGAAGTCAAGATTTAGAGTGTCAAAGAATTAAGCTCCTCAAAAAATTAAGCTCAAAACAAAATTAAAAAATAATAAAATATTCTTTTTAAAAGACCAAGCTTTCCAAAGTATAAAATAAAAAACAGCATATACTTGGAAGATAAGTGCATTAACTCAATGGACCTATTCAAGAAAGACGAAGAGCATACAACAATATCAACCAAAGAAACAATTTTTGTCTTTGATTGAAAAACATAAGATAGTGTCCTTTGACCAACCTCTCATGCAGCCAGGGTTGTATTTCAAAGTGTTTATTTGAATTTAATTAAACAGTGAGCTGTTAGTAGATTCCATTACTCACAAGATCTAATTTCTCTACACTGCTTTTTTTGACAAGTTAGAAATCATAAAGTAGAATATCATGTGACATTGTTAAACTTCTAGACAAGGCATTATAATAATAGTACAAACAGAGCACTAATGTTACAGTCCCAGCTTGATGATCACAGTTCTTTTGTTTTTTCAATCCTCACCTGAGGATATTTTTTCTATTGATTTTTTTTAGATAGAGTGGGAGGGAGGGAGGGAGAGAGAGAAAGAGATAAACATCAATGTGAGAGAGACACAGAGATTGGTTGCCTCCCAAATGACCCCAACCGGGCTGGGGATCGAACCCAAAACCGAGGTACATGCCCTTGACCGAGAATCGAACCCAGAACTCTTTGGTCTTTGGGCCAACACTCTAACTGCTGAGTCAAACCCGCCAGGACCACAGTTCTTTATATAAAATCTTAACTGATGATGTCTCACACCAAGTTCATCCATCATACTAAATTAAGGGTTCATAGTTGTCAAATTATCAGCAAATCCTCTCCATTCAATTTTAAAGAAGGAAGGAGAAGGGGGAGAGACACCTAAGTTTAGCTTCTAAGTATCTTTTCACTTTTTAGAATGAATGTTAGAATGTTTTCCCTTTAAGAAGTATTAGAATTGAAGTAGGCACTTAATTAAATATGCATTTCAGACATTGCATAACTAGAAAAAGTGATGCAATCATTCTTCAAATACATACTGGACACCTACTCAATACAGCATGCTTCAATATGGACACCATTCAACATAGGCAGCCATGGAGGAGGCATGAAAGACAGTTCTGTTTTCAGGGCGCTTTCTAATAAACTAAGGAGATCAAAATTTAAAATGACACTGCAAGGCAATAAATGATTAAAGTTCTCATTAAGAAGTTAAGACCAAATAAGTCTGTCAGAAAAAGCTAAGAACCATATGATTTCACTCATGTGTGGGATATAAAACTTAAATTTGTGGACACAGACAGCAGTGTGGTGGTTGCCAGAGGGAAGGGGTTGGGGGGAGAAGTGGGGGTAGAGGGAGTCTAATATATGGTGATGGAAGATGGTCTGACTTGGGGTTGTGGGCACACAGCAATACACAGACCTTATATCATCGAAGTGTTCACTTGAAACCTATATGATCCTATTAACCAATGTCACTTCAATAAAATTAATTTAAAAAAAGAAGTTAAGACCATGTGTACTGTAAAAGAAGATAAAATTGATGGGGGCTAAAGCGTGTGTATGCTACAAAGAAAGGTAGAGTTGACTGGAGCTAAAATAGAGCAGAATAAAAATCTCAGGGAAGAAACAAAACTTGAGAACTCAGATATAAAAGAAGAGTAAAATTTAGAAAGGGAGCTATAAAAGGAGAGGACTTCCACAGCTAGAATAAACATCGAGTTAGGGATAGACCAGCAGCCTGCACAGAAGAGAAAAAAAACGATAGGAAAAGTAGGTTGGAGCCAGATGAAAGCAAATTATGAACATCATATAGGAATTTACACTTAATCATTCAATGAATATTAATCGGAGCAACTATTATTTGCCATATTACTGTCCTAGATACAAAGGATCCAGTGTGAACAAACAGATAAGTTCTCTGCCCTCATAGCAATTAAAGTCTAATAGATTTATTCTATAAAAAACATGGTGCCACGCAATGCTTCTGAGCAGAGAAGGATGTGATCCGAGATACACTCTGGGAAAATTATGTAGCAGTAATATTGTGAAGATTAACAAAAAGAAACCTCACTTAAATCAGAATTGGGAGGGCCTGTGGGGCCCTATGCTACACACCATACCACTTGTCGTCAATGACCCCAAACAAGAAGAGATATACTTCCCATCTCCAACAGGAAGATGTTTTTCTGCTCTACTACTCCAACAGGAAGAAGGATCTTCTCCTCGCCTAGCAACCACTCAGCCAATGAAAGACTGTTACAACTCAGCCAATGAAAAGCCACTACACTTCAAATACCCAGTTTCCTCCTATGGACTATTTGTTTATAGCAGCCCCCTGAACTCCCCTTTCCTCTATAAAAGAATGTTTGTGGTTTGCCATTAAACAGAATATCCTGAATCACACTTCTTTGTTGTTCCAGAATAAACCATATCTGTCTGTTTAAGATCAACAGTATGTCCCTATGGGGAAAAAAAAGGCAGGGGGAGGGGGGTGGTAAGCAGACCAATGAAGACATTGTTATAATAATCCAGGAGAGAAGTAGCAATTGATAGTATTCAATTATGCAATTGCTTCTTGAGCAGTCTTAGATAAATCACTAGATCTCTCTGCATCCCTCCTCTCACTTGAGAATTGACATTTGCCACCAGCAACAAATTTAAAATCTCCAATTGGAAAATTCTACAAACACATCTGGGCACTGTCTACTATATGTAAAGTAAAACTAAAGACTAAGAGCTGCAATTTACTTTCATTTCTAATTTTTTCTCAGCAACAACATTGGAATTATGCTTGTGCTTTATCATTTTAACCAGTCTGTCTCCAAACAAGCACTGTCTCAATAAGAACGGACAGCAAGGGTCGAGGTTAGACATAATAAAGAGTTCAACTAGAGCCTATGAAGATCTATGCTACCTGCCTTTATACTTCTCTGTGCACTCTACAGTCCCAAGAAAGGCCAGAGAAACAGGTACCAAGCTACTTACATATCTGTTAGAAACAGAAAAAAAACAGTAGACAAGATACTTATTTCATTCTCCATTATACCACAGAAAGCTATTTGTCTCCTACAATTAACTTATTTATAGAAGCCTTAAGGGCAAAGACTGTGTTTTATTCATCTTTATGATTTCAGAGTGCCTAGCACAGAGTTTTATACACAATTGCTGAGGGTGGAGTTAAAAAGGAAAAGAGAGAGTCTGAGATCCAAAGAATGAGTGAATTAACCAGGTATAGGAGGGTCCAGGCAGTAACCCTATCCATCAACAAAACAGCCAAAAGGGGATACAATAGTGAGTAAGACATGATTTACCCTTTGGAGAATCTGGAAGCTTCATGAAAAACAATATTAGGAGAAGAGAGATAAAATATACCAAGCATCTGGAATGAGGTAACTACTAAAATTAATAATTAATGGCTACTTTTTACTGAATGTGTCAAACATTGTGCAAAGAACAGTACAGACATTATCTCATTTAATCCTCACACCCTCATGAGTCAGATATTATTATCCCCACTTTTCAAATGGGAAACTAAGAGTTGGAGCTAGGATAAATAACTTACTCAAGGTCATAAAATTAGCAAACAGAGAGGCTCTGGTTCAAACCAACATCTAATTCCAAAGCCAGTACTCTTAACCACCAGGAACCAGGTTAACAGCACTGAAGGTGGTAGGAAGTAATCAGGTACGGAATGTATATTGAAATGGAGCCAACTAGATTTGCTGACAGATGAAGAGCAGTGATTCAATTAAAGATAACAGGTATTATCGATAGGAACTGGATGACTAAATGGATGAGATCCAATGCATGGAATGTAAGTCACCTTCTGCCTCCTACTTTCCTTCTCCACATGCAACCAATGGAGTTTCTTTATGAGCTTCCAGAGCCAGCTTATGCAAATAAAAGCACTCCAACCCACTCTCCTTTTTTAACTTTTATTTTGAAATAATTTTAGACTCAACAAACAGTTGCAAAAAGAGCAAGGAGAGTTCCTATATGCCCTTTATCCAGCTTCCCCTAATGTTAACGTCTTATAACCATAGTACAATTATCAAAACCAATACATTGATGCAATACTAGTACCTAAATTTTACGTTTCAAACAATTACAAATAGAGCTACCATAAATATTCTTGCACATATCTATTGATGCTTCTGTGTGCCCGGGGTCCCCCAGACAACTCTCTGGCTCAATGATTCACCATGGAAGGATCCACAGGACTCAAAAAAGCTGTTGCACTCACGTTTATAGCTTATAATAGCAGAATGATGCAGACTGAAAAAGCGAAGAGAAAAGAAGCATAAGCAAAGTCCAGGAAAAACCAGGCACAACCTTCTAGGTGTCATCCCCCAGTGGAGTTGCATGGATGTGCTTAATTCTCCCAGCAATGATGTGTGACAACACAAGTGAAGTGATGTCAACCAGGAAAGCTTGTTCAAGCCCTGGTGTCCATGGTTTTTATTGGGGTCATTCAGGAGGCACACAGGGCCTGCATGACTGACCTCAGCTACTCAGATTCCAGTCCCCAAAGCAAAATAGGTGTTCACCATAAATCACATTTTTTGCATAAACTATCTAATACAGCTGGTACTGTGTGGTCCAGGGCCTGAGGCATACAAAAACACTGTTATTAGGCAGGATATTCCAAGGGCTCAGAGTTCTTCTCCCAGGAGCCAGTCAAGGGCCAGTCCTGAAGACAGGCCTTTCTTCAGAATATGCTAGGTTTCAGCAACCCAAGCCAGCTGAGCTAATCCTTTCCTGTATACCTGTGAGTGCATTTCTGCGCTATCTCATTCATTTTAACAATGGCACTCTGTTGTATGGATGCACCACCACTAATTTAGCCAATCACCTACTCGTTAACCTTTCAGTTGTTTCTAGCTGTTTGCTCTAGTCAACAATAAAAGCAAAGTTTTATAAATTATAAAGAGCTACAAAAAATAAAGATATAATTTTTCTAGACTTATTATCACTGAAAGATGAAATAAAGGTTTAGTCTGCAGTGTGAGTTTCGGCCACCTAAATGAATAAAGGGTAGCTTTAAAAATAATCTAAGTTCAAGTGTGAGTGAACAAATAAAAGACACTTATGGAAAAGAAAAAAAAAACATTGTAAAGGACTTTTCTTACCTCGTAGAAGTCCTATAGTGTTTGCTGTCAGTAATTAATATGAAAGTTATCACAGTAAACCAAAAACTACACGATTTCTGGAAAATCACACAATAACATTACACAATAGCAAAATATAACTCTAGAGTTTTGATAGGTTATTTACATATATCTAGGGTTCCTAGTTTACAATCAGAGAAAGCTCATTAGGCTTTCACAGAAATGCAAGCCCTGAATTTATGTTTGTGATAAGAACAAATGTCAAAATTTGGTACATACATTCTTTTTCCTCTACCTCACAAATCATAAACACAGTATTGCAATTTTGTAATTAACAAAACCTTAATTATGTTAAATGCACTAGCCTACTTTCCTATTTTTTAAAGAACTTTCAACATGCCTTGGCTGGTTTGGCTCAGCAGTTAGAGCATTGGCCCACGGACCAAAGAGTCATGGGTTCAATTCCGGTCAAGAGCACATACCTCGGTTGCTGGTTTGATCCCTGGCCCTGGTTGGGGTTGTGCGGGAGGCAACCAATCGATGTCTCTCTCTCACATCGATGTTTCTCTCTCTCTCTCCCTCCCTTTCTATCTGAAAATCAATGGAAAAATATCCTCGGGTGAGAATTAAAAAAAAAAGAAGAACTTTCAATATTTATTAGTATCAAAGATAAGGTATAATCCTACCAGACTAAACCCACTTTGCATGATGAGACAGCTAAAGGTAAAAGAAAAGAAACCCTGGCCCATATGGAGTTTGCCATTAAGCTCAGAACACAGAACATATTTTTACGCTTTTTTCAAATAATAAAAAGTCTAACCCTATAATATTTGCCTTACTTAAAACAAAAATACATAGTTTTTACTTGTTAATGATTTTAAAGCCTTATGTCTTTAAAATAAGAAAATAGGAAATACAGCTATTTTAATTAATTTTTCTAAATAGCTTTATACATTTTATGAGCATTAATATTTCAGAATAAACTTTGTTATGCAATAAATTAGAGCAATGCGTGTTCTCAAAAGGCACATAATCAAGAATACAGATGGCAACAACAGAAAAACTCATAATAATCACATCCCAGTAAAATAGATTTTAACAGCATCTTTCAATTAAATTCAGACTTTTCCTTCTTGGAGTATTTAAATAGTATATTCAAATTTTTCTTGATATACCACTTTTCTAAATACTATTAACTGGTACTAGCTCCCTTATACTAGAAACCATTTGTACAATATCAAGAAGTGAAGGTAAAAGGAAAAGAAGAGAAAGAGCAAGAAACTTCAGTGCTACTCATATACCAACAACTGAACTGAACATGTTGAACTCTCTGAAACAGTAAAAATTCACATATTGACTTCGTGCATTTTTTTGCATCTGTATGGCCTGTTCAAAAATACATTTGAAGCATTTTCAAAAAAGCATCTTGAAAGTTAAAGTCCTTTTATCTAAGCAAGATAATTTTTTCTCCTTTATTCAAAGAGCTTATAAAACTCTAATATAGGAAAGAAAACAAAGAAAGAACACAGCTAACATGGCATACTACAAAAATCAACATAAAAAACAAGGCAAGAATTTCAGCAGTAAGCATGAAAAAATTCAAATTATATTTAAAAAGATAAGTATTTAAATGGATATAAATATAAAATAGATACAGTAAGTATATGAGCCTTAATAGTCACTTTATTTTACTTTCAAGTTACTTCACAATGCTCTTAAAATTAGGTCCCTCTTATTCAGGCATTAGGTACATGTCTCACTGAGCCACACCTATTACTTATCATCATTTAACAAGTTACTTTCAGCTCTTCCTTGCAGAGTTGAAGTTAGCATATAACTATGTATTATTATTTCAGGATTTCATATATGCTGTTTTTAAAATTGAGATATAATTGACATGTAACATTATACTAGTTTCAGGTATACAACAATGATTTGCATTGTAATGTTATTAGCTGTTACTTCCAAAATATTTCCTACCCATAGCACTAGGCCCTGGGAATCAGAAAACTAGAAGACATAATCCTGTCCTTTAAAGTATATAGTCCAGCCCTGGCAAGTCTGGCCCAGTGGTTAGAGCATCAGTCTGTGGACCAGAGAGTTGTGGGTTCGATTCCAGTCAAGGGCATGTACCTCAGTTGCAGTTCGGTCCCCGGCCCTGGTCAGGGTTGTGCAGGAGGCAACCAATCGAGGTGTCTCTCTCATATTGATGTTTTTCTCTCTCTCTCCCTCTCTCCCCTTCTCTCTCTCCCTCTCACTCTATCTGAAGATAAAGGAAAATATATCCTCAGGTGAGGATTAAAAAAAAAATTTTTTTAAATAACAGTGAATTAATAACAACAAAAAACCTGTTTATTTAATTATAAGCAAATCTTGGTTAAAAGCATTTTAAAATTAACAGGATGTTAATTTTCACATATGACATATGGACCAGAAATTGTGTCTGTTAAATTCAAAGTCCGTTAAATCAAGGTCAGCAAAATTAAGGGTTTACTGTATTTTAATCTGATATATAATTTACAATATGTATAAAAAATTGTTCTATGTATGATAAACAGGAAACATAAATAACCATAACCACAATTTATTTTACACAGGCAATATTTAAATTCTCGTGTTACTTTCATCAAGTATCTACAGTCTCAGAGCCTACTGTTTTTTCCAACACTAGCGTGAGCACACTTTAAAAAGACAAAGGTTCTGCCTTTTGCATCCCAATAGCAGAGTGTCCCTTACACTTGCCCCATAAAATTCAGGAAAAAAGATTCTACAAAACTTATACAACTGTATTTCTCAAACTGTGAACATATTCAAAGGTTTGTAAATTTTCTCTGAGAATTTTTTAATGTTATGTTTATTTCAATGATGGCCTCAAATATTAGTATAGGCATTTTACAATTGAAAACTGCCACAAGATGTTAATAATGTCTGTTTTCACTCAAGTGATGCAGAGTAGTACCACTTTGTCAGAACTAATGAGAAAAGAACAATGGTAGAATTCAAACGTAAATGCATTCATGTACCGGTGAAGACAAAATGATGTCACCCTTCCCAAACAGAAGAAGGTTTTGTAGTAGTTCAAACAGAGAAAAGAGTTGAGAGAGTTTAGTCATCACATGAACTACAAAAGATATATGTATACAAAATTCAAAAGAAGCTGTGCCACAAGTTAATGTTTCTATTGCAAGCAATAATTTAATTTAGCAAATTATCATCTATAACATTAGAGTAATTAAATCATACTGTGTTGTTTGTAAATACAACCCACTTTATGGTTTCATAAGTGTGATTTTGTTAGCTAGTTTTATAATTCTATATATTTCTGTATTATAATAAAATTGAAATTAGCAGTGGGGGTTCATGAGAATATTACTTGCACATAAAAGGGGTCAATGACTTAAAACTAGTTTGAGAAAACATTGATTTATGAGCAGACTGCTCTCTTAGCCTTGCTCCAAATACCTTAAACTACTGGTAGAACCAGCCCTGGGACCTGAGCCTAAGAAGGGGAGGGCTCCTGATCAGGGGTTGGCAAACTATGGCCTGTGGGTCAAATCTGACCCTCCACTGTTTTTGTAAACAAAGTTTTATTGAACCGCAACTATACTCATTTGTTTACAATTTGTTTATGGCTACTTTCATCAAACTCACTGGAATAAAGTTGTTCATAATATTCCCTTATAATCCACTTAATGCCTGTAGGATCTATAGTGACATCCCCCCTTTAATTCCACATACTGCTAATTTGTTTCCCTTTTTCTCTTGGTCAGTCTGGGGAAGAGTTTTGTCAAAATTACTGATCTTTTCAAAGAACTGGCTTTTATTTCATTGATTTTTTTCTCCATTGTTTTCTGTTTTCAATTTCACTGAGTTCTACTCTCACCTTTACTATTTCCTACCTTCTGCTTACTTTGGGTTGATTTTATTCTTCCGTTTCTATTTTTTACAAGCTTGGATCATTGATTAGAAACTACCTTTTCTAGTACAGACACACCTCGCTTTATTGCACTGTGCAGATACTGCGTTTTTTTACAAATTGAAGGTTTGTGGCAACCCTGAGCCAAGCAAGTCTATTGGTGTCATTTTTCCAACAGCATGTGCTCACTCCTTGTCTCTGTGTCACATTTTGGTAACTCTCACAACATTTCCATTTTTTCATTATTATTATGTTATGGTGGTCTGTGATCAGTATCTTTGATGTTACTATTGCAATTGTCTAGAATTGAAGTGGAGTCTGAAGATGTGATTGAATCGCTGCAATCTCATGAGAAAACTGTAGTGGATAAGGAATTGCTTCTTATGGATGAGCAAAGAAAACGGTTTCTTGAGATGGAATCTACATCTGGTGAACATGCCATTAGATTGTTGAAATGACAACAAAGGATTTACGATATTACATAAACTTAGTTGATAAAACAGTAGGTATGACTCCAGTTTTGGAAGAAGTCCTACTATGAGTAAAATGCTAAACAGCATCAAATGCTACAGAGAAATCATTCATGAAAGGACGAGTCAATCAATGAGGCAAACTTCATTACTGTCTTATTTTAAGAAATTGCCACAGCCACCCTAGCCTTCCGCAACCACCACCCTGATCAGTCAGCAGCCATCAACATGGAGGCAAGACTCTCCACCAGCAAAAATATTGCAACTCACCGAAAGCTCAGATGGCGGTTAACAGTCTTTAGCAATAAAGTATATTTAAATTAAGATATATACATATATATATATGTGCATGTGTAAGTGTTGCACACTTAATAGACTACAGAACACTGTAAACATAACTTTAGTATAGACTGGGAAACCAAAAATCCATGTGACCCACTTTACTGCGACATTCACTTTACTGCAGTGGTCTGGAACTGAACCTGCAATATTTCTGAGGTATGCCTGTAAAAGCATTTAATTATACAATTTTCCCTCTAAACACTGATTTAGCTGCATTCCACAAATTTTGATATGCTGTATTTTCATTTTTACTTCAAAATATATTCTAAGTTTCTCGTGATTTATTCTTTGATCCATGGGTTATTTAGAAGTGTTTTTGTTTAATTTCCAAATATTTGAGGATTTTTCACATATGTGTCTCTTACCAATTTCTAGTTTAATTCTCTTCTGGTCAAAAAACATATTTTGGAAAATGTGGAATACACACAATGGAATATTACTCAGCAATAAAAAAAGAATGAAATCTTAACATTCATGACAACATGGACGGACCTAGAAAGTATTATACTAAGTGAAATAATTCAGAGAAAGACAAAGACCATATGATTGTACTTATATGTGGAATCTAAAAAAAATCCAACCAAATCAAACAAACAGAAACAGACTCACACATACAGAGAACAAAGGGATGGCTGCCAGAGAGGAGGGGGTTGGGAGAATGTGCAAAAAAGGCAAAGGGAAATAGGAGGTACAAACTTCCAGTTATAAGAAAATAACAAACTTTATACTATTTCAATCGTTAAAATCTCTTGAGGTTTATTTTATGGCCGAGAATATGGTTTATCTTGGTGAATATCTCATGTGTACTTGAAAGGAATGCGTATTCTGCAGGCATTGAGTGGAATTTTGTAAATGTTTTGTAAATGTCGATAGATCAAGTTGCTTGATTATGTTTTTCAGGCCTTCTGACTTTCTATTAGTTCTATCAGTTACTGAGAGGAAGTTGAAATCTCTATGCAGGCATGCTAATATACAAACATACATAGATACTGTACACAAATATATATACAGTGCGATAATCAAAATTAAGTACAAATTATATTTTTAAGCTTTCCCACCCCCTAGATTTTAAAAGTATTATGTGTTCATTGTAGAAAAATTTTTAAATTCAATACAGTACTCATCCTACCACCCAAGTTGGTTCTACTCTTTACTCTTATTTGAATGAAAAGATATCTGCAGTGTATCAAAATGCCAGGCCCGGTCCCGGCCTTCAGAGCCAAGCCTGTGAGCAGACTAGAACGCCTGTTTCCTGTCTAAGCCGCACAGGCCATCAGACATTCACTTATCCTGGTTCTACCAACTGAGATCTAACCTCCTCTGCTTCCTGGTTCTCTAACACTATCTAGGTCTCTAGAGGCTTCTCCAAGTTTAAGAATCTTAAGAATTCTTTTTCTTCCTACAAGAAGCCAGTGTAATCTAAGTACAGCTCCTATATGATCAGACATTATGCCATCTGAAATTATATTTCATTACTATTAAAACAATAATATAAAAGACAGAACCAAATAGGGTTAAAAGCAAATATTAATATTTAAGTTCAATACAAATATATATAAGATTAATTCAAGTCCAAGAAGAAAAGCAGTATATGTAATTCATACATTCAGATATATTTACTGAGTGCCTTCCATATGCTAGGCACTATTCCTGGTACTAAGAAGAAGCAGTGAACAAAGTAGACAGAGTCCGTTTAACCACTCTGGAGTAGAGGAGACACAAACAATAAGAATAAAGATATAATGCTAGACGGTAAAAACTCCAATGGAGAAACATAAAGCATAGTAAGAGAGATGGGGAGGCAGGGAGTGTGGTTGATACTTATATGGTCAGGAAGTCCTCACCCATAAGGTGACAGAAGAGATAAACCATATGAGTATTCAGAGGAGGAATATTCCAGGCCGAGGAACGGCAAACACTTCCTGAAGCAGAAATGTTTGCTGGCATGTCTGAAGCACTACAAGGATCACGAGGTTTACTAATTTGAAAGGTATAATAAACCAGACAACATACTTTTTAAGGCACTTAATTCCATATGAAGCCACCTATTCAAAGTACAATATAAAAGCTTAAGAGTTTATCATTTTACATTTAAATGAGGTAATGAGGCTAGGAAAATCCTGACATTTCCTAAAGGAAGTATTTCTCAATAGCCTTCTAAAACCAACACTTACTGGTCCAGAAACCAATACGACACTGTGTTACATAAGTACACATATCCTGCATTTATCTGTACACAGAAAAACAAAGGCAAAGACAACAAGACATGGAAATACTAAGTACTTATTCTATCAGAGGGCTCTATCAAAGCAAAGACAAGCTGAACCCCTTTCTCACTCAGGAAAATAAATCACCTCAGGAAATACTGAAAAGCATTAGCCTACAATTACTATTTAAAGCAAACAAATACAAATTTTTTTAAGTAAATTTTCATATTTTACACAGGATTAACTCATGTGACAGTATGAATTAGTAAAATAAGCATATATAATTTTTCACTCAATCAAGTAACTCTATAAAATATTTTTAAATTCCTTTATTCTCCTTGATATAAAATATTTTTAAATTCCCTTATTCTCCTTGACCAGGGAAAGCATCAATTTATAATTTTAAGCAGCTACAATAAAATGTAAAAGATGAGAATCATCCATGATAAACTTTATAGCACTTGACTTCACCAGAAATTACATATTTAATACAAAACATGAATTTTAAAATCCATTAAAATATGTAAAACCTTTTGTATTACATTTTCTCCCTTGACTTCTTGCTTAATTTTATAAATCTCAAAAGCTGTGTGGTAGTTTACACTACTGGTACATATTCTTAATGTTAAAAAGATCCAAGATTTTCATCTTCCAAACACAAATCTAAAAATTATAAAATCATAACTACATTTTATCTCAGTTTAAGGAATTCCTTATCTTCTGTTGAGATGATGCATGGTTAAAACTGACAAGCCCAACAACATTAAATGTTGTTGAGGCTGAAGAACACGCAGGACTCTCCCACACACTGCTAATGGGAATGTCACCCAGTGACCATTTGTATCTTGTACCTCACCTACCACAAACCCTTGCAACACATCCTCATCTTTGACTTCCTGCTCACAACTCCCACTATGGAAAGTCATGCCAACAGTAATGGGCTGATCATTTTGTAAGTCATATAACCGTCTCATCACTATGCTTGAAACTAGTATAATATAGTATGTCAATAAATAAATAAATCTGCTCCAGGCTCAGACTGTAAAAAAGATCAAATAATCTCAACAGATGAACATATTTAATAAGATGGTGACATTTGCTCTAGCAATTAGACTATGCTACCTTTAGAAAGTCATTTGTCTCGCATTTCATTCTAATTATATTATTTGATATTAGAGCAGTGGACTTAATATAAAAAAAGAAAGAAAAGAATGGTAAAGGAAAAAAGAGAAAGAAAAACTTACTGGGATTGAAAATTCCTCAGCCAGATATTTCAAGGTGGCTGCTTCTCGTGCCAAGAGCTTGTTCCTCTCTCTCATGTTGCCCTGAAGTTGTGTATCAAACTCCTTTCTTACCACAGAAGCAACAGAGTCAATAATCACAAGTTTAACTCCTTTTGAAATAATTTCTTCTTCTAAGGACTCAATCCTGTAAAAGTAGAATTTGTAAAATAGTAAAAAGGTTTAAGATATAATTTTAAAAATAGGGCATTGCAAAAGTTAACCAACTTAAAAACAACAACAAGTTGTTCTTTCCTAAGTTATAGTGATGATTTCAAGCATTCAATTAACATAACTTATTTTCATATACCTCTTCAATACATATAGCACTCTTTTGAAAATAAACCAAAATGTTTTCATTCCTTAGGTCTCCTTTGATATTACTAAAGCTCCAATTTTAGGGTAAACCTACTTATGGTGGCCAGTCTCCAAACTAGCCCCATTCACTCCCATCTCCAGGTATTCACACCCTATGGAGTCTCTCCCATATTGTACTAGGGTTGGTCTGTGTGACCAATAGCATACGACAAAATGATGGTACGTCATCTCTGAGAGTAGGTTATAAAAGTCTACAGCTTCCATCTTGGGCTCTCTCTCAGATCACTCACTCTGGAGGGGGCAAGCTGCTGTGTTGGAAACAGCCCTATGGAAAGGCCCACATGGCGAGGAACAGAGGCCTCTGGCTAACACCAGGAAGGAAGGGAGGCCTTCCAGCAACTGCATGAGTGACACTGAAATTCTCCAAGATTCTCCAGCCCCACGTAAGCCTTGCGATGACTACAGCCCCGGCCAAGAGCTTGACGGTCAGCTCTTGAGCAACCCTGAGCCAGAAACACCTAGCTAACCCAGTCTCAGAACCTATGTGAGACAATATGTGTTTTCCTGTTTAAGCTGCTAAACTTAGGGTAATCTGTTAATGAAACAATAGATAATTAATACATCACTTAATTAAATAAAACATTTTATCAGGTGTTTCTTTTTCATTTTTAAAGAAATACTTCAACCAACAGGCCACAGTGAATAAAGAAGAACAGAGAAGTAATTATTTCCCATAAACCTAATATATAGGGACTTTTTTTCACTCAGAAACTAAGAACACAAAGACCAAAAATTATATCTTCAAAGTATTACTAAAATACCAAAATCTAAAATGGCATACCTTTGTAGAACCTCATCACAGCTGAGTTCCCGATACAGATGAACTTTACTGCTCGTCAAAAGTAATTTTTCTTCAGTGTTAAAATATCTCGGAAAACGAGATTCTGCTATCTCAATCAGTCTGTGGAGCAAAAAAACAGCATAAGTGAAAATACTCAATGCTATTTAAGGTCACATTGCTGAACTTCTAATGAATTTTACTTAGGAAACACGTAAGCCACAAGGAACACTGGAACGAAAGCCTCATAGATAGAGCAGGTATAAGCAAAATGGCTTAATATATAAGTTTGGAATGTAAGCCTTTTTTTATAAGCACTAAAAGAGGTTAGCAAACAGAGCATGAGACTAGCATTTAGATCTCATTTAATGCTGAGCAAGCAACAATGCCTCTGGGGTTTATCTTTCTGGGAATAAATATATATTTTTATAAATGATATTTTGACTAGTAGCTGTGATATATGTTTAATAAATAAGAAAAATGCTTGTATTTTCATGAATGAAATATATTTGAATAAATACGGAATATTATCATTCTAATAATCAAACATCAGTAATTCTCCACATCTGAGACCTGAAAGATATGCTTTGTCCATTAAAACTTAATACATACAAAACAAATGCTATCCAGTAAGTCCTGGGTAAACAGAAAATTACTATCTACACAAATGAATGTTGTTTAACATTTCCTTAGCAAATAAAAAAATATTATTTTCTAATCACTGAATTCTGATCTCAAAGCTAGTTCTAATGCATGGGGTAGGCCAAACACAGGAGAGTGACAAGTTGAAACAGATGCAACTACCTTTATTAATAGTACAAGACATGGGCAGCAGTACTAGAAATTTCAAATGTTTCTGGTTAAAAGTGTAACTCTTTAAGTGTAACTGTCTCCTATTTAAAATGATACTTTGTCAGCCCATACTTAACCACCATCCAAGGGTGACCGGGAAGAAGGCCTGGAAACACAAGAACCAACCTAGAGTTTATGTTCCATTTAAATACAAAGTACAAAAGAACAGTGTTTTCATTTCTCCATAGTTAATGAGTTCCAAGAAGAGGCTGAGAACTTTAAATATTATAGATAAACAAAGTTCCTCACATATGCTATAATCAGAAATAAAAGAGAAAAATCTAAAACAGGAAGAGAGAAACATTAAAGAAATCTAGTCAATAACATTTTTTAAAGCATATTTTGAACAGTCTGAAAAGAAAGAAACATTATTAGGTTGAACAAGAAGAAGAAAAATTACTTCAGGAGCAAGGAACAGGACTGAAAGATGTGTAAAGAGTGAAAACAAAATGGATCAAATGACCATTCAGGAGAAGTTCCTAAGAAAGGCATAAGAATTGGAAAAAAAAAAAAAAAGGAAATGAGGTAAGTGATAAAAGCAAAAAGAAATAAGATTAGCAAAGGCAGAACAGGTATATTTTGAGGGTTTGGGAAATGTGTCAATTTTTTGAATAGGGCAATTATTTGCTGAGTTTAGTGCTCGTCGGAGAAGTCAACTAAAAAGCTCTGGCACTTGGCACCCACTGATTTTTAATAGGATGACAACATCCATCGGAAACAGAAGTTTTCAAAATGTGGGTACCCAGTTGATTAGGAACCAAATTGGGAGTACCTAACTCACTGGCAACAATTGCACAGCTGACAAACAATAATTGTCCGCCTCCAACACTAGGCTGGATTTCAAGTAGTGGCTTAGTGGTGAAAGGCTCTGGAACATATCACTGCTCTCTCATTCCTTTAGCGTCCCTCAGAAGGAAGGTGGCCACGGCAGGGGCGTGAACTAACTGGATTCAGAGTCATCATGCTCTCTTCTTTCCCTGATGCTCTGGTGGAGAGCAAGGTGGTGGCAGTATCTCGAACACCATGAAAAACAAAGGCCACAGCTCTTGCTGATGACAATTTACTTCTAGATATTAAATATATCAGATACTCCATTACTAAACAATGCGAGTATTTTCTTTCTTTCCATCCTAAAAATGCACAATTTATCTGGTTTAGTATGAAATAAACTAAAAGAGCCTTCCTGACTAATAACCATTAGAGATGGCAGGAGAGAAAATAAAATTACACAGGGTTTTTGCCAAAAGGCTTAAGTGGGACGGTGGTGCCTTTAAGGTCAAGCTTAATGAGCTTAGACTAATTGAACAAACTTAGGAATTGTTCACAGAGACAATAACCATAGTTAGACTAAATAACTGTATCAAATGGTTATTTACATACCAATATGTTGTAATTTTCTATAAATTTTTCTAAATGTTTTGTTTTAATTTTAGAAATCTAAAAACATATGAATCAAAAACCAAATATAAATGTAGTATTCTATATGCCTCACATTAATCATAGAAATTTCTCATGACAATCTTCATCACAAAGATCTGGTTTGTTTGGGGCAAGCAACAGAAAAGAACCTGTCTTTTGTTCCAGACATTAATTATTATACATAAAGTTTGACAACAATGCCATCTAGTGGACATCCTTTTTATAAAAAGTATTCCTTTCAAAGGATGCACTTAAGATTCATTCATTCAACAAATATTTATTGAGGACCTACTACATGCCAGTCACTGTTCTGGGTGCCAAGGACATGGCAATGCACAACAACCAAACCAAACCAAAAAGATCCTTCCCTCATGGACCTTACATTCTACTGAGAGAGACAAAGAAATATAGTATATCATATATCAGATAATAAATACTCTAAAGAAAAATGAACCAGGATGAGGGGACAGACTGTGATAGATGGAAGTAAGTGCCATTTTATGTAACGTGATCTGGGAGAGCCTCTTTAATAAGGTGACATTTGAGCAAAGGGAGATGAAAAAAATGAACCATGTGGATAGCCAGTGCACAGGAAGAGAGAATTATAGCAAGTGCACAAGGCCGGGTGTAAGAAGATGCCTGGGGCATTTGACCAATAACTAAGAGGCTGATGTAGCTGCAACTCAGGAAGCGAGAGGGAGAATAAGAAGCAAGGTCAGAGGGCTAGCCAGGGGCCAAAATCACATGAGATCCTTAGGCCTGTGGGTTTTGTTTGGATTTTATTTAGTAAAAGCCTAGAAGCAGAATGGACATGACCTGACTTCATTTCTTTTTGAAGAATCACTCTAGATACCAAGTGAAGAAGAGGCTGTAGATGGGCAAGGGTGAAAGCAAGACCACTAGTGCAGTAGCCCAGGTAAGAGATGAGGGTGTCTTGACCTAGGGAATAGCTCATGTGATCAGAAGGAACTGAACCCAAAATGTAGTTCAAAAAAGGAGCTGAAAGGATTTCTGGACTAACTGGTCTGCGTCTGGAAGAACGGAATTGACCATGCATTGAAGTGGAGAAGAATGGATTCGGTCAAGGTGTTTGTTATCAGTTCCCCGTTACTTCACAGCTCTTGTATAAATGTACAGTTAAAAGCTTTACATTAGTGACCACATGCCAACTTGAAACAAAACATATGCTTAATGTAACAAAACAAAAAAAGTCCTTCCAAAATTCTAGTTGAAATATCACATCATAAATATGCTGAAATGAAAGTTTATGGTTTTCCAAAGCTTCCTGAACATGTGTAATATTTTCCTGTTCATTAATTCAATATGTACTTGCTCAGCATTGTGGGGTTTACTAAACATAAAAACGTGACTCTATTAGTTCCTTGCAGATTCCAGAAAATTCCAAAGTTTTGTTTTAGTAATAATAAGTACTTACCACTAATTTCCATTTTCTATCCTAGAAACTGTTCAGAATCTCCCTCCCTAATAATTCACCTAGATTCACAAATTATAAGATAGCTGAAGTTGGACTAAGGAAAACCTACCAAGATTCATGAAATCATCTAAGCCTGGGTCAAAGATGCTGGATTTGTACCAACTAGCAAATAGGTAACTTAGACCACACTGGTTCTGCCTTCAGAATCAGCCAAAGTCATGACTGCCCACTACCCTCCATGCCTCCCATACACTGATTCAGAAGGAGTAACAATTTAAATAGATCGGCAAGAATTAAAGGTCAGACTTTGGAGTACTTAACACCCTCAGAAGTGACATGCATACTAAGGACAGCAGCTCCTTCGGACCTAAGCATGACCACTGCTTCCATACACCAACAAAACACACACCTCTCCTGTGTATACTTAGCTATGTTAAATTTTACATTGTTGTGATTATTCGATTCATGTCTTCCTCCCCTTGGGACTACATCTTCTTCTTAGTTTACAAAGCTTTTCTGATTTCATGACAACTCAGGAATGTCCACTTCTACCTCATAATAGTCAAATTCTACATCCTACCTCCCCAGGTCCCCTTTCAAGGTCCTGGGTCCCATCTCTTCCTTCCCCAAATCCCTCAGTTTTCCTCACATGTCCATTTGTAGTACTAAGACTCAGCTTTCTTTTCCTTTATCCATCTCCCAAACTTTTACTTCAAAACCTCTATTACTACTTACCATCTATATTCTCTTCCTTTTTTTTTTTTTTCAATTTGGACTACTTATTGTCTTTTTATTCTTAACCTCCAGTTCCATCATCTTCTAATTATCTCCAATAATAATATAGTATTCATTCAATTCGTGTATCCTGGAATTCTCATGGTTGCTAAGTCTTCCATAAATAGATCATTAATCTATTTATCCATATTCTCAAGGTACATATAAGTGCACAGCATCTAAGATGATATCAGATCCTAAGTATAAGTCCAATAGGTAAAACAGATAAAAACAGACATTTTTTCTGACTCAATCAGAATTCTGTCTGCTTAGCATGCCCCTCTCCCCAAAGCAGTGTCTGAGTACCCGAGGGTTTGACACCAGGCTATACCATTATCTAATTATTAAGCCATCTGGAGATACAATTACAGTCTGATGAACAAGCATGATTAATATACTATTTTAAATTATCCTCTTAAAGACATGTAAAAATAAGCTAGCTAGTGTATTGCTTTTAAAAATATTGTCCTGGCCAGTTTGGCTCAGCGGTTAGAGTGTAGCCCCCAGGACCGAAGGGTCTCAGGTTTGATTCCAGGTCAAGGGCATGTACCCGGGTTGTAGGTTCGATCCCCGACCTGGTCCAATTATGCGGGAGACGGCCAATTAATGTGTCTCTCTCACATTGATGTTTCTCTCTCTCTCTCTCTCTCTCTCTCTCTCTCTCTCCCCTTCCCTCCTTTCTACTCTATCTAGAAAATCAATAAAAAATTATCCTTGGATGAGGATTAATATAATATATATACATATATATATGACTCATCTTTCCAAAGTGCTTTTAAGTACATCACTCACAAGGTTTTCTATTTTTTTAATATATTTTAAACAAAAGTAATTTTTATTTACTCTCCTTCTGTTTTCTTTCTCCTTCCTGATAGAAAGACATGTAGCAATTTGTTGGCAGATATTGTTTTCCATTTTTATCACTTACCCTAAATTCTCTGTATGTCCTTTCAGCTTCCCTCACATTAATCCTTCAATTCACTTTCTCATTTGTGCTAGTCAGACAGCTCACTTGTAAGTGCAAAATGGAGACAATGCTATATACAGAGACATACTGAGAGTTAAAATATATTTCTTTATCTTTATAGGCAGTGTTTATAGTGATTTTTTAAATTTTTTTTATTAATTTATTTTTGTTACAGATGTTTCTCTTTTTTCCCCCACAGATACCCTCCTTCCCATCCTGCCCCCCCCCAAGCATTGTTGTCTATGTCCATTGGTTACGCATACATGCATATAAGTTCTTTGATTTATCTCATCCCTCCCCCTCCCATACCTCTCCTCTGAGGTTTGTCAGTCTGAACCATACTCTTGTCTATCTCTCCAGGTCTGTTTTGAGTCTCGTATTTTCCTGCTTTATCTCTTCTCTAAGTCCAGAAATCAACCCCGTTGTGGCTATTGGTATTACCCACCAATATCCATTCCACTTCTTCCTTGCTATGAGAACCCTAATTTAATTCAAGCAGTAATGCTCACCAGCCCCAGGACACTGGTCATGCTTGTTGAAACAAGCTTTCCCCTGACTTTCCCATCCTTCCTTGCACATAGGGGTGGCCCAGTGAGAAATGTGCAGGACTCCAGAGGACGTAAAGGAAATTGGCAGAGGGGAGGAGGTGTCTACCCTGAAAAAAGTAGTATACTTTCCTGATAAAAGGTATAGCTGCCCTTTCCCTTCTCACTGACATGAGTACAGAATGGATATGGTGCCCAAAGGTGTACCTGCCCCAGGCCTCTGTTATCACTGAGCAGCAGAACCAGTGCCAGCAACCACCTACTCAGGTCTGCTTGTTATGTGGGAAAAATAAACCTTTGTGTTGAAGCCACTGTTCTTCCCACAATCACAACAAAATTACAACTAAACTACAGAACAACAACCATCATTGAGAATTGCTGAACAGAATCCCTATAACTAAGAATATAAAGAAGAAGCAAGTCGAGACTATAATCAAAATATTTAAAACATTATAAAAATACCCCTGGCCGGTTTGGCTCAGGGTTAGAGCATTGGTCCAAGGACCAAAGAGTCAAGGGTTCGATTCCCAGTCAAGGGCACATACCTGGGTTGCAGGTTCAATCCCTGGACCAGGTCAGGGTCATACAGGAGGCAACCAATTGATGTGTCTCTCTCACATCAATGTTTCTCTCTCTCTCTCTCTCTCTCTCTCTCTCTCTCTCTCTCTCTCTCTCTCTCTCTCTTTTCCTCCCTCTTCCCTCCCTCCTACTTTATCTAAAAATCAATGGAAAAAGATCTTCGGCTGAGGATTAACAAAATAAATACATACATACATACATACATACATACATTTATTTACAATTTAGTATACAGTGTGATGTGACCAATACATCTTTTAAGTCTCTTTTAATCCAAAGTTTCCCCCTCTAACTCCTTTTTATTTTTTTGTTAATCCTCACCAGAGGATATTTTTCCATTGACTTTTAGATAGAATAGAACAGAGTGAGGGAGGGAGAGAGACAAAGAAACATTGATGTGAGAGAGACACATCAATTGGTTGCCTCCCAAAAGGGCCAGGGATTGAACCTGCAACCCAGGTACATGCTCTTGACCAGGAATCGAACCCGTGACCCTTGGGTCCAAGGGCCAACACTCTACTGCTGAGCCAAACCAACCAGGGCTATAACTCTTTTTTTTTTTAATCTTAACAATTTATTGTTAAAGACACCAGATTGTTCTGTCATTTCCCACTGTGTGTATTCCTCTGGTGTAGCTTAACACCGTCCCTCTCTTCTTTGTGTATGTTGTAAACCAGTAGTTGGATCTGAAAGCTTGATCACATTCGGATTTGACTGTTTTCCCATCAGGAGGTACCACAATGACTGGTTGTCTTTTTGTGATGCTAGTGGGCTTCTATGCTGATGAACTGTTTTTACTCACAATACTCCTGACACTAAAGGTGTGGGTTGTCCATACCAACCTATTCTCCAATACCCTCTGGACACCAACTGGGTGTCCTACAAGCCAATTCAATTCTAACACTAACCACGGGTAGTAAGCTCAGACCCCACAGGTGCAGGGCTCCAGTCCCACACGACTGCCCTCACTTCTGATATCAATTGCAAGTCTTGGCCCTCGGGCATTTCTGACTAACAGGCTATAAATCAGGGCTTTCTGTTATCGGTGGAAGTAGAATTCTTGTGATGTCACAAGAAAAGGAATTTTCTGAGACTTACATGGGTGAATGAGTGATATTTATCTGCATGGAATTAAACCCCTGGGTTTCTAGTGTCCCATTTCCCTCCGTCTCGCCATGGAAGAAGTCCAGCCTTGTCTTCAGCAGGGCTAGAATTAAAGCCACTATGCAGAGTTTCCGCTCCATACCAAAGCACAGTTCAGTCCAGCATCAGGCTAGCTTAGCTTGTGTTCCCAGCAGCAGTCCACTGGGTGTGATGTCACCTGGCAGGCTAGCACATAGGCAATCACAGGTCACAGAACAAGAGAGAAATGAGTGCAAGAGCAAGCAAGAGAAAGGGAACTCTCTGTCTCAGGAGTATAACTGGGAGCTTAGTCAATGAACTCTTTAGGATTCCATGCATTTGCAATGGTTCTGCCCCTCTAGCCAATTATCTTTTCCCCAGGATAGACTGACAGGTAAGCACCTTCCCTACTGTCACCCCAACTTCATTGCACATGCATCCGTCTCCCCCTTTATTCTATTCCTTCCCCCAGTGATCTGCAGGAAACGCACTGGTGTTTCCCTGGGGAGTGTAAAGTTGCAATTTAATGGTGAAGCTGCCCAGATGATCATGCTTATAATATCTGGCCTCCCCTTTGCTCTCTTCCTATTATTAATATTAACTAGCTAGTTACAAAGGACTAGTTACAAAGGAGACATTCCCACACTCTCCTCAAGTTCAATAATTGGCTAGAATGGCCCACAGAACTCAGGAAGATACTTTACCAACTATTACCAGTTTATTATGAAGGACAACTCAGGATGAACCAAATAAAAGAAGGTATTCGGGGGGTTGGGGGGAGCAGAGCCTCCATGCCATGTCCAGGCATACAACACTCCCAGCACCTCCATGTGTTCACCAGTTCTCCACACCCTATCATTTAGATATTTTTGTAGAGACCCCATTACACAGGTATAATTGATTAAATCAGTGGTTGCTGGTGATTAACCAGTTTCCTCTCCCCTTCCTCAAAGGTTTGTGGGGGGCAGTGATGAGGTTGAAAGTTCCAACCCTATCGCATGATTGCTTCCACTGGCAACCAGTCCCCACCTGAAGCTACCTAGGGGCCCACCAAGAGTCACCTCATTATTATAAACTCGGATATGGTTGAAAGGGGCTAATTATGAATAACAAATGACATTCTTCTCACCTCTATCACTCAGAAAATTCCAAAAGTATTATAAGCTCTTTTGCCAAAGACCAGGAAGAAGGCAAAATATTTATTTCTTATTATACCACAATATTCAATGCCTGAATTAGATTGTTAGGGTTTATAATTTGGTGACATTCCAGCATTTCTTCTGCATTTATACTGGAATACGTCAATAAAAAGACCTAGTTGTTACTCAGTAATACAGTTCATATAGAAAAAGATAAATAAATGTTTGAATTCCCGTTTTATTTTACTCATTTTCAAAATAATGAGTTGTTTCTCCAGAATCCCCAATAGTGATCAATTAATTGCTCTTCATTTCTTAATATTATAGACTCATGGATTTTAAATATATTTCATGTGTTTTAATCCACTGCCATTATTATTATTCTGTTGGTGCTCAAGTTCTCTCATCTTTGGCCAGTGAGAGCCTTCTTCAAGTTGAATCCTGAAGTCCTTCTGACACTCCCCTAAGTAGACTTTGATAGTTTCCCTGCTATCTGATATGACGTTTCAGACTCTAAAAATGTCCTGCTCCAGAGCTAGAATCAGCCATTTCCCTCATGGAAACCTCATTCCCTTTAGTAGAAAATGGTTTTATCTCCGAAGAGGACATACAGATGGCCAGTAGACATATGAAAAGATGCTCAGTGTCACTAATCATCAGAGAAATGCAAATTAAAACCACAATGAGATATCACCTCACACATGCCAGAATGGCCATCATTAATAAATCAACAAACAAGTGTTGGTAAGGATGTGGAGAAAAGGGAACCCTAGTAACTATTGATGGAAATGTAAATTGGTGCAGCCACTATGAAAAACAGCATGGAGGTTTCTCAAAAATTTTAAAATGGAACTGCCTTATGACCCAGAAATTCCACTTCTGGGTTTATGTCCTAAGAAACCCAAAACACTAATTCACAAAGATATATGTACCCCTATGTTCAGTGCAGCGTTATTTATAATAGCCAAGATATGGAAGCAACCCAAGTGCCCATCAATAGAAAAAGACAAATACAATATGACTTCACTTATATGTGAAATCTAAAGAACAAAATAAATGAACAAACAAAACAGAAACAGACTCATACAAAGGACAAAATGATGGTTGCCAAATGGAGGGGGATTGGGAGGCTGGGTGAAAAGGGTGAAGGGATTAAGAATTACAAATTTGTAGTTATAAAATAGTCACAGGGATGTAAAGTACGGTATATGAAATATAGTCAATAATATTATAATAAGTATGTTTGGTGCCAGTAGGTACTTATAATATTGGGGGATCACTTTGTAAGGTAAATGATTGTCTAATCACAATGCTATACAGCTGAAACTAATATAAAATAATACTGAAGATGAACAGTAACTGAAAAAACAAAAGAAAATGGTATTAAAACTTCACGATCTGAGAGGAGCACCTGTCCATTTATTTACCAACATTTTCTGAGTGGTTTTATGTGTCAGTCACTGGATTTAGCTTTGAAGATACAAAGATATAACACAAACTCAAACTGCTGACAAACCAGTGGTATATACTTAAAAAGAACAGATAACCAAGAGATATAGAACAAAGCAAATAGACTCTAGGCAAAATAATTCATTTGGAACTTATCTGGTCAGGGAATATGCTTTGACTTAAATAGTATTCCTTGAGAGAAATGAGGGAGAGATCTGATTCATAATGACATAGTGAGAGAAAGACTCAAAGGACTATACCCATACTATACTAGACGAAGAGAACAGACTAGAATCAGTCTCCAGATGCATAAGCACTCCTGCTTATGAACATCAATTAGAGCAGGGAAGGATGAAGACCAGACTTATTTTCAGGTGTATAGAAATACACAAATGAGCCCAGCCAGTGTGGCTCACTGGTTGAGTGTCGAACCATGCACCAAGAGGTTGATGGTTCAATTCCTGGTCAGGGCACATGCCCAGGCTGTGAGCCCGATCCCCAGTGGGGGGCATGCAGGAGGCGGCCAATCGATGTTCTCTCTCATCGATGTTTCTATCTCTCTTTCCCTCTCCCTTCCTCTCTCTCTAAAATAAAGAAAGAAAAAATATTTAAAAAAAAAGAAATAAACAAATGACTAAGTGCCTCTGTCAGAGAATGTGAAAGGTCCTTTTCAAACTAAGGAAAGTTTTTCTTTCCAAGCAAAGATACACTTACTATCAGTGTGTTTCTAACAATGAATACCATACTATTTCAAAGATTAAAGTGAAATACTTTTCAATAAAAAAAAATGTTTTGAAATCTGCAATTTTTACATTCACTAATATTTTACTTCCAACTAGAAATTAGTTACAAAGCAGCTTATCTTCTGTCTTTCTTATTAAT
Organism: Tadarida brasiliensis; assembly: GCA_030848825.1. Taxonomy (NCBI): domain Eukaryota; kingdom Metazoa; phylum Chordata; class Mammalia; order Chiroptera; family Molossidae; genus Tadarida; species Tadarida brasiliensis. Next base: position 215,185,056 of record CM061257.1, on the reverse strand, counting down.
TTTCCCTCTTCCCCATTTTTCCACTTACATTTCTCCCTCTTTCTTGAACTTCTTTCTTCCTGACTTACTGAAAAACACACCTTATCCAGGAACCCCACTTAAACCAATAAAGGAATAGAAAAAATAAAAAGAAACTGTTTCCTCTGTCTGTTTTAAAAGGAAAATTCCTTGAAACAATATCTAGTATTCTGTGTTCTCAAAAAAAAAAAGCAAATGTTAACTTATTTGGAAATGTTAAATGTTATATATGTTACAAAACTAAAGTATTATGGAAAATAATAAAATATCCTACCTGTCAGCACTAAATGCTGATTCTGTGTCAATGTACACAACAGCTCCTTCCAGTCCTCCCATGTCGGTGGGTAACGTGGCCAAAACACTCATCATTATACAAAACTGAGTTTTCCCACAACCTGGTGGACCTGTAATCTTAAGAGAAAAAAAAAGAAGAAAATTAAATAAGTAATTTGTGTAAACATCACAAGCTAGTCAAAGCAAAATCCTTTAGGAACTTGCCATAAACACAGTCCAACCAATGTGGACTCCCAGAGACGTCCACCATATATGGTGAGTTAACTTCTCCCCTCTGCATCTGGGTTGGTACTAGCTATGGGCCATCCTTGGAAGAACTGAGAAAATGGTCACTCAAATCATCTCTTTGTATTCTGTAGTTCAGATGAAAAACTTTGGTTAAGAAAGGCTGGAGAATCCATTTATAGATTTACAACTTGGAGTTCTATACCTTTTCCTCACTAAGACATTTATAGAAGGATCTTGAAAATAAGAGGTTTTTTTTTGTTTTTGTTTTTTTATCCTCACCTGAGGACATTTTTTCATTTTTTGTCCAGATAAAGTAGGAGGGAGAGAGAGGAAGAGAGAGAGAGAGAGAAACATCGACGTGAAAGGGACACATCAAGTGGCTGCCACCCACACGACCAACCAGGGCCGGGGACAAACTGCAACCGAAGTACATGCCCTTAGCGGGAACCGAACCCGGGTCTCTCTGGACCGCAGGCTGACACTCTAACTGCTGAGCCAAACCGGCCAGGGCGAAAATAAGAGGTTTTAATAATTGGTTTAATATTTACTATGAATCATCCTCTCAGAACAATTTACTAGCAAATGGTTCAGAAAAAAAGTGTGTGTGTGTGCGCGCGCATGTGTGTGTGTAGAGAGAGATAAAGCAAATGTAACAAAATTTAAAAATTGTTGAATCTAAGTAACTCATACTTTGAAATGTTTATTTTGAAATTTTAGTTGGTAAAGAGATATTTCAAGATTATAAAATCTGAAATCAAGACGTTATAGTTGGAAAAAATAGGAAATTAATCATGTGCATATTCCAGTCCAACTGGAAGTAGTAAACAAATATTAATTTGAAAATGTTAAAAATATTCCCTTAAGCCCTGGCCAGTTTTGCTCAGTGGTTAGAGCATCGGCCTGCGGACCAATGAATCTCAGGTTCGATTCTGGTCAAGGACATGTACCTTGGTTGCAGTTAGTCCCTGGCCCAGGTCAGGGTTGTGTGGGAGGCAACCAGTCAATGTGTCTCTCTCATGTCGATGTTTCTCTCTTTCTCCCTCTCTCTCTCTACCTCCCACTCTATCTGAAGATAAATGGAGAAATATCCTTGGGTGAGGATTTAAAATATATATATTTTAAATTTAGATAAATATATATTCCCTTTAAACATATGTCACATTGGCTGTGGCATCCAAAATTTAAGAACCAAATCACAATCCCTTTTGTGAAAATCACACAAATGAACAATATTTCACAATAGGAAGAGGAAAAAGAGGAGGAAAGGAAAAGAGAAGAAAATCTAAGGTAGAGATGATAAAAGTCTGAGCTAAGATTGAGACATGCTACAGATATTAAGAAACTGTCTCAGGTACATCATGAAGTAGAAAGAAAGGATGACGCATGAGTCTAAATCATTAAAGCCGGCGGTTCTCAAACTTGAGTGAGCACTAGAATTACCTGGCCATCTTGCAAACCAGCATCTCTGTTTCAGCAGGTCTGAGATATGGCCTGAAAACTTATATTTCCAGTAAGTTCCCAGGTGATGCTGATGCTGCTCTACATGTCTAAGAACCACTGGTTAGGAATTTAGACTAAAGCTAAACGTCTGTTATCGAAGGCTCTACATTAAAAAACAAAAGCTCACAAGTTAAAAACAATGTGATTTATAATCTCAAAAACAGTGATTTACAGTGTAAGAATATATAGTTGCTACCACCAATAACAGTTTGCCAGATCATGGGTGATCAATGAAAAGGGACATCCAAACTGTTTTGATTACATACTCACACCAAACCAAACAAACAAAAAATTTGGTATGGTCCTCCAACATATGTATATTTACTATATACATACTACTTTACTAATATGTTATATACAGTATAAAACATACATAAAATAGGCATTAAAAAATAATAAAAGATTATAAATATTTAAAAATACTTTCATATCTTAGTCGTGTGGTAGGCAGTTAAACAGACGTGAGCAGAGCAAGAACAAGCAAAACTGGGCAAACAAGGACCTCGCCCTCAGGGAGACCTTTCCCTCTCCACCAGCCAATCCATGGTCATGCGGTTTAAACCTCCTGACCCTTCATATGGTCATGTGGTTCGGACCCTCTCCTGACCTTTCCTTGGAGGACAAAGGAGCCGAAGAGTGGCCTCATATGGCTCCCATGACCCTTGCATGACCACACCCTTAAGCAATTAACCCCTAGGGATAACATCGAGGCTGCAGTTGCGTTCAGCTCCAGGCCCAGAAAAGCAGCAAAACCAGACAGAGCAACACCATGACTGACATCAGGACCAGATGCAATGACTAATGACCTCCTCCCTTAGTGCCAAACACTCCCTGGAAACCAGGACCCTGAGGGGACACACCTGGAAAGCTGATGAATATTCCATTAAGATCCTCTCTGGGACCTCCCCTGAAATCCCTGCCTTTGGAGAGCAGATAAAAGCCTTCAAGATGAAGAACCCAATGCAACTCTCTCTATGCAACCCAATGCCCATGTCTTTCCCCACCCCCTCCTCGCAGGTGCATTTTCCTTACCTCTCTCTTCTAAGCTCCAAGGGCCCTTCTTTTGCTCTGTAACTTGTTTCCTGAGCCCATTTCATCTATGGCTCACTTCTTCTACCTCTGTGACTTTCTAAATAAACTTTCTCTTATAGTTTGAGTCTTGGCTCTGAATTCTTTCTTAGCCAGAACTCAAGTACTGAGGTTGCTGAACCAAGGTCCGGTCTGACTCCACCAGTCTGACACCTGGTGCTGTCTCGCCGCCAATGGTTTCACTCTCATGAAACCTTACTAATACTTTTAGTGTAGCAATGGCAACAATGAAAATAAATGAAATCATATTTTTTGTTAAATAATGATTTAAGTATTTTGTAATTCAGTGATTGAAATGCCAGGTCCTAAATTCCACTTATTTCAGTACTTAACTGTAATGGCCATATAGTAGAGAAAAGCATAACTGCAAAAATGCAAGGACTGAAATGAAAGTAATATATCATTTTTGTACTTACTAAATCACTATTTTCATTTTTCAATAATTTTTAACAGTTAGTTTTTGTTGGATTTTAGCTAACAAATTTCTGTCTTCCCTCCTATCAATTGTTCTTGCAAACTAATTTTTAAAAATATTGCATTTTTACATTTTTAACAATTGGTTTAAAAAGCAACTGAAACTATTTGGAAAATTTTCAGAAGTATAGAAAATATTGTTACAAGTTTTTTACAGTGTACAGATAGCAAAGTTTTCATTAGACATATTTCACAACAAAAATTAGACATATATCACTTACAACAAAAATCACATTACAAAAAAAAAAAAATCACATTACAAAAGAAACATTTCCAAGCAGTGACTTAATAAACACTTTCTCTGTATTTTAATCTCTGTCTTTAAAAAGGCAATTACTTTCTCACTTATTGTTAAAACATCACCTATACTTTGCAGGGATGTACTAAGAGTGTTCCGTTGGTTGGTTGTTGCTGTGGTTTTGGGGTTTTTTAACAGTGTATTGATTTTTAGATAGAGAGAAAGGGAGAGGGAGAGAGAGACACATTGATGTGAGAATGCTGCCTCCCACATGCCCCCTACCAAGGATCGAGCCTGAAACCCAGGCACGTGCCCTGACCAGGAACTGAACCAGCAACCTTTTGGTGCATGGGATGACACCCAACCAACTGAGCCACACCGGCCAGGGCTGGATGACTGGTTTTTAATCTGCTATGAATTATGTCACATAGCCACTTGTCATACAGAAAAGGTCAACAAATTTGACATATCTTGTCTTTTCACTTAAAAAAAAAATGCTTCACCCATCTTTAAATTCAATAACTCTTTTACAGTTCTTGCTGGGAGATAACCAAAAAAGCTCTCATAATTCAAATAAGTTTCATGGTCACTCCCCAACTCATTACAGAATGCTACAGAAATTCTTCACCAGTCAGGTTTTATAAAATTAACAACACTGGTATCATTTTTAAGCACTCTTCACACATCTGACATCTAGATAAAAGTTAAATTTCATTATTTTTTTCAGGTTTACTTAGTAGGTTAAAACATTTCAACATTAATAATTTTTAGCTTCAGATAGTTTAGCTCTGAATTCTAGCAGCCAAACCACAAAATTTCAAGTTGTGTTCAGTTCCCAGGTTCAGCTCCAATGTGGTTAGAAAGAGAGAACATGCCAAACCAGAATAGTCTAAGTTATTTGCTTCTTGGAAACTCAGAATGAATACAACGTTTACACACAGATGACACCAGTAAAACACAATTAGCTTCAGACAGTCAGAGTCTGCGTTTCAGCCCTGCCTGAGAAATGTAAAGGGACCGAAAGAAAACCAGTAGTGAAGATCACCCAAATATCAACAAGGAAGAAAACAGAGTATTAACCATTGTAGTAATAATTGGTTTAAAGAAGAAAGAGAATTATTCCCAAGAAAAGAAAGTCGAATTACACTAAAGTAAAAATGAAGTGTAGTCATTTTCATCTTAATTGAGATTAAGTGGTTGAGATGAATGTGAAACCCAGACCTGTTAGGACCTAAACTCTTACCAATTTCATTCTCCCCACGTTCAAGATGGGGGGGCAACAGGATGGGGCAACCTTCCAACCCAATACTTTGCAGAAGACAATTTAAGGACTGCCTGGTTCTGATCTGAGGGAAAAAGCATGTGGAAACCTTTTCTGTAAGACTACCCCCAAGCCCCCAGCCCCCACCCAGTATCTAACTATTTGCCTCCTCTATTTGCTCTACAATTATGTAGAAATATAATTAGGTCTTCAGACCTACAGAATTCATTTTAAAAATAACTAACTCATGCCCTGGCCGGTGTGGCTCAGATGGCTGAGCATCGTCCATGCACCGAAAGGGTGCTGGTTCGATTCCCAGACAGGGCACATACCCTAGTTGCAGGATCAATCCCCAATGGGGGCGTGTAGGAGGCAGCCGATCGATGGTTCTCTCTCACCGATGTTTCTCTCTCCCTCTCCCTTCCTCTCTCTCTCTAAAATAAAATAAATATATTCTAAAAAAAATAACGAACTCTCTAAATCCTAAAACAAACAAATAAACAAAGAGCTAACAATCTCAGAAGGCCAAGTAGCACTTTGCCTTGTAAAAGAAACATTGATCTTAAATTACTTTACATCAACATGTGGAAGATTTTCTATCTTGGATTCTCTCATTTCATATTGACAACTGCTGTTTTTAAAGTATAGGGGAAGGGAGGGAAAAGAGAAGGCAGGGGAACAAATCCGAGAAAAAGCAGGAGGACATGGAATGACAAGGGCCCCAAGTTTCACAGCTAAAACAAAAAATTAAATAGTATCAAGGGATATAATCATTTATTTAGCCAATTAACATGTGCCATATGAAAGATTCTATAAAAACTTTATGGAAAACGATGTTATATCAGTTAGTGAGTGAAAAGTTGGGAACTGTAATCCAATCAACCATATGTGCTAAACTCCTATATTAGACAGAGGCCTGATTATCCTGCCTTTCAAAACACTGGGCAGTAAACTATAGTCAAGGAACACCACTTAGAAATCTCTCCCTAGTTTTCCTACTGCTGCTGTTGTACATGAAGTTGACCTGAACCTGACTGCAGAATGAAGAAGATGAGACTCATCTTGACCGACCTGCAGACCTATGAGCAAGAAAAATAAATTTTGCTGTTGTTGTAAGCAGTGTAAGCAACCACAGTTGACTAATAAAACAGGCATGCCTTATGCGTCACTGTTGATGCATTTCTATTACATGCCTGGCCCCTACAGGCATTTGAGTTCACAATCCCTGTGATCCTATAGGCCACAGCAAACTCTGCCAGCGAGAAAGAAAAAGAAATGTAATATCCAGCTGTTCTGAGGAAAGATTGAGATGCCAAAATAAGACTCTGTCATCTTGCCTCTACGTTTTTGGAACAGGATAGTCATTTCCAAAGCAAAATTGCCTCACTCAAGGAGGACACCAGGTCTGCCATCATGAACAAAGCAAAGAAATACAAATAATGTAGAAATGTGCTACATTGTTTCTTAGTGCTTAGAGCAAGGATCTAATCATGACTCTTAAATGTTACCAAGGTTTGGCAGTGCTTTCTTCCCACCCTTTCTCGCTTTCTCCGAAGTACTCTGAACTCAGACAAGCAGATGTCACATCTCTTTGTTACATCTCCTTGACTGTAGTCCACTGCCCAGAGTCTGCCCCAGCTCTCTAGTCCCAATCTCTGGATTACAATACAAAAACACCTTTTCTGATAACCCCTTTAAATACATCTTCAAATTACCTAATCACATTAGCATCTTTGTCCTGCATTCTCAGCAGGGGTGACATTAACCCCAAGGATGAAACTTGGTTTTGATTGGGGGTGGGGGTAATTTTACTCCTTTTATGTATGAAGTTCAAATATACATAGAGTACATAAATTGATATGCAGTGTACATGCAGTATTCAAATCTCATGGCAGGGGTGATTAAGGAAAAAAAAGTCTATAGAGCTCCTTAGGGGGCGGTGATGAGAAAGGGGTTGAGAAACACTGATCTGATCTGGATGATTCTCACATGGCAAGGCTGCCATCACCGCACAATGTAAACTTTTGAAGTTTAGACTTCAAACACACCTTTGCTACCAACATTCAGTTATAAGACATGGAAATTATCTGCTTGTATGTTACCAAGTGAGGAATGCAGTGTCTCAGGGAGTGGGCAGAGCCCACAGTCCACTCCCACTGGTGATTCAGCAGAGCGGGTTTCTGCTTTCGGCATGAGCAGCACGTCCCTAGCTCCCCTTTTAATCTTGGTGCTGTGACTGAATGCACACAGACTTGGTGACGTTCACATAGAGCAAAACCATGATAAATAAATTAGGGAATTTTGAAGTTAGAGTCAGGAAGGAACAGCTACACAAACGACAGAAGACTGTTTCCACATTCATTCCTACCCGCTCAGTCATCTCCAGGCCCAGCCTAAGCTAACTCAACCAACTGCCTCATCCCTCACCTCCACCGGATCTAACTTCTACCTGATGTCCGGACTCTAAGATTTGACCTCTTAACCGGAAACAAAGATCGTGCAATACAATTAATTAGACAACTCCACTGATATCTGTATTAGTTCTCTATTGCTATGTAACACATTTCCACAATCTTAACAGCTTAGAACAACACCCGTTTATTATCACAGTTCTGAGATTAACAGTCCTGGTGGGCTGGCTGCGTTCTCAGCTCAGCTTCACGAGGCCAAAATCAAAGTGTCAGCTGAGCTAGGTTCCTATCTGGAGGCTGGGGGTGGGAGGGTGGAGAATCACCTCCCAAGCTCATTCAGGGTGTTGACAAAATCCACTTCTCTGCAGCTGTGGGTCTGAGCTCCCTGTTTCCTTTCTGGCTGTCCTTTGAAGGCTGCTCACTGCTCCCAGAGGCCACATACATTCATTCTCACATGACCCTTCCACCTTCATGTTTTGGATGCTCATGTTTTGAATCTTTCTGGCTTTCCCTTCTTCTTTAGCCAGAGAAAGCTCCCTGCTCTTAAAGGCTCATGGGCTTCGATGGGGATAATCTCCCTATCTTAAAGGCAATGCCATGTAACATACCACAATCGTGGGAGTGATCTCTCATCACATCCACAGGTTCCAGGTTACAGCAGAGCATCTTTGGAAAGACATTTTAGAAATTCTGCCTACCACCAAGTCTCAAGGAATGGAGAGACAATAAATTAGAACACACACACTCATGTACATACACGTATATGCATACATGCATATGTAAACACACACACACATACAGCGATAGCCAGCCCCCAAGAAGGACCCCGCGATCCTCACTTTAGTATTCATGCCCTCGCACCCTGGATCGAGCGTGTCTGTGTGAGTGACAGAACACAGCAGAAGTGATGGTATATAACTCCAAGGCCAAGTCATGAGAGACTGCCACGTCCACTTTGTTCTCTTAGATCACCTCCTCTACGGAAAGTCAGCCCACGCCATGAAGACATTCAAGCGGACCTGTGGAGAGCTTTAGGTGGCCTGTAACTCAGTCCCCAGGCTGGCAGTCAGGACCAACTTCCCGGCCATGTAAGTGAGCCACCCGGAAAGCACCTCCCCCAGCTCCAGTCCAGTTTTCAGACCACTGTGGCTTCATGACTGTAATCTCACGAGACTGTAACCAGAAACACCTAGCTAAGCTGCTCCTGAATTCCTGACTCACAGAAACTCTGTGAGAGAAATATTTATTGTTGTTTATAGGTACTAAGCTTTGAAATGATTTGTTAAACAGCAATAATAACAAAAATAATATACATATATGTAGATATATGGACATTAGAGATATACAGCTTTAAAATCATATAAGAAAAACACTCCTAAAGTAAAAGAACACTGATGTTCATTAATAAAAAATCAACTAAGTAGAAAAGTCACATTCCTTAAATGTACTATTTTGATGATTTGGAAAAACAAATGAAAATAACACTGTAAAATAACTACTCTACCCTGCAATAGCAATAACATCAGAAGTTCCTGAAGTTTAGGTTATTCCAAGATCAAAGGGGGAAGTGTAGGAGAGGCAGCAGGAACCAAAGCATTGTAGTACACAAGCACTATATAAGTACTAAAAAATAAAGAAATGAAAACAAATTCTTTCATCCAAGTAATATTTATTAAATACCTGCCACATGTCCTAATACTGTGGATGTAATGAGAAGAAAAAGACATAATCCCTGCCCACGTGGAATTTATTCTGCAATGAGGAAGACATATATTAACTAATTACACAAACAGCAAGACGGGAATGGTGCTAAGTGCTACATAGAAGATCCACAGTACAAGGTTCAGTTCTCCAGGAATATATGACAATTCTAAATGTGTTAGTTTAACATAATAAAATAGGCTAAAAATATATAAAGTAAAAAATAACAGAACTACAAGTAAACTTGTCAACTCGACAACATAATGGACTATTTTAACAGCCTGACCTGATAGACTGCACGACTCCAAAATTGTAAAGTTCAAAGAAAATGAAGAAATGAGCCACAGATTGGAAGAAAATAATGGCAAATAATATATCTGATAAAGGACTTTATATATCCATAATATATAAAGAACTTTTAAAATTCAATAACAATAAAAGAAACAACCAATTAAAAAATAGGCAAAAGATTTGAATAGATATTTCACTAAAGAAAATATACAAATGGCCAATAAGCACATGAATAGGTGTTTAATATCATTAATCATCAGGAAAATGCAAATTAAAACCACAATGAAATACAACTGCACACATATTAGAAGAGCTAAAATCAAAAAGATGAGCCCAGCCCTGGCGGGTTTGGCTCAGCAGTTAGAGCGTCAGCCCGTGGACCAGAGAGACCCGGGTTCGGTTCCCACTAAGGGCACGTACCTCGGTTGCAGTTTGTCCCCGGCCCCAGTTGGGGTCGTGTGGGTGGCAACCAGCCGATATGTCTCTCTGGCATCGATGTTTCTCTCTCTCTTCCTCCCTCCCTCCCTCCCGCTGTTTCTGAAGATAAATGCAAAAAATGTCCTCGGGTGAGGATAAAAAAGTAAAAATAAAAAAAATAAAAAGATGAGCCTGGCCAGTTGGCTCCTGAGCATCGTCCCATGGACTGAGAGGTCTTGGTTCGATTCCCAGGGCACATGCCTGGTTGTGGGCTTGATCCTCAGTGGGGGGCATGCAGGAGGCAGCCAATCGATGTTTCTCTCTCACATTGATGTTTCTATCTCTCTCTCCTTTCCTCTCTAAAAAAATCAATAAAAATATATTTTTTTAAAATTTATACTAAATCTTGGTATGGAAATAGTGAAACAAACCATCATGCATTGCTGGTGAGAATGTAAAATGGTACAGCCACTTTGGAAAGTGGTCTGACAGTTTTTTAAATATTAAACACATACCTATCATATGATCTAGCCATTCTATTCCTAGGAATCCACCCAAGAGAAACAAAAACCTATGTTCACACAAAGACATGTCTGTGAATGTTCGCAGTAGCATTATTCCCGATAGACAAAAACTGGAAACAATCCAAGTTTCCATCAACTAATGAGTAGATAAACAAAATGTGCTATAGACATATAATAGAATACTATTCAACACTTAAAAGGAAAAACTACTATTACATGCAACAACAGTGATGAACCTCAAAAATATGATGCTGTGTGAAAGAAACCAGATACAACAGACTACATATTATATGATTCAATTTATATGAAATGTTTAGAAAAGGCAAGTTTATAAAGACAGAAAGCTGATCAGTTGGGTGCCTTGGGCTAAGGATGGAAGCAGAGACTAACTACAAATGGGCACAAGGGAACATTTTATTTTAGGATGATGGATATGTTCTAAAACTGGATTGTGATGATGATTTAACATAAATGTACTAATTATAGACAGTTACAACGGTTGAATTTTATAGTATTTAAATTGTTCCTTAATAAAATTATTTTTTAATAGCAAAATGATTTATGAAAGCTGTTTAAGCTCATTAGAAATCAGGAAAAAGCCCTGGCCAGGTTACTCAGTTGGCTGGAGCGTCTTCCCGTACACCAAAAGATTTCAAGTTCAATTCTCAGTCAGGGCACATGCCTAGGTTGCATGTTTAATCCCCAGTTGGGGTGCATACAGGAGACAACCAATTATTGTTTCTCTCTCACATCAATGTTTATCTCTCTCGCTCTCTCTAAAAATCAATAAACATTAAAAAAAAAGAAATCAGGAAAATGAAAACTAAGATCACAAAGATGAGCAGAAATAAAGAAGTCTGATAATACCAAGACAAGAGAATACAGAGCAAGAGGAATTCATAGACATATCTGCTCATAGGAATATAAACAGGCACAACCACTCTGAAAAACAATTTGCCCTGATGCTGCAAAGTTACACATGCACATACCCTATAATCAGCAAATCATTTCAAAGTAGATACCCTAGATGAAGGCCATGGAGTAATATGTTAGGCTTTGTAGACCACGAGGTCTCTGTCACAACTAACTCTGCCTTGTAGCCACAGACAAAATGTAAATAAATGAGCATAGCTGTGTTACAATAAAACTTTATTTACAAAAACAGGCAGTGAACCAGATTTGACCACTGGGCAGTAAGTAGTTTGCCAATCCCTGCCCTAAAGAAATACCTGTAGTGTGATCGAGGAGACATGTGTAACAGTTTCACAGAACTTATTTACATTAGTAGCAAACTGGAAGCAACCTAAATGTTCACTCACAAGAGAAGGGATAAATGAATTGAACGAAATAAAACTAACTAAAATGTTCTATCTCTTATGTATACAGGTGGTAATGGTATAGGAAACTACAGGGGGAAAAGTAGAGGAATGGTAGAAATTCAGTACGGAGGTTACCTCCCAACAAAAGGCCAAACACAGGATCAGGGGGGAGTCCACAGTTAGTTTCAATGGTTTTGGTATTGTTTTGGTTCTGTTATTGGGTCATGGGCTCATAGAGGTTCACAACTTACACATGTAGGATATAGTTAAGTCTATATAAATAAAATAAGTATTTTGTTTTTTATTAAAAAGTAAACAAATACTCCCTGTATTCAGCTGAAAAATCCCAAGAAGATTGGAGAGGCTACCTGTAGCTGAAATAGAAAGTAGAAAATTTGCCACTAATAAACAATCAGATCTACATTCCAATTCAGCCAAGTAGATCATGACAAAACACTTCACTGGCCTGTAACTACTGCTTGGATTCAGAAAGAATTGGTAAAAACTGAGTGAAAAGAATTGAAAGTTATTCTGAAACTTAAAAAATAAGAAGTAGTTGTTGGTCAATCTTCCTTATATTCAATTTTTTGTTATTTAAATAAGTTTATGACTTACAAACAATAGTGGATCACTATTGTTACAAAGATCCAACTAAATCACAAAATGATTATATAATAGGAATCTGGCACCATCTGGTGGCAGTACTTCGCAACAGCAGGTTCTAATTTTTTTTTTTTTTTTTTTTTTTGTACGCCACTCATTCACTGGTTTTCCAACTATCTAATAGGAAATACTGGGCATAGTACACACACATTTTTAAATCTTTCTTGGAAGACAGGAAATAAGATAAGGTTTTTGTTTGTTTGTTTGTTTGTTTTGTTTTTTAATTTTTTTTTTTTATTGATTTGAGAGAGAGAGGAAAGGAGAGGAAGAGAGAGAAACATCGATGAGAGAGAACATCGATTGGCTGCCTCCTGCATGCCCCCCACTGGGGATTGGGCCCACAACCTGGGCATGTGCCCTGACCGGGAATCGAACTGGCGACCTGCTGGTGCATGGATCATCACTCAACCACTGAGCCACACCGGCCGGGCAAGATAAGGTTTATTCAAGGAAAAAGGTTACAGTAAAATGTATGACTATCAGAATGTAAAAGTCGGCTCTTATTTAGAAGTTTGCTTAAAGTATCTATACACCTGGAACTCTCAGGCAAGAAGTCCCTCAGGAATGTATTGGTAAATATAGTCTATCGATTCACCACATCAGGACCAGTGAGCACACCAATGTACTTTTCAAGAAAAAGAACTGTGGTGGGTGTTTTTTTTAAATCCTTACCTGAGGATATTTTTCTATTTATCTTCAGACAGAGTGGGAGGGAGGGAGCACGAGAGGGAGAGAGAAAGAGAGAGAGAAACATCGATGTTGAGAGAGACACATCAATTGGTTGCCCCCCGCACAACCCCGACCAGGGCCAGGGACCGAACTGCAGCTGAGGCACATGTCCTTGACCAGAATTGAACCCGAGGCTCTTTGGTCCACGGGCTGATGCTCTAACTGCTGAGCCAAACCGGCCTGGGCAATGGTGGTTTCTAAATGTCCTCAAATGCTATCTTGACACCTCTTTCAAAGGGTAGAGCCTAATTTCTCCTTCCTTGAACACGGGCTGGACTTACTGACACTCCTACTGAAGACAATATGGCAGAATAATGTAACTCGCACAGTTAAATCCTCAAAGGCAGGGCCACTTCCATCTTGCCTTCATTTGGATCACACATCCTGTAGCAAGTCAGCCTTCATGTCACAAGAAGACTCACGCAGCCTGTGGAGAGCCGGCTTGGGAAGGAACTGTGAGCTCCCGTCAACAACCAGCACCAACTTGCCAGTCATGAGTGAGCCCCCTTGGAAATATCCTCCCGCCCCATCAAGCGCCCAGATACAGCCCCCAGATTCCTTGCGAAGATCACCAAGCTACGATACGCCATTCCCCAAAAAACAAAATCACTAAGGGTTTTTGTGTTGTTTTAAGCCACTTAGTTTTGAGGTAATTTGTTATGTAACAATATATAACTAATATTAATACCTATCACTTCCTATAACCAAATTCTAACCACAACAGGAAGTGAAAACAGCTCATTTCTATTTAATACTATAATTTGCCCACATGTTAATAAAACTTCAAATTTTTGCCCTGGCCAGTTTGGCTCAGCAGTTAGAGCGTCAGCCCGTGGATCAATGGGTCACGGGTTCAATTCTGGTCAAGGGCACATATCTCGGTTGCGGTTTGTCCCCAGCCCTGGTCAGGGTCATACAGGAGGCAACTAGTTGATGTGTCCCTCTCACGTCAATGTTTCTCTCTCTCTCTCTCTCTCTCTCTCTCTTCTTCTCACTCTATCTGAAGATAAATAGAAAAATATCCTCGGGTGAGGATTAAAATTTTAAAAACTTCAAATTTTCCTCCCTAATACACTAAGTAGTGATCCTTTTATAATTCCTCCAAATTGTTTCATATTATTTCATAATATTCATCACTTTCAAACAAACAGCAACCAAAGCAGACCAGTCAGTCAACAAGGATTTTTGTTTGTTTGTTTGTTTGGTTAATCCTCACCCAAGGATATTTTTTCCATTGATTTTTAGAGAGTAGAAGGGAGGGATGAAGGGAGGGAGAGAGAGAGAGAAAGAGAGAAACATCAATGTGAGAAAGACACATCAATTGGTTGCCACCTAAATGCACCCCGACCAAGGCCGGGGATCAAACCTGCAACCCAGGTATATGCCCTTGACCAGGAATTGAACCCGTTCCAACCATTGAGCCAAACTGGCCAGGGCAACAAGAATTATTTTTTAACATCTTTTTGCAGAACAACTATACTAGACACTGATAGAGAACCATGCCCTGAGGTGCTTATAATGTAATTCAGATTACTATTCATGAAAGAATGTGTTTTTTTAACTAAACTTTTTCCCCTGGCTCTGAAAGTAATAGGTTAATGGAAGAAGGTTTGGAAAGCGTCTCCTTTACCTCTGTGATGGATCCACGAGCTACACCACCACGCAGGGCTTCATCCAAAGCAGAAAGGCTTGTAGATAAGAATGCTGGCGAGAGGGCAGCAGACCTCTGAGCCTTTACCTCATAAGCCTGAACGAGAAAAAGATTAAGTTCTTTCAACCTCCGTATCTATTCAGAAACCTCAAACTTTAGCAGCTGGAACACCAATTCCATCTTTTTATCCTCTATTATTTGTTCAACAAGTATTTACTCTTTGCCAGGAACTGAGCTAGATTATGGGGATATGATTTAACAGACAGAGCCCCTACCCTCACAGCACTTACAGTCAGCCATTAGGACTAGACACTGGGCAATTACTGTGCAATTAATAAGAGATACTGTGGTAAGGAAAGTGGAGACATAAAGACAGTGCACCTAACCTGGATTTTGTGATCCAGGAAGACTTCATGGAAGAGCTGGACTAAGCTAAAACCTGAACTAGCTCTTAGACGGGCAAAGGAGATGTGCACGTTCCTGCTAAAGAGACAATGTGGAAAGAAAGGTCGAGAAGCAATAAAGGAAGGAAATGGCAATGAATAAAAACTACCAAAAATAAAGAGTGCATTCAGAACGGTTGAAAGATGGAGTGTGGTTGAGGTATGGAAAGAGATGAGGCTAGAGAAATAAGCAGGGGCCAAATCACAAAGAGCCTTGTTGAAGTTTGGAGTTTATGCCGAGAGCAACAAAGAGAGATATGACCAAGCTGTCATTTCAAACCGAGTTGGTTTGTGAGGAATAGCTAGAAGTCAGGCGTGGCAAGCTGAGAAATATCCACGTCCAATCCTTGGAACCTGTGACTGCTACCTTATCTGGAAAACGTACCTTTCAGATGTGATTAATGTGATTACATGCCCACTAGTAATGTATAAGAACACTTGCGCCTTGCAGTCTCTACCATTAAAAATTTCATTTTTATGAATGAAATCAAACCATAAAAATGCATTCATTCAATAATTAGAGCGCCTACTGCTGCCATATACTATGATTGGCTCTGGGAATACAATGGTAAACCAAACAGACATAGTTTCTACCCACTTAAAGTTTACAATTTAATAAATCTATGTCTCAAATCCAAGGCTCTTCTGCCTCTGTGAGAAAGACCAGCATATTAATATTTATGAGCCATAAATGTGCCCATTCTTCTCTAACCTTAATATTGAATTCTTATTTCAGTTAAATCATGGATTACCACAGATTTTTTTCTTTTAAATTATCATTTTATTTTTGATGACCAAATTATATTTGACCATAAAGAACATATAACTTCAAAATAACATTAAAAAACATGGTTACAACAGAACTATGTAACAGTAAATGAAAGGGAAAGTCACACACATGTATTGTATGGCACTGAGGTTTTTCAAAGCCATTCTTTCAAATGGCTTTCAATCACCTGCACGTATATTGATTTAAAAATGCTTCGGTGTGCTTGTGGAAAGGTGAAATGGGTGTTGATTGATCACACAACTGCCTGAAAACCATTCAATGCTGATCTCTGAACAAGTATTGTTATCTGATTATTCTGACAACCATAATAATTGAACCACAACTAAGTATTCAGATGTGGCTGACTCCAATTATTCAACTGCAGAGAATGCTCAAACTTAAAAAAAAATGCTGAAACAAGTGACAATTGAAAATGGCTGAATCACTGTACCTTTTAGACACAACCTTCAATCTTAGTTTCGCTATATAATATTTGGTACTTTTTGATTCAGTAGTTCAGGTAAAAAATCGTTTTTGTATTCAAACGTTTCTACAGAATGTCAATATAAAATGTGTGAATATATACATTTAATAGACACACACATTCACATATCTAGAAAGCAGCACTTACCATGTCTCCATTTCTCACTAATGACTCAACGAATCACCAGCTTAGATGCTATAAGGCTGCAACATATGGCTAAAAAGGTCAAACACAAGCACCCACACACAGGCTGGATTAAACTATTCCTCCTCGTGATTTCTGACAAGTGGTAATACCTTTTGTATAACAACTACATCTCAATAACTTAGAACTCAGAGTATAAAACCAGTGTCATTCAACTCCCTCACTGTTTAAAGAACACTCCTTCCATTCTACTTCCACTAATGATAACAGGGCACACCAAACCAGGTTACACTGGCCTGTACAAATGACCTTTACTCTTAATCTAAACAAACATGTGTTAAAACATTCTGAAATGCTGCATCCTTTGATTTCTTCATCTTTTCCATTGCCCGATGCAGGTCCTGTTGTTGCACAGGCTGAATTTCATCCGCATCGTGGCTTTCCTCTGAATTAACATCTTCCCTGACACGGAGAAGGGCAGCATCTGGACACATGTCTTTTAGGTCACTTCCTGAAAACCCCTCAGTTTCCTGGGCAGCTTCTAGCAGGTCCACATGCCTATCCACATTTTCATTCTTCAAGATGAGTTTCAGGATTGCTTCCCTTGTTTCCGAGCAGGCTGATTGATATGAAATCTTGTAGGCATTTTTCTCATTATAGCTGAGTCGAGATCCTGAGGACGATGAGTAGCTCCCATCACTATGGCCTGGCAGCTGTGATCAGTATCCAATCCATCCCAGAGACTTATAAACTGAGCTTTCATCATGGCTGTAGCTTCACGGTCAGAACTTGAACGGTTTCGTAGAAAGGAGTCTATTTCATCTATAAAGATGATGGAAGGCTGTAGCTTTGTGGCAAGGGAAAAAACAGCAGCAGCTAATTTCTGAGATTCTCCATACCACTTATCTATCAGTGTTGAAGGCTGAAGGTTAATAAACAGACAGCCTGCTTCTTTGGCTGTAGCCTTGGCAATCAACGTTTTACCACAGCCTGGAGGCCACAGAGAAGAACACCTTTTGGGGGCTGCAGAAGTCTGGAATTTTCAAACAAGTGTTTCTTCTTGGTAAGATGGCAGGGTCCTTCAGATCCGTGACGACAGCATCTAAACCTGCTATACCACTCCACGTAACATGCATGTTAAAAGGGTCTACAAGGTGAGCAGCAATTTTCATTTCATGTTCTAAAAGTTTCACATTTTTCACACCCATTTGCTTCATTAACTTCTCCGCCTGTTTCTGAGCTTCTACCTTTTGCTTTCTGGTTGGATCAACTGCATCTACCATCCATTTGGTTGTAAAGTATGTTACTGTACCAAATATTGTCAAATGGAAAATTAACCCAACAACTTCATTCCAACTCAAGGGACGAGAAAAGGCTTCAGCATGTACCATCTTGACAGTTACCCTAGTCTCACACAGGAAGACCACAGATTTTTTTTAAGGCTATATTGAGGCACATGAAATAATCAGAAAAGCTATGGTCAAAGTTGTGTGGCTTGCATCTGATTTAGAAATATGTGAATATTGTCCACAATCCATCATCAGGAAACATGGACGTGGAGACACTTTATCAAACATGTAAAGGCAGCCCAATCTCTCAGCATTAAAGTGCTTCATTTGCAACTATAAGTGTAATCACTAGAATATTATATTTGGTGACTCTCAAAAATATATAAAATAAAATGAACTAAAAAAAAGACTCCAGAAATAATAGTACATGCATAAATGAGACAAAGAGTAATTCTGTAATGTGACATTCCACCAGCTTTTCTTCTACTTTGGTGGTTGCTTCCTCTCAGATTCATTACTGTCTAAGCTCATCTTTAAATGTTGGCATCACTCAGGGCTTGGTCTGGGGTATACTTATCTTCTTACTTGCTGGGTAACTGCTCATCCATTCCCATGGCTTTGACTACCATATTTACAGTGATGAGTCCCAAATGCATACTTCTGGGCAGACCTCTCCTCCATGCTCCTTGTCCACAAAACACAGAGTTTATTCTTGATTTATTTATTAATTCTTGTATTATTTTCCATACGAACAACTGTAAACGTACTTTTGCCCCACCCTCTATTTAACTGCCTACCTCACATCTCTGCCCTGTTTCACAAGCACCTTAATTTCAACAAGTACTGAATTCATGATCAAACCTGATCCTCTTCTAGTATTCCTTATCTTGGGAAATGGTACCACCCAGTTTCTCAAAGCAAAAAAATCAAGGAATCATTTGACACTTTCCTATACAGTAAACCCTCCATTCTGTGGACCTCAATTTAACAAACTTCAGATTTAACAGACAAAATTTCCGGTCCATATGCCATATGTGAAAATTAACACTCTGTTAAATTTAAAATGCTTTTAAACAAGATCGGCTTATAATTAAATTAACAGGGCCAGCCAGTGTGGCTCAGTGGTTGAGCATGGACCCAAGCACCAAGAGGTCGCCAGTTCGATTCCCGGTCAGGGCACATCCCAGGGTGTGGGCCCAATCCCCAGTGGGGGGCGTGCAGGAGACGGCCAATCAATGTTCTCTCTCATCGATGTTTCTGTCTCTCTCTCCCTCTCCCTTCCTCTCTCTCTAAAATCAATAAAGAAAAAAAAATGTTTTTAATAAAAATAAAATAAATTAACAGGTTATTTTTGTTATTAATTCACTGCTGTTTTTAACACATTTTAGCAAAAAGGCCATATGGTGGACAAAGCACTGTAGTAATTTCACCAACAAAAGTAAATATTACATATCTACAACTCTATTTAAATCCAAGAGTCACTGCTGGTAAACACTGTTGGCGCATGATTAGCACGTGATCACACCGCATGGTTCGCAGTAATTGGTTCTGTTGTCATGTGGCGTGACTTTCTGCAGCAGTTTTAACATGTGCGGGCAGATGTTTCCACCTGCACTAAGCCACGCCCCAGCCGTGTGTATCTGTTTACTCGAGGTGACTGGTGAGAGTACGCATTTACTAGACCTATTCAGTATAAATTTAAAATTACAGTAATACATATAGAAAACTTTTCTGTGAAATTAGACTTTTCATACATACTTAATTTTAATTACACAAACGTGTCTACATAAGCAAAAACAGGTAAACTAATTTGTCAATTTTTTAACATATGCATTCAGAAAACCCACTTTATTATATAAATGACTTTCAACTTTAACGGACACCCCCTTACCAGAATTAGTCCGTTACTTCGAGGTTTTACTGTACTCACCACCACCCACAGACAATCAACAAATCCAATTCATTCTACCTCCTCAATATCTCTCATATTCATTGACATTATGCCATCTGTATTAACACCACACTAATAATCCATGTCAGAATCACTTTCTGTCTGGAATATATTAATAAATATCTAACTATTCTTCACAAATATTTTCTTGCTCCTTTTCAATCACTTGTCTGTGTTCAAGACTGAGTTTCTAAAAACACATATTAGATTACACCCTTTTATGGCTTCTTATCGCTCCCAGAATAAAGTCCAAAATCCTTAACGTTGTCTGACTCCTGCTTACTTATCTGACTTCATCTCCTGCCACTGTCTTCCTCACTGCTACATTCCATTCACAGCAGCTTGACCGTGCAAGCACCACGCAGCTTCTCTTTACAGAGCCTTTTGCTAGTCACACTCCCTGTGAACTCTTCCCTGCTCACCTCCCTTTCCAACTCCTGTGCTTATCTCTCTCCTATTCATCCTTCGGGTTTTAGCCTGAAGTGTTGCTTCTCTGTGGGAGCCCTTCCCCAAATTAAGTAATGTCCCCTGTTATTAAGTTTCAAAGCTCCTTGAACTTTTCCTTTATAGGACTTATCACTACTACAATTAACTAAATATTTAGGTAATTATTTATTTAATGTCTGACTTCTCTCACTAGACTATAAGCTACAGGAAGACAGGAACTTTATCAGTCGTGTTCACTACAATATCCCCAGTACCTGACAAAGTACCTGACACATGGCTGGCACTCAATAAATATTGGTGGAAAGAATAAATGACTGAATAAATAAATAGGCAAAAAAGTCTTTCTTGAAGGAATGAACAAAGGCTAAGCCAATGTTAAAGCAGGACTCAAATCTAAAGAATGCTACAAGAGTGAATGTACAGCAAAAAAGAGTGATTCTTTTTTTTTTTTAATCCTCACCCAAGGATATTTTTCCTCTGATTTTTAGAGAGAGTGGAAGAAAGGGAAGGAAGGGAAGAGAGAGAAACATTGATGTGAGAGAGGCACATCGACTGGTTGCTTCCCGCACGACCCTGACCAGGGCTGGGGATCAAACCTGCAACCCAGATACATGCCCTTGACCAGAAATCAAGTCCATGACCCTTTGGTCCGTGGGCCGATGCTCTAACCACTGAACCACATCAGCCAGGGCGAGAAAGATGAATTCTTGAACTGGCATTTGGAATGGTATTGAGATTGCAGCTGAAGTGGTGATGTAAGTGGAAACTAAAGTGAATTTCCTGCCCATGCTCTCTTACTACCTAATGAGAAATATGCCATAGATATTGACTGAGTAGAATGACAGATGTCAAGTTAAAAGGTTTTCCTGGTGCTTTCCAACCTTTGAAATGGTAACAGGTTATTTTGAATCTAGTCACAGAATCATCTCATACTATCTCCAGTAAAACAAAGTGAGCTGTCCAAAGCTACGAGATCAATGACAAAGCTAAGACTAGTGTCAAACTCTACCTCCGATCCTAATTCTCCTTCTACATGCTCTTCCTCTAAGGTATGTTCCTTAGATCGCAAGCTAAATCTGAACTAAAGAAAATACCTTATTTGTCCATTGTTTCAGAAGTCTTAAATGACACTTCGTACTTCATAGAACTGCACTCTACTTTATTGCTCAGTGGTTATCAAATTTCAATATGAGAGAGTAAAGTAAGTAATTTACAATCCACATAAATAAATACATTTGCAAAGCACTGGAAAGACTTTTAGGCAACAATTATTCTAGGAAAATATATCTTCTCTACCATGCATCAAACCTACAATTAGACAAGCTCAAGTCATGAGACAAAACATATGAAAAAAATATACAACTTGATGAGGGCTTGCTATAAAAGACTTTGACTCTTCTCAAGAGTAAGGATAAGTTTTTAAGTATTATTTCTTTAATCAATAAACAAGTGTAAGTCTATTATGTGTACTTTATGATGTAGAGTAAGTGATGATAGTAAAAGTTAGTATTACAGAGACAGGGAAATTCCAAAATTAAAAGCATATTATAATTTCACCCAGCCAGTGTGGCTCAGTGGTTGAACATCGACCCATGCACCAAGAGGTTGCCAGTTCGATTCCCAGTCAGGGCACATGCCCAGGTTGTGGGCCCGATCCCCAGTGGGGGACATGCAGGAGGCGACCAATCAATGTTCTCTCTCATTGATGTTTCTCTCTCTCTCTCTCACTCTCTCTCTCTCTCTCTCTCCCCTTTCCTCTCTCTCTAAAAATCAATAAAGGAAAAAAGAAAGTATATTATAATTTAACCATGAGGTCTACAAATCCTACCCAAACAAACAAAAGAGAAAGATGACCTTTTGAAATATCACTTTCAGCTACAAAGAAAAAACTTTCTATTGTCCCCTCATTCCCATAATTAGGAACTATCTCCCAGGAGCTTATAAATTACATAAAATTTTCACATATATTCTCATTAGAAGACTAATTCTGGTGTAAGAGTCAATATATATATATTTTTATCCTTACCCGAGGACATTTTTCCATTTTTTTGGTTCAGATAGAGTGGGAGGGAGAAAGAGGAAGAGAGAGGAGAGGGAGAGAGGGAGAGAGAGAGAGAGAGAAACATCGACGTGAAAGGGACACATCAAGAGGCTGCCTCCCGCACGACCAACCAGGGCTGGGGACGAATCGCAACCAAGGTACATGCCCTTGGCCGGAATCGAACCCACGACTCATTGGTCTACAGGCCGATGCTCTAACCACTGAGCCAAACCAGCCAGGGCGAGTCAATATTTTTGATGTACTCATTTCTATTTTTGCTTTTGCCTCATCCCAAAATAATATTTTAAATGATATGAAGAATCATTTCAAAATCAAATCATAATAAAATAAAATAAAAAATATATATATATATACCGTTTGCATCTGTGGAGCACAGGCCCTGCTGACCACACGCAGAAGTTCATGGACGCCTCGATAACTAAGGCCAGTGATCTTCATAAGTTCCAGGGGCGAAAGACATAAAAAGTCCTAATGAGACATAAAGAGAGTATTTTAAATATATATGTAACAAAGATTTTGGAATTAGAAGGAAAGTTTCAACTGATACTGTCCATGTGTAGATAAAAGTGAAATTTATTGCAGATCAAAGATTTATGTGTTCCTTATGGTACTTTCCCCTCAAAATATGCCTTCACTAAAAGATATGATGATAGTCATATCTTGTAATTATCCTATTTAGTTGGCATATACCAGAGGACACACCAAGTAACATCACGTAGCAGCAGCATCCAACCCACGTGTGTATGAGCACTGCACCTGTACCTGAAAGAGTCTGGGCGCAAACAGATGCCCAGAAAGTGTCAGATTGAAATGCGTTGCCTCTTAAGCTACATGAGATCATTCAGAGGAAGTATTTGATAATTGACAGAATAAAAGTGACTATGGAATGAAATGTTAAACTTCATACTTTTAAGAGGTTTCAAAGTATGAAAATGAGGATTATTAAATGTATAACAGAGGAACCAAAAATACCTTTAACACACAAAGCAATTTTTTAAAAATTGCAGCATGTTCTGAAAGTCTGTCATATTAAGGATTAAATCCTAATCTAAAACCTTAAATCTCATTTAATCCAAAAGAGATGTGCTTCACTATTATACTTAAAAAAGCAACATCCTCTCTATACATTTCTCAGTCCATCAATAGGAAAATGATCCTAACTATAATTTCTCTTGCTTTCAAGAGGAATTATCCATTTTGAATACCATCTCCTCATTTGAGTCATATCTCTCATGTAAGTAAAAATTTTCTTTTAAGTAGGTAAAACTTCTCTAGAGCCCCAAATAAATGGCACAGTTGTACTTCACCTTATGCCATGAGCATCCTTCTCCCCAAAATGTGAAAATATTGAACCAGGATAAATGAAATCATATCTGGATTATAAGTATAAGCTAAATGGCTTATCATTTTGGTTACAAAATTAGTCTATGGAGAAACACCATCATTTATCCTTTTTTTCCCTATAAACCTAGGGTTTCATATTTCAGGTTTAGTTAAGAGTTATTAAGGAATACTTAAAATTAATTTGTACTTAAAGTTTCTCATTTAAAAAATTAAATAAATTTTACCTTACAGGTAACAATCTGATGTCTGTTCAGACGGTCACACAGCTCTGGCGATAAACCCACTCGTCTTAATTTCTTGCTACTCATGACTCCAGATGCAGGGGGGGGAAATCATCAGAAAATAGCATAAGTGATAATAGATGGTTACTATCCAAAACACTACAAAGTAAAAAATTATTCAAATTTTTCCATGTGCATAATAAAATGTATAGCATTTAAAATATTACTGATAAGCCCTGGCCGGTTTTGCTCAGTGGTTAGAGCATTGGCCCACAGACCAAAGGGTCTCAGGTTTGATTCACAGTCAAGGGCACGTACCTGGATTGCAGGTTCAATCCCGGCCTGGTCGGAGTTGTGCAGGAGGCAACCAATCGATATGTCTCTCTCACATGGATGTTTGTTCCTCTCTCTCTCTCTCTCTCTCCCCCCCCCCCCCACCTTTCCTTCCACTCTATTTAAAAATCAATGGAAAAATATCCTCGGGTGAGAATTAACAAAAAATAAATAAGTAAAATAAAATATTACTGATAAAATAAAGGAAGGCTATAGAATCTTTCTTTTTTTTTTTAGTTTTTTTTCTTTATTTATTTTTAGAGAGAGAGGAAGGGAGAGGGAGCGATAGAAACATCAATGAGAGAGAACATCGACTGGCCGCCTCCTGCATGCCCCCCACTGGGGGTTTGGCCCACAACCTGGGCATGTGCCCTGACTGGGAATCGAACCAGCGACCTCTTGGTGCATGGGTCAACGCTCAACCACTGAGCCACACCGGCCGGGCTAGAATCTTTCTAAATGTTTTAAATACGAGAGAAAACTGTTTGTCAAACATATACACAGAGAAACAAAGCAAGTAAGAATATACAGCTCACACCATTCTTTGATACTTATTACATGAATATAATACCACTTGACATTTGGAAAGCATCTTGAGATTTTTCAATACATTTATAAATTTGGATGTGGAAATAACTTCAAGGCATATTTCAAAACGACACTCCTAGAAAGTTTATACTTTCATTGGCACTGTAACAATAATTAATTTATTGAGCAACTACTATACCAGGCACTGTTGCTATACATAATTATCACATTTAATCTTCTCCACAACCCTATAAGAAAGGTTATTGACCCCGTTTTTGCATATGAGAAAACAAAAGCCTGGAAAGCTTAGCTATTTTATTATCACCAGAAAAAATAAATGGTGGTTCCAGATTTCAAACCCAGGAAGTCTGATTCTGAGGTCTATCCTCCCAAACATTGCACTCGACTACAAGTCCATAATCATATTTAAATTCTTTTTCTATGAGTCAGAGCAAATCTTCTGAATCAAATGAGATTTTATTATTTCAGGTGTTATTTACAAGCTGAATTGTTGTTTATTATACTAGCTGCCCACATTCCCACATACTATACTAGCTGATCACATTCCCATATACAATTAAATTTCACTCTTGTTGAACCTTGCTAGGGCTAAATGAAGCTCTTGAAATAATTGCCTTCAGAGAGCCAGACTAGAATCACTGTGACTCCCTTAAAAACGTATGCAAAGGAAAGGCTGTGTATCTCACTGAGATGGCAAAATATTCTCTGGATAGAGTAGAAACAGGAACTCTTCACTGTTCCAGGGGATCATGCAATACAATTATCAGAAAAGTAAAATTTTAAAACAAAAATATATACTGAGAATGTATTTATTTCCAATACCATGACCCAAATTTCTATTTAACATCTAAATTCTCTGAATCACACTGAATATCTGTGTATCAGATCTCTCTCTCTCTCTCTTTCTCTCACACACACACACACACACACACACACACATCCCACACAGAATACATCCCTCTCATTTCTCTTAATGGGAATTTGTCAGTATTGATTTGTTTCCCCAGTAGGACGTTTATTAAGTGGCATGTTCTATGTCATTGCCTAGTGTCTTTACAGATCAGGTAGTTCTGGGCAATGACACCATTTAGACTGATAAAATCAATCAAAAATAAGAACTATAAACTCCAAACTACCTGGACTTTAAGAATGACCAACCCTGGTATCTCTGCCTTTATTAGGGCCACGCCCATCACTTGTCTGGACTCTTGCATATTGCTTCTGGTTACTCACTGCCTCACCAAAAAAAAAAAAAAATCCATTTGTGTACTCCTTCCACAGGCAGTTATTTTATTATTTTTTAATCCTCACCTGAAGATATGTCTACTGATTTCTAGAGATAGAGGAAGGTGGAGTGAAGGGAGAGAGGGTGAGAAGGGTGGGGGGACATCAATGTGAGAAACATCCATTCCACACACACACACACACACACACACACACACAAACACAGGCCCCAACCAAAAATCGAACTCACAACCCTTTTGGTGCAGTATGACACTCCAACCAACTAAGCTACCCGGCCAAGGCCTCAAGCAGTTATAAAGCACACACTCTGCTAAATTCTGAGGTACAAGATTCATTTAAGCATATTCCCTCCCCTTTGGCAACTCACAGTAAAAGATGTGATGTATACAAAATAACTTCAGTCATGCAATAAGTATTGTCATTGGTATTTAAATGTGCTATGGACAAGAAGATGCACCAAACTGGCCTGCAAACATCAGGCCAGTGCCATAATCCTGCCAGAGGTAACTTCCTAAAAAGGTGCTCCAATCTTGTTATTCTCATCCTTTAAAAACTGCCCATGGAACCATTAGACCACAGGATAAATTCCACACTCCTTAGGATTAAGACCCTTGATAAATTGGTTGCTCATTTCTCTCTCATTCCTACATCAGACAGCAAGGCGCTGATCCTGACCTCCCATTGCCTTAGTTTCTTCATCTGTAAGACAAGGGTAATTCAAATATCTACTCCCTAGGAATGTAATGAAGGTTAAAGGATTTCACATAATGCTCAAGGTTAACAATAATTATCATTATCAATTCATTCAGCAAAACATCATTTGCTGCCTCACATGACCTGCTCTCCAGCCACAACAGTATATAGGTAGGTTAGGCAAAGCGCCATCCTGCCTCCCTGTCTTGCCTCCACAAAGTTTTAACCAAATTCATTCTCTTCTTCTCCAATGTTCTCATCACTTTGTACATATTTGCCCGATAATTAACGTATTGTTATGGCTTGCATGTTTGATTCTTCCACCAGAGACTGTAAGTTCCTGCTCTGTTATGTGTGTGCACGCGCTCGTGTGAATGGGGAAGGAGGGAAGATGGTTCAACCCTGGAGATTGCATCCTCTCCTCCTCATCAAGAAAGAAAACTCCTGTTGGATGTTCAATGAAAACTGTTAAGTAAAAATAATAGCTAATATTTATTGAGCCCTTGTTACGTTCCATACACTGTCCCAAGCGCTTCGGATGTTTTACCCCATTTTACAGATTAAAGATACGGAGGCACTGAGTTGAAAAACTTCCGCAGTCTAACAGCTAGCATATGACGGAGTCCGCATTCAAATCCAGGGATCTGACTCCAGATTCCACGCTATGATCTACCTCTCCTGCAACACCACCTGAAGGCGGGCAGACCCTAAACTTACCCCAAACACGGGCTCCGCCGCCTAGACCCCCCAAACTGCCCAGAAGTAAAAGGGGGGGTGGCATCAAGAGGCGAAAACACCACCCCAGAATCCCCTAAAAAGAGCTTTTTCAACAAGGACCAGCTTCCTTGCAACCCCACAAAGGAAGACAGGAAGCCCCCAGATCCGCCGCAGAATTCTTGTTAAGATTTCTACAAACTTAAGGGGGCGTGCCCTGCACCCAAGATAGATTCTCCGCCGCCCGCATATCAATACCACGGGCTCAGAGTGGGAGCAGAAAATAATGCGCGCCCCCACTTCCCCACAACTGCCCCCCCAGATTAAACTTTTCAGTACCGGGTCCGCAGCATCCAACTTTCAAAGTTTCCCCCACCCATCCCCTAGTTACCCGCGGAAAGCGCTACAAAGCAACAACCGAAGCGCTGGTTGGGTCGTGCTCCTGGGAAACATCCAATCAGAGGTAGGCAGAGCCAGGTCGGCTCCGCGGCTTGCTGGGAATTGTATTTCATACTCTACAATAAAGGCTTAAGTCCCAGTTTCTCAATCTAGTGATCATCAATATGCAGAGGCGGAACATCTGCGAGGAGTGTATGAAACCAAGAAGAACCTTGCTTGGAGTTTTCTCCTTTCTTTTTTTCGTCACTACATTTAAAAATGGCTTAATGAATCAGAGAAACCATGTTAGTTTTCTGGAAATAGAGAATGCACCTATCATAGGAGAGGTTTTGGAAGAAGCTTTTGGTTTATTTTGGCTTGCTTTTTTCATCAGCCTTTGGTAGTGAAATAGTTTGGGAAATGCTGAATAAAATTGCTCAAACCGTAACTTTGTCAGTTTCAGATTATTACATGTGCGAAAAGCTTTTGCTCATTCTTTGCTCTTATCTGCCCCGTGCATACCTCTATCTTATAATTTAGCCCACTTTATCCTAATTATTGACCTGCACCCCTCACTAGACTGTGAGCTCCTTGAGGACAGGGACCACAATTTATTCAGCTTCTAAAGGCTAGCACACCACTTAATTAATGGTTGTCGGGTAAATGAGCATATAAGTGAACAGAGTTAAGCAGAAGAAAATAGGAATTCAGAACGCAGGGTTCTGACATTATAAGAGAGCCCAACTGTATAGAATAATGGAGGAGGATTCAGGTCTTCCTCTGGGTATCCCCTCAGGGCCTAGCAAAGCACTGACAGAGATTGGAGCTCAGTAAAGGGTGACTTCAAACGCTAGGGAGAAAAGAGAGCGGAAGAATAAAATCAAGGAACACAGCTCTTTTGGCCACCTGCTCCGCCGAACGCAGAACGGAAAGTGTCGAGATGAGAAGCTGTCAAAACTGAAAGGGATGTTCCTTAGCCAGGTAGCTGCTTTACTCTTTCCGAGCCTCCTCGCTCTCTCTAGTTCCTAGGGGTGGAGTCACGTGATCCAAACAAATATGGCGCTTTATTTGCCTCTTCCCTCCATTGACCAATAGGAGTGGCCGCTGTCAGTCGTCAGCAATCCCCAGCCCCCTCGCAACCTTCCGAATGGATCTGTCACCTGACTCCACTGAAACATGGCTGCGCTGGAAGCACTGTTGCTTTGGGCACCGGGAGCAGGTGAGTGTAAGGCACCCCAGGGAAGGCGGGAGGGCTCTCCAAAAGCCCTGTAGGGAGCGTCCTAGACCCCAACTCCCACCGCCCTGCAGTTCTGACACAGATTCGTCTCTGGATCGTCAATCCTCCACCTTAAGGGAGGGCTCAGAGTAGGGAGGTTCCTGCTGAATTTCTCATCCTTAAAGAGGCGACCACCTGGGGATTTGGAGCCGAACTGGATTTAAAGTTTAGGAGGGAATACGAACGTGGAATTATGGGTCTGCGTCCCGAGCTAATACGGCCGTTAATATTCATTGAATATTGGATGCTCGCAGAGAGATGAGATCCACCCCTCGGGGAAAGGTGGAACTTCTCAAAGATAGTAACATGTCAAGACAATCTTACAACGATAATTAGGAAAGCAAGTCCCGCCTTTCCCCGTCGGGCTAGTAGTTGCTGTTTACCTAAATACAGCTCCTGCCATTTCTTCTTACTCTGGTGTACATTGTTTTATAGAAGGTGCTCCACGAATGAGAAAACTGATAATGTGTTCTGCATAATTCATCTCGTTCTACCTCCCTGCACTCTGTGCTGGGAAAATGCATCATCCATTTGGAAAAGAGGAAACTGCTTCCCAGAAGGAGCTTTTTGGATTTTTCTGTGAGTGCCTTCGAAGAGGAGAATGGGAGCTGGCACAGGCATGTGTACCTCAGCTACACCAGGCCCAAGGGGATATCCCAAAGAAGGTGGAGGACATACTCCAGGCGCTGGTGGTGTGTCCAGATCAGCTGAGGTAAGGGATCTCTCTTCCTGCCGGGCAGTCACAAGGCTTGAGACACAAGGTTCAATATTTGAGCTCTGGTCAATATGCCTCACTCAACTACCCTCTGAAGAATTAACAGGAAGAGTGTATTTCACATGCTCTGAAAATTTACCTGTATAATACATGCCTATTAATCAGTATTGGCTTTGAATTATCATTTGGAACTGTTTAAACCTGGCCAGCAAATTGTGTCTGAAACTACCATTTTTTGTTTAGTATCATTAAAATAGATGGTGGGACTGCATTGCGAAGTATTTTCTTTGCCTCCAAAAAAGCAAACCCTCCTATAATTGCTTGTGAAATTGAAGTGAATTCACTTAAAGCTTTTTAAAAAATATGTTTTCATTGATTTTTTTAGAGAGAGAGGAAGGGAAAGATAGAAACATCCACATGAGAGAGAAACATCGATCAGCCTCCTCCTGCACACCCCCTACTAGGGATTGAACCTGCAACCCGGGCATGTGCCCTGACCAGGAATGAACCAGGACCTCTCAGTCCATGGGACAAAGCTCAATCCACTGACCACACCAGCCCAGCAGTTTTCACCATTTTTAATCTGCGTTCATTTTTATGTGTGTACTTCTATGCAATTTTATCCATTGTATATTTATGTAACTACCACTGTAATCAAGATACACAACTATTTCATCACCACAAAAGAATTTCGTCACTCCCTGGGAATACTTCTTTGTATTCTGACTCCTCCTTGCCCCCTGACAACCACTGTTCTCTAAATTTTCAATGAAATTCTTCCTAGCAGTGCTAATAACTAGTGGTATAGGAATTAAATGTAATGTTCAGTCTCTCCCTCAGTTTTCCTTACTTTGGCAGTTATGTTGTATTGTTTAAGTTCTGTATTAACACATACAGGGTGGGGCAAAGGTAGTTTTACAGTTGTTCATAGGGAAAATAGTACAATAATTAATAAATAATACAAGAATAAACTGTTTCATGTACTCACAACTGTAAACCTACTTTTGCTCCACCCTGTGTAGAGTGGAGACTTAAGTGACTCTTTTCTTCCTTAATTTTTTTCCCCTTGAATTTGAGTTCCAGCCTGTAACTGTCTGATTTAAATTACTACAAAGAAAGGCTTACAAATTCCTATAACCCTCCTTTTAGCATAGAGTTAAAAATAAATTAAAGTTCCTTTTTTTTCTTTAAGACTATTTGATTCAGTTTCTGTTTTCAAGAATATACTTTAGATAGCTTTGCTTTTATGGTTTCCTATGTAGTATTATTTTGTTTAAAAATAATAAAGACTAGCCCTGGCTGGTTTGGCTCAGCAGTTGGAGCGTCGGCCCGCGGACCAGAGAGTCCCGGGTTCGGTTCTCGCTAAGGGCACGTACCTCGGTTGCAGTTTGTCCCCGGCCCCAGCTGGGGTCGTGTGGGTGGCAGCCACTCGATGTGTGTCTCTCGCGTCGATGTTTCTCTCTCTCTCTCTTCCCCCCTCTCTCCCTCCTGCTGAAGATAAATGCAAAAATGTCCTCGAGTGAGGATTATATTAATATTAATAATAATAATAATAAAGACTATGAATAAAGACTATGCCTGGCCGGTGTGGTTCAGTGGATTGAGCGTCATCCCATGTTCTGAGAGGTCCCAATTCAATTCCAAGTCAGGGCACATGCCCGGGTTGCAGGCTCCAACAGTAAGGGGTGTGCAGGAGGCAGCTGATAGATGTTTCTCACATCGATGTTTCTATCTCTCCCTCCATTACTCTCTCTCTAAAAAAATCAATAAAAACATATTAAAAAATAAAAATAGCCCTGGCCGATTTGGTTCAGCTGTTAGAGCGTCAGCCCTCAGACCAAAGAGTCAAGGGTTCGATTCCAGTCAAGGGCATATACCTCGGTTTCAGGTTGGTCCTGTCCCTGGTCGGGCGGGGTCATATGGGAGGCAACCAGTTGATGTGTCTCTCTCACATCGATGTCTCTCTCTCTCTCTCTCTCTCTCTCCCCCTTCCTCCCACTCTTATCTGAAAATAAATGGGAAAATATCCTTGGGTGAGGATTTAAAATAAATAAATAAATAAAAATAATAAAGCCTAGATAGGAATGTGGAGGTAGGATTAAGACCTTTTTCTTTTCTTTTTTATGAAAGCTGCTAGCTCTATTCTGGTTCTGGTTTTATTGACCTGTCATGTACATCTGAAAATTTCTCGTTAGAAAGTCTTGCCTGTTCAGGTTTAAAATAAACTGAGTGAAATATAAATCTTGAATGACAAAAGAGAAAAAGTCCATAGAAATTCTTTGTTTAGAAATTCTTTCTTTTTACATTTTTCAGTTGTGGACAGGACATCAACCCTCAAAGATTAGCCTGGGTCTGGCTTCTTGTACTGGAAAAATGGTTTGCTCAGGAAAAGGTAAGTAGGTTTCTATTTCAGAATTTCTCCTGAGGCCGAGACTGAGAACAACTTGGCAGTAGTTATGAGATTTCCCTTCTGTTTGTTACTTCCTTTATTATGAGGTTTGTCATATCCTCTCTCTGTACTGACAGGGAGAATGGCTCAAACTTGTATTGCTGTCTTCTTACCTGAATTCATTCATTAATTCACTAATATACATTAACATGTACTACCATTTGAGGTGATACTGTTTTGTTAAATCCATCGTGAGAGTTGTGCCTGAGCAGAACTTTGCAGAACTCAGTGAAAGTGACAAGGTAGGGAATGAGGTATGACCCTCATAATACTCAAATGGACTAGGCTGGAACTTGGTGGTTCTTCCAAAAATCTATTACTCATCCAGTGTAGTGAAATCTTGTAGATTTAAACCTCATTAATTAGCAATTTAGTAACTCACGTGAATTGATTGATAATTTACCAAATACAAAAACAAAGTGAGGAAATTAATACTGAAAGAGAACTTGTAAGGGAGTGCTTTTTTATTCCAAAAGAAAAATTGCCATGAAAAGCCTTTTTAGAAGTATGTGATAGTTATCAGAAATTGATATCCATTAAAGGTCTTTCTCTGAGGCAATGTGGTATTAAGCCTCAGACTTTAAGGAACCTCTGACTCAGAAGAGGAATGACTGGCGCAAGGTCACACCAGAAAGCTGGCAAAACCAGAGCTAGAACCAAGATCTTCTGACTTTGAGTTCCCATCTCTGCTTTTTCCACTTCAGTGTTGGTTTTAGCCTTCATGGTCTTAAAAGTAAGAAATCATAAGTTCTATTTTGTAAATGTGTATAATTTAGCCTAATTTTCTTCTTTACTCCCCTCAATCATCAGAATTAATTTTGTCTTTAATTCCAGTTGTGCTTGACACCTACCCTTCTCCACAGAACTGTCAAAAGGGAACAGAAAGTACTAACGTAAATGTATTTGTTATCCCGGCTTTTGCCAGTTGTCTACAAAGAGAAGTGATGAAAAGACGAGAAGGAGAGGAAAGAAAGAGAAGCAAAACTGAAAAATAGTCAACCCCTGCATAATTAAGAGTTGGCTATAGTTGCAGATTTAAAAAAGAAACACTTGAGCTAAAATATTTAATAGTATCTTCAAAGAGAAAAAGAAAAAATGTTTTATTGTTACTGACTAAGAATATTTGTAGTACAAACATGGAATTTATCAAACCAGATGAATTTTCTCCTCTCTAAACGGTATTTGCTTACTTTATGGCTGATTGGTTGCTTATTCTGTGGGCAGTTACTCCATCAGATCAGGTGGTAGATTTCACGTCCCTGACTCAGCACGGCTAAAGGTTCTTGGCTTTTGCCAGCCGGAAGATCATTTGGTCCATAAGGCTCCAATGCCTCCGTTATTGAAACAGTTGTGGAACTGTTTTAAACTGTAAACAAGGACCTCAGAGAATTTTAAAACTTTATACAAGGACTAAGATTTCAAGTGAATTCTTGGAGCAGTTCTACGAGGCCAGTCATTATCCTGGAGTGGCTTTCATCTTCCAGGGACCTGCTGGCTGCCTATCCTTTTCCAGTCTCCCACCTTCTGTCGAAAGCTTCCTTTTTAATTATGAGTTGAAACAGTTATTCTATTTTTTCCTTTCCTTTATCCACTTTTGCCTTCTGCCTTTTTATCTTGTAGTGCTCTCTGTCTACATGTGTAAGTGTGTGCGCAAAGATTTAACTGCAGAAACAGTCATGGCCATGCTGCTTCTGATAGAGGAAAACTGGAAACTTCCATGTCCACAATACAGTGCCGGCTCCTCTATTTGTAAAATACCATGCCATTATTAAAGTGATGTGGTAAATAAATTTCATTTACATGGAAAAGATGTTCATACTCTGCTATGTGGAAAAAAAAAGTTTAGAGAACAGTAGATTTGGTATGCGTGCATAGATGCATGTGTAGAAAACAGTCTGAATGCCCTTAGACCATAGTATTGATAGTAGTTCTTTTTAAGTGGGAAGCTTTGGGGTGGGGTGGGGTTGTTTGCCTCTTTGTATATTCTAGTTTTTCTACATTGACATGCCTTGCTTTTTTTTTATCCTCACCCGAGGACATTTTTTCATTTTTTGTTCAGATAGAGTGGGAGGGAGAGAGAGGAAGAGAGAGAGAGAAACATCAATGTGAAAGTGACACATCGAGTGGCCGGGGACAAACTGCAACCGAAGTACATGCCCTTAGCGGGAACCGAACCCGGGTCTCTCTGGACCGCAGGCCGATGCTGTAACCGCTGAGCCAAACCAGCCAGGGCAGACATGCCTTGCTTTTATAGTAAGAAAATCTCTGCTTGGAAACATTGAACAAATTCTTGCTTGTTTTAGGAATGTCAGTCATTTATGGCCATGCATATGCATAATATAACTTCACTAGTAAAATAAATATAAACTTATTAGAATTCTAGATTAAAGTTCTAAAATCTTAACCAGACTTTGTTCTTTTGTTAAGGGCCTGCTGTCTAAACACGTTACTAAGAGGAAGGACTATTCCTTCCTCTCAGTCCTCAGTAGAAGCACTAACCTTCGGCTTCCTAGCATGAATTTTCTCCACCAACTTCCAGTCATTCGTATTATACAAGCATTCAGGTAGTGTAGGTGCATTAGGGAAGGGTGTGGTAAGAAGAAATAGGATTTTGAACCAAGGACATACTAGATCATGTTAGCCTCTGATGTGATTGATAAATGGCACATGAATAGAATAAGTGTGATCTTGCAGATACTTCTTGCCTTGAGTTAGGGGACCTGTCA
This sequence comes from Tadarida brasiliensis, assembly GCA_030848825.1. NCBI lineage: Eukaryota > Metazoa > Chordata > Mammalia > Chiroptera > Molossidae > Tadarida > Tadarida brasiliensis. The sequence goes on along the minus strand of CM061257.1, from coordinate 215,150,016 downwards.
ATAAAACCCAGCTTCTGGAAGCTTTAACCAGCTACATGATATACAGGTGTCTAATTTAAAGCTGTGTTTGTCAGGATTATTCCCAGGCTTTATCTATTTTTATTTGTGTCTGGAGAAAGGGAGACTATAATTTTACTTTTAAGAACCAGGTGAAGGGAAGTAATTGTGAAATAAGCAGGTACCAAAAGAATCCGAGGCTTTCTCTTCCTTTATACATTAGTCTTCTCTGATAGCACGTCTCATTAACAAACACAGGGCTCACTTTTCCTTTTGATGCTTGAAAAAGTTGGAAAGTGCTTCCTAACCATTTCAGGTTTGTTTGATTTAGAGATTAAATTAGATTTTTTTTTTTAAAAAATATGTGAAAATATAGTGCACGCAGTACCTGGCACATAATAAGTGTTTAATAAACATTAAATCCTTCCTGTTTACTTTTGTTTTCCAACTTATAATAAATACCAAAATCAAGGATTTGGACCAAAAGAAGATGATGTGGGCCATACCCTCCCAGGCTTACTCATAACTGGGTATTTTGGTCACTGCAAGGGAGATTCTTGGAGAAAGACCTCAAGTGACAGAAAAAAGTCATATGAAATAAATAAACCTTGAGTTTAAGGCTGATCAATGTGGGATTTAAGTGTTAGTATTTAAGGGGGTATGCATACAAGTTTAGCTGTTTTTGTTTATAAAGAAAAGTATCTCAAAACATTTCTAGGAATTCAGTGGTTAGAGAAACAGCAGAAATAAGAGTAAGTGGGGAGACCGAGAAGTGTTATGTCTGTTTTGGGCCTATATACCCTGGACGCAGCATGATGTTCTCAACGATTGCAGGATGTTCAGGTTCTGTAAATCTAAATGTCATAACACTTTAAAAATAAGCTCAATCCTCTCAAGGTCAGGTAGGCTAAAGCATTCTGTAAAGCAGCTGGTAAAGAGCTTACAGTGGATAATTCATTTGAATTTGAAAAACATAGAAATGAACCTGTCACATAGCCACGAGTGCTGTGGAATAAAACAATTGATTCGATGAAGAGAGTTGAAGAGATCGAGCAGAGACGTCAAGCTAAATTTATAGTGAACAGGTTGAAGAAAAATAAAAAACTGCAGAAAGCTCAGGACATCAGAGAAGTCAAGCAAAACCCAAATCTCATCCGGGCCCCTTTGCGCAGAGGGAAGCAGTGGAAGACAAAATGGTACAGGAGCTACCAGAGGACGTGGACATGGACGTTGTTTCTGACAATCTCACTGTTTAACCACTTCCATGAACACACTGGAAAATCTCCTTTAGAGACTTAGAATGTCTAAGTTATTGATTTATTTTTTTTTTACATAAGGTGACCAAATGAAAAGGTGAATAAAAATACATCTCTGCTACTTTGGTATCTGGAAAACAACAGATATTATGGATGCTAGATTGCATCTCAATGTTAAACCCTCACTGATAGATGTATATATGTAAATCATGAAAATTCTGTAAATACAAGGTGACTGTGGACAGAAAATGATCATGCCACTTGGATAATGACACCAAGCAGCATTTATGTAGTAACTAATGACAAAAACTCATGGCTAGTGATATATAAATAAAATTTTATTTGCAGTAAAAAAAAAAAAAAAAAAGAATAGCAACTGGAGAGAAATTTACTTACATTTTATTAACTAAAGCATATGCCTAATCACTGTACTTCCTTCTTATGATTTTTCTAGAAGTTACTCCCAGCTGTTTTCCGAAGAAAGCTGGAGTTTCTTTTAGTGTCAGAAGACCTCCAAGGTAACCTTCCAGAGGACATCCTGAAGGTGAGAGAGGGTTCTGGAGCCATCTGCCAAGGGTCACAGTTACTCAACCAGTTCAGCTTCCAGGAATCCAGCAGAGATGGATTCCCTAGAGGTCGGCCATACTCTGTTCTCAGGCAAGACCAGGCTAGGTAGAGGCCACTCTGAGGGGAGTTTAGAATTAGGATAAACTTACCTGATTTTAGAATTCTTAGAGGTGGATTGTCCAGAAGCACTAAGTGTAGCTGTGGATTAAAGTGATTTTCATTTCATGTAAAAGAAATAGTAGCTTGGATTTAAACTAGGTGTTTGAATTTTTTACCAGTAGATGGTAGGAAATGTGAAGGGAGAAAGGAACTAGTGCTTGCTGAATACCTCTTCTGTAACAGCTACACTGAATGTGTTGGAGTTCATCCTCACAGCAACCTTCCGGGCCAGATTCAAACTAAGTCTTTTTTTTTTTTTTTTTTAATTTTAGAAAGAGAGAAGAAGGGGGAGGGAGAGAAAGAAACATCTATTTGTTGTTCCACTTATTTATGCATTCATTGGTTGATTCTTGTATATTCCCTGACCAGGGATCAAACCTGCAACCTTGGCATATCGGGACGATGCTCTAACCGACTGAGCTACCCAGCCAGGGCTAAACTAAGTCTTAACTAGATCTGTACTTAAGTGCTTAAGTGCCTGAGGTATGCTCTGAGGCTCAGTACTTATTTTCTTCATCACTCACTCTGCCATCAACTAATAAAGACATATTAGCAGTAGGATTTAAGGTACGTACTTTCACTTATATTAAGTCAAGGACTCATGGTTCTCTGACCATCTTGGAGGCAGTTAATGAAGAAGCATCCCTGAGCACCATCCATAGGCATAGTACTAAAGCACCCCCTTTTATTCCTCTGCCTCCGCTCTGTAAACAAATTTTAGGCTATAGAGGTTCTAGCCTTTAAGGGCTTGGTCTAGTCAGGGAGGAGAGACTAACAGAAACATGAGACAATTATAAAACATATGGTACTAATTGTGAGTACATTGAAAGCCCAATAAAAAGGGAGAGTTGTATGGGTTGGAAGTATTGGGGATAAGGAATGGGCTATACCTTAAACAAAGGCTAGGATTGAGATCAAGGATTAAAAACTGGTGCATGACGTTCTTTTTTTTTTTTTTTTTTTTTTTTTTATTGATTTGAGAGAGAGAGGCAGGGAGAGGGAGAGAGAGAGAGACATCGATCAGTTGCCTGCAGTACACACCCTGACTGGAAATCAAACCCGCGACTTTTCGGTTTACAGGATGATACTCCAACCAACTGAGCCATGGTCGCATAATGTTCTTTTAAAAATGGAATTTAAATGCCTTGGATTGGGCATGATGTCACATGCCCATTTGTTACCTGCTTGGTCTGTGAGTTTGCAGTCCCTGATTTAGAGCAACAGTGCATACTTTGGAGGCAGTAAGCGGGGACAAACTCGAGCATGGAGGCCTTGGGCAATTGAGTTCCTCTCTTTACCTCAATCTCCTCATTTGTAAAATGGGGATAATAGTAGTGTCTTCCTCTTAAGGTTGTTGTAAGGATTGATTTGATTTTTCTGTATAAAGGACCTGGCACATAACAATTACTACAGAAGTGTTTCTTACTGCTACTGTTATACACATGCACGTGCACACACACACACACAAATATGTACTGAAAATAGGAAAACATAAAGACATACAGGTGATAACATTCTAGACACACTCACCATACATCCTTGTCTTCATCTTCTATTTAGGAGCTGTATGAGGCTTTATCACAAGACACTGCAGACCCTGTGCTGGACAGAAATCGAAAGCAGGAGAGCTGGACCCTTCGGCTCAGCTCAGAAGCTGTCTCTGTGCTCTTGGATCTTCTGAGCCAGGCTCCCCAGCCAGCGCAGGCCCTGCTGGAGCTTCTGCTTCGGGAAGACGATGGCAACGACGTCTGTGGCTGGCCTCTGCAGAAGGCACTGGTGGACTTCATTAGAAAGGCACTGCGAGCTTTGCAGGACCCTGCCACTGGGCCCCCTGGGGGAGTAGATGCCATCTACGGAGCCCTGCGGACCCTTCGTTGCCCCGCAGAGCCGCTCGGGGTGGAGCTGCGTGTCCTGTGTGAGGAACTACTGGAGGCCTGCAGGACGGAGGGGAGTCCCCTGCAGGAGGAGCGGCTGCTCAGCTGCCTGCTGCACAAGGCTGGGCGGGGCTTTGTATCCCTGTACGGCCATACCTATGCAGAGAAGGCCACAGAGAAGCCACCGAAGGCCACATTGTCGGGAAAAGGTGTGTTCCCCTTGCTGCTTCTGCTGTGCTGGTAATCCCACTATGCCCAACCTCTGGAGTTCCTCTAGGCCAGGGCCTTTCATGGTACTCAGGAAGGCTAATAGGAAAGGCTAAGCAAAAAAGGGTGAGATGTTCTTTTGTAAAATCACGGATTTTGTAGTGGTGGAGTGGTGATGGGAAAAAAATAAAGTAATAGCAATAGCAGCAAAGAGCTTTTCAGAAACTGTTGAGAGAAGGAAAGAGTCTTTAATATAGAGGTATAGGAAACCGGGTTTATGTTTTTAAGAGTGAACTCTAACAGTTGGTTTTCAAATGGGCTTTAGCTTAGGAAAGAAGAGCTCCAGTTCCCCAGTAACCCTGTCTGCTTCCATTTTCAGTCTCGCCAGATCATCTGGATCCCGAGTGGGCAATGTTAGCCTTGTTCTCCAGGCCTGACCCAGCTGAGGCTTGGAAATTGGCCTATTTCTACTGCCTGAGCAACAGCAAGCACTTCCTCGAGCAGATTCTGGTAGGTCTAATGTAATTATTTTCCATCAGAAGTACCTAGGAACTCTCTACAGGCTTTTTCATTCCTCATTTCTCTCCCACTCATTTATCCAACACAGAGCAATCTAATTAATGGTGAGACATTTGGTTCTGTCCATCCCATAGTCCCAGGGGGAAGAAGTCTTCAAGAACCAGTATCATTCATAATTGGAACTGCAGCCATTTTCTATCAGTCCTTTTCCAGGAACCAAAATGTTGGATACTTGTCAGCTTTCTGGAGGGTGCAGGAAAGAAAAGACAGTGGCAGCAATGTATTGTCCAGCTGATGGGAATTTGGTTACTCTAAACTTCTCCTTCCAGACTGCAGCTGAGCTTCAGTGTAATTCAACAGATACTTACTAACCTCATCTGATGTGCCTTGACTGTACTAGGAACTGTGGTTTCAGCAGAAGTCAGTCTGTGCCTTCAAAGGGCTTATAGTCTAGTGTTTTTTGGGCCTTTTTTACCCACCTGGCCTCATCCTGTCTTAGTCAGAAATCTCCCTGCTATACTAAAAAGCCTCTTTCCCTACTGAGCAGCAAGTCCACATAACTGCTTACAGCAGCCTCCTTTGACTTACAGGTGACAGCACTAACACTGTTGAAAGAGGAAGACTTCTCCAGTCTTGGCTGCCTGCTAGATAGAGAATTCAGGCCTCTCAGCCGACTGCTTGTGCTCCTGGGCTGGACACACTGCCAGAGCCTAGCATCAGCCAAGAGGTTGCTCCAGACACTGCACAGGACCCAGGTAACTCTTACTCTGCAGCCTGAGCTGCTCAGAAGAGAGTGCTGTGGGACTTTGGGCTGAGGCAGAATATAAGGTCCTGAAGTTTATTACAGTCTCTGTCTCCAGATGCCTGATTCCCCATCTCTTTCTTCTATGTCAATACAGGATGAAGGTAGTGACAAGCTCCTCAGGGATGCCTGTGATGGGCTGTGGGCTCACCTGGAGGTCCTGGAGTGGTGTGTACAGCAGAGCAGGTACAGCCCTGTGCAGCCAGCTCCCTTCCCACTGGGCACACTTGACCCCGTGTTCTGTGCATGTGACCATTTCAAGACATCTTCCACGTAAATGTTCTGAGTTAACATTGCTAGCCAGCAACTGATAGTTATTCCAACTATTAAACCATGAAAGAAACATAAGTAGTAATTATCTCCAATAAAGCTATAAGGTTATAACTAGAAGGTAATTTAAGGATGACAATGATAAAAAGACCAATAGCTCACATTTCCTGAGCACTTACTATAGCGAGGCATAGCTCCAAGCTCCTTACGTGGATGATTTTACTTAAGCCTCACAATAATCCTATGAGGTAGATACCAATATTATCCTAATTTTAAAGATGGGCAGCTGAAGCCCAGAGGTGTTAAGTGACATGCCCAAAGTGACACAGTAAATGTGGGGCCCATTCTTAGCCGTGTGTTATCCTGGATCACACTTTTTTTTTTTTTAATCCTCACCCGAGGATATTTTTACATTTATCTTCAGACAGAGTGGGAGGGAGAGAGGGAGAAACATTGATGTGAGAGAGACACATTGACTGGTTGCCTCCCGCACGACCCCGATCAGGGCCAGGGACAAACAGCAACCGAGGTACGTGCCCTTGGTCCGCAGGCCAACATTCTACCCGCTGAGCCAAACTGGCCAGCGCGCGGATTACACTTTTACTTAGTAAATGCCTACTGAACTGTGACTTAGCCATGTTTCCCCAGTAACTGAGGCTTAGGCCTTCCCTAGGTCTGGGTTCCTGTTCTGCTCTTCACCCATCTCCCCAGCACTTCCTGAAGTCGAGCAGGCAGAGTGAGAAGTAGCAAGAGGCCATTACCCAAAGGGAAGCAGAGAAACTTGTGTCACTTCTGAGCTGGGAAGAGCACAGAAATTGGGGAGCTTCATCCGCAGGTTTTTTTCTAGACCCTACTGACCAAAAGGGCCCTTTCTAGGTCCTTTCTAGTCAAGTAGAGCTGACCTGATGGATGTGCTTCCCAGAGGGTAAATAAATGCTCTGCTCGCCCAGCCGGTGTGGCTCAGTGGTTGAGCGTCGACCCATGCATCAAGAGGTTGCCGGTTCGATTCCCGGTCAGGGCACATGCCCAGGTTGTGGGCCAGATCCCCAGCGGGGGGCATCAGGAGGCGGCCAATCGATGTTTCTATCTCTCTCTCCCTCTCCCTTCCTCTCTCTCTAAAATCAGTAAAGAAAAAAAATTTTTTTAAATAAATAAATGCTCTGCTGTGTCCCAGACCAACTAAAATTTAGCATTTGGGGAAGTGAAAACTATGATGCTATGGGCCAGAGAACAAGCTCAAGAGGGACTCGAGATTGATCTTTCTCAGAGCAGCAATCTAAACTGCCTCTTCTTCCATCCCTGTCTTTCCCTTTCAGCGACCCCATACCAAAGAGAGATCTCCTGTGTCATTTACATGGTGGAGACAGCCACTCAGTGCTCTACTCTCTCCATCACCTCACAAACCTCCCAGCCCTTAGGGAGGAAGAGGTTCTCACTCTCTTACAGAAGGTGCCAGCGAAGGGCCCCCAGCAAGAGCATGGTAAGTTGGCGACGAAGCCATTTGGCAAGGTTTCCTCTTAGGACAATGTCGCCCGAGTTCCTTTCAGCACGAGATTTACCTAGGTATAATCTGTCAATGTGGGTGGTCTAGCAGGTGCCCTCTGAATTAGTGCTGTTTGCCCCACTGAGACCATGGGATGTAGGAACTTGCCTCCCTTTTCTTAGCGAGGTGAGGGAACCCTATGAGAACAGTCCCAAAGAAACCTCTGTCCTTGTGAACACACCTCCAGACCCGCTAGCATACCCTCATGCCAATGACACAGAATTGGGGACTGCCCGCCGAGTTCACAGCATGGTCACTGGCAGTGTGTATGCAGGTTCTTGGTGAGTCACTCCAGTCTTCGTAGCTTTCTCATAGCACACGTGTCCACCTCCCTTCTCTCCGCATCGCCTTCACACGCTGTGGAACAGATAAAGCCGTTTGGAAGAAAGACTGGCCTGAAACAATAGGAAAGACTTGTTTTCACCTTAGAGCTGTGATCAAAAGTAAAGTCCCCATTAACAAGCTCTTTTGCTCTCAAAAATGCTATCATAGTGCCGTCACAAGCTGCCCCACAGGCCTGGGACACTTCACTTAGAGAAACAAACCTTCCGTGTGGCAGCAGCTGCTGCTCGGCCTGGTTATCACGTAGATGGACTTTGAGAAAGGACCGACTCCCCATCGGAAAACCAGTGTCACTGCATTCTATATTGTTTCGTGGGGAGGTAGGCAACTTGTTTAACAGATTTCCTAAAGGAACTGGAACTCTGTTTTCTGCATACAAGTACTTCCAAAGGAGTATTTTAAACGTGACCCCTGTTGACCCACCAGGACGCACTTAGAACTTGGAAAAGGTAAAAGGAGCAGTAATAGGACTGGCACTAGGGTGAGCCAAGAGAGGTGCAACTTTTAAGGAGCCCTCACCCTCAGGTTTGTGCAGGTGCTGCAGGTCCTGGCCCTGGGCAGTGAGGCCGTGTAGAGGCCAGGGGCATGGAACAGTACTGATCTCGCTGTTTCTTACCCTGACTTTGGCAAAGCTGAGCTCCCTAGAAGAAGTAATCACTAGGAAGCCTATACATAAAGGGGTTTATTGCAACATCATAGTAGCAAACCATCCCTAACTACTGCAATGCCCTGCCCTGGAGGAATTTGCCTCAGTAGAGCTATATGCAGCCATCAGAAATTTAGTTTATGAAGAAGCATAATCAAATGCATATGCTATAACGGATTTTTTAAGAAGCAGGAAAATTAAATAGTATAGAAAATATCATTACACTCAACATACACACACACATATATGCAAAACTATCAAAGGGGTTAAATCAGACTGTTAATGGTTATGTTTAGCTGGTAAGATCATGGGTGATATTTTCTTATTTTTTTGCTTTGCTACATTGAATGCCTTTTCTTTGAGGTTGTACTTTTACTATGAAAAGGATTAAAACCAGACGAAGATGTTTAGAGACCCCAAAAGATTATGGTGCCCTCTCTCCTCAAGTTCAATTATTTTAAATGAGACATTATAAATTATTAAACAAGTACAAGCAATTTCAACAGAGTTTGTGTTTTTTCCCCATGGTTTCTGCTTCAGTGCTTTCTTAAAAATGTCAAATGTTTAAAAAAAAAAAATGTGTTGCCTTTGCCCTCATTATTCAACCTACACACATGTTTAGCCTGCCTCTTGGATATGGTGGCACTAGGCAGGCTAAACATTTACTTTAAGTTTTCTTTTTTTTTTTTTTTAAAGGAAAAACAAGATTGTAGGAAATGTAAGGAAAGACATGTTGAAGCCGTGAGGGCTGTGTTGCACAGACGTGTAGCAGGGAGGTTGGTGGGGACGGAACGGAGGGCACGGAAAGCTGCTGCTGCGTGGAGGAAAAGGCCTGGGAGGGAGGAGGATCAGACTGGCAGACAGGAGAGAGAAGTGCAGCATCTCTGCTCCAGCCACACCTGCAGCCATGCCTGAAAGAACCAGCTCTAAAGTCCTGCCTGTTCCTCTCTACCACCCAGATTCAGCTGCTGCCCCGGGCCCTGAGCACCTGAGCCAGTGTCAGAACCTGACACTCTACCGGAGCTTCTGTGCCATGAAGTATGCCATCTATGCCCTCTGTGTGAACTCACACCAGCACACCCAGTGCCAGGAATGCAAAGACAGTCCCTCTGAGGACCTGGCCATGGCCACAGAGCCAGTGAATGATTCTGTCTCCTCAGGTACAGCGCCCCCATCCCTGATATAAGCTGGTAACAAGCTGTTCCAGAGTTCTTTACGTGAGAACTCTGGATCGAGAGGTGGCCCTTGGTTTTATTACACCCAGGAATCATTTCATCCGTTAATCAGCCTTCATTAATCAGAGACATGGAGAAAGCAAGTGATTTGCAAAGTTCTAATGGAGTCTGATCACCTAGTAGAGTGTTTTCCAAATGCTACTTTTTCTATAATCCACAATAAAAATAGCATTTCACATCACACTCCAGTTTGCACCTAGGAATATAATTTGTTTGTTTATATATTTATTTGTATATGTGTAAATAAGTGGTATATAAACTGAAATAAGTTTTAAGAAACGATATACTCACCCTTCCAAACAGAGCACACTCTTGATTATTTTTCTGTTGTATTTCATTTTTTAAAATGCAGCCTCTAAGTCAGTGTCATGGGTCACAGTTTCAGTGTGAAAGAACCTATTTCCTATACTCTCGTTTTTCTTAATAACTTACAGTTCTTTAACTTGCCTTGTGTGGCTGCTGGTCAGTTCTCTCTCCCTTGTAGCTTTAGAATAAACCTTCACCTCTGAGCATGGTCATTTTTGACCAGTGAGTATTTCTTAAGAGATCTAGATAGTCCTTGATCCCCTTTAGTGTTACAATGAGTGAAAATAGAATTGAGGAGTAAGGAGCCTGTATGCTAGAGTGCTTGTCAGAAATGAGGAATAATGTAATATTTAAAAAGCAGAAACAAAATAACAAGTGTTCAGTGAGCTGTACTTACAATTAAGGTAGTGAAATCTTTCTGCAAATCATGAAAAGACATCACTGAAGAGTCTCTTATTCTTCCGACTGTAACTGCAATTCCCTTAGTCATTAAAACATAAACAAATGAATCCTGGCCAGTGTGGCTCGGTTGGTTGGAGCATTGTCCTGTACACCAAAAGGTGGTGGGTTTAATTCCTGGTCAGGGCACATACCCAGGTTGCGGGTTCGATCCCCAGTCGGGCGTGGCAGCCGATCAATGTTTCTCTCTCACATTGATGTTTCTTTCTCTCTCTCTCTCCCTCCCCCCCTCCCTCTCTCTCTCCCTCCCCCTCTCCTTTCCTCTCTCTAAAAATCAGTCATTAAAAAAACACACAAAAATAAATGAGTTAAAGTTGTGAGAGTGTTTGAGTCTGAGTCTGGCAAGTAATGTTTCTAATGTCTGCCCTCTTCTCGGAAACATGCTCTTTAGGTGCTTCACATCTCTTCTCAACATACCTGGCCAGGTGTCAGCAGTATCTGTGCAGCGTTCCCGACTCTTTGTGCCTGGAACTTCTGGAAAACATCTTCTCATTGCTCTTCGTCACCTCTGTCGATCTCCACCCAGAGCCTCACCTGCCTGAGGACTATGCTGAGGAGGATGACGTTGAGGGGAAGGGCCCACTGGATCTGCAGTCCCCGCCAGAGAGCCCTCAGCACGTAGCACAGCCTGAAAGGAAGTCAGAACGGGGCTCCCTGGGAGTCCCCAGGAGCTTTGCTAATACAATTCCAAGCTATCTGAAGACAGAGCCCAAAGACAGTTCCCCAGGGCCTCACGGGCACAGTTTTTTGGACCTAAAGCACTTTACGAGTGGTGTCAGTGGGTTCCTGGCTGATGAGTTTGCAATAGGAGCCTTCCTCAGGCTCCTCCAGGAGCAGCTGGATGAGCTCAGCAGCCACAGCCCCGCTGAGGAGCCGAAGCTGCCAGGAGGCCAGGGCTGCCCGGGAAGCAGAGACGCACTGCAGAGCCGCCTGCACCAGTTTTCCAAGGTTCTCTCGGAGGCCCAGTGGAGATACAAGGTGGTGACAAGCAACCAGGGCTCAGGTGAGTGCAGGCAGCAGAACCAGTGGGTCCAGAAAGTGAGGATGGAGGAAAACCACAGGAACGTGGGAGAGGGATGAGTGCATGGGAGCCACACCGTACTCCAGTCATTTCACTATAGCAACTAATGTCAGAACCAGGTCTCAGAGCCCAGTCCAAATCTTCCCCCACCTGTTGCCCCAGGAGGTGGGTCAAATCAAAACTGATAACTCTGCCTCGTGACCCACTGGGTTTGCTGTTTCAGAGGAGCAACCTTCCCGAAGATACCGGCCCATTACCACACGGTACCCTAGTCTCCGCCGAGGTCGTCGGACACGAAGGAGCCGGGCGGGTAAGTGATGAGCTCTCCTCGTGCCTCGTTCCCACGCACCAGGCAAGTGGTGTGGTGCCGCTTGTCTAATATTCTGTAAGATGAAGCACGAGGTCCAAACAAGCAAACAAAAGTGATCTAAGATTATCCTAGCCCCACTCCACCAAGATAACCCTTGCTAACAGTTCCCTTGTAGAAATTTTCCACACAGTACAAGCATATATATCATTTCATAGATTCAGATGTATCACTGAGAACTGTAACTTTTTTCACTTATGGCCTTTTATATGTACAGATATATCATACTATATATTGACAACTTACTTTTTTCACGTATTTTAAAGGCTGCTTAATATTCCATTGTCATATGTACCCTTTTGTGGACATTTAAATTGTTTCTAATTTTTTTTTTACTATTATAAACACTGCTGTAGTAAACAACCCTGTACATATGTCTGTGCATACTTGTGTGAGTATAGCTATAGGATAAGACCCTATCAGTAGAATAGCAAGGTCAAAGATATGTGGATATAAAATAAAGATATTACCAAATTACCTTAAAAGAAGATGGACCAATGTACATTCCCACCAAATGTATATGAATGCCTATTTGCACATAATCAAATTTCTATTATCGTTTTTTTGGGGGTTTTTTTATCCTCACCCGAGGATATTTTTCCATTTATCTTCAAGTAGAGAGAGGGAGAGAAAGGAAGAGAGAGAGAGAAACATTGACGTGAGAGAGACACATTGACTGGTTGCCTCCCCCACAACCCCGACCAGGGCCGGGGACAAACCACAACCTTGTTATGTGCCCTTGGCTGGAATCGAACCTGGGACTCATTGGTCCACAAGCTGACGCTCTACTGCTGAGCCAAACCGGCCAGGGCGCTATTATGGTTTTTGGTGCTGGTTTTTAAATCATTAGCAGGGAATTCGTAAGAGTTTCCTATGTGCTAAGAATTCTAGGTATCTTGAGGGAAGTGAATGAAGCATATGTTAGAACTTTGCATTTAAAGTATTTATAATTTACCTGCAAAGATGGTTTACATGAAAAACTTAAACTGCACTGAGGCACTGCCTGAAAACAGAAGAAAACTCTTAAAAGGAGACCAGCACAGCCTACAAAAGTCAGAGAAACAGATTTGATGGAAAAGTTGGCTCTTGAACCAAGCTCAGAAGAATGAGAAGTCTCCAGCAGTGGCAATGAGAAAAGTGAGCCGTAGAGTGGAGGATATTATGAGAGAAACCTGGAACACTTCAAGGCTGAGTTGCTAAGTCCTTAAGCTGCTCAAATTAATTGGTTTGAGTCAAAAGGCAGAGTTTGCATCCACTTGACCCATCCTCCCCAAGAATGCACAAGCCATCTTTCCTGCAGCTGTATGTCCCTTTCCAGACAGTGAGCCAAGAAGACTCCCTTGCATAGGGCTGACATTACCCTCGAATGACCACACTAAGGAACAGTGAGCCTCCATTCACTAGGAAAAGCAGGTGCTGCTGTAGAAGAAGCAGTAGTGGTGGTAATTACCCATTATCCTCTCTCTCTAGCTTCCCAGATCTTGGTTTTCAAGCCAGCTGCTCACTTTCTACATTGTAAGGAGTTGATGGTTGATTTTCTCTCTTTTTCCCAACACCTCTAGATGGCCGGGACAGAGGTTCCAATCCATCCCTGGAAAGTACAAGTAGTGAGCTGAGCACAAGTACTTCAGGTATGGGGTTCCCAACCAGTTGCCAATTTCAAGCAGCTTTGCCCTGATAGGGAGTTGCCACACACCACGGTGTAAAAACCTGGACTAAGCAGTTCTTATTTATAAGATAAGTAAGTCCCGGGGATGTAACACACAGCACAGTGATTATAGTTAACAATACTGTATTGTATATTTGAAAGTTGCTAAGAGTAGATCTTAAAAGTTCTCATCACAAGAAAAAAAAAGTACAACCATGTGTGATGATGAATATTAGCTAAATTTTAGTGATCATTTCACAATATATCAAATCATTATGTTGTATACCTAAAGCTAATACAATGTTACATGTCAATTAAAAAAAAAATGTTTGGGCCTGGCCAGTGTGGCTCAGTGGTTGAGCATCGACCCATGCACCAAGAGGTCGCCGGTTCGATTCCCGGTCAGGACACGTGCCTGGGTTGTGGGCCAGATCCCCAGTGGGGGCATGCAGGAGGAGGCCAATCAATGTTCTCTCTCATCGATGTTTCTATCTCTCTCTCCCTCTCCCTTCCTCTCTCTCTCTAAAAAAAATCAATAAAGAAAAAAATGTTTGGTTCTATAGGTGGCCATATTTCAGTAGGGAAAGGGCTGTTCCTCTATCAGTTGAGTTACCCATCAGCAGAGAGAAATAGTTGTATAACTAAGAATGGTACTTAAATCTTCTATTCAAAGATGATAGCATAGGTTTGCCCTTCAATTGAGGAAAAATCAAGACCCATTTGTGCACCTTTTAAAAAAAGAAGCTTGAAGATATAAGAGTTTGGTGGGAGGTGACAGCAGTATAGCTTTTCCTCAATTTCTATTGCTTCCTTGGCCCCTACGTTCTGTGTCCCAACAGAAGGAAGCCTGAACACCATCATGTCTGGAAGGAATGAACTGGATGGCCGGTTGCAGCCCCAAACTCAAAGTTCCCTTATCCCTATGATGTTCTCCCCACCTGAGTCGCTGCTGGCATCGTGCATCCTCCGGGGGAACTTTGCAGAAGCCCATCAGGTGAGGGGCTGGGCAACGGGTATTAGTAGCCGAGGCCTCAGCTTGTTATAATAAAGAATGTGAAATCTGGCCTAGCTGGCGTGGCTCAGTGGATTGAGCATCGTCCCGTGGACTGAGAGGTCCCAGGTTCGATTCCCAGTCAGGGCACATGCCCGGGTTGCAGGCTCGATCCCCAGTAGGAGGTGTGCAGGAGGCAGCCGATGGATGTGTCTCTCTCACATCGATGTTTCTATCTCTCTCTCTCTCTAAGAAATAAATAAAAACATAATAAAAATAAAAAAAAGAATGTGAAGTCCGCCCCTAGTTGTCTGGAACCTGCTGGGCCTCAGGTAAAGCTGGATACACGCGCAACCAGAGCCACTTGGGAGCATCTAAGGGGCCACACCCAGCAGGAGAAACGGGAGAGTTTCCATGTCCAAGGCCAGACTGGAGGGGGCTTAAGCTGTTGAATGGTTGGTTGGTTTTCTTAACATAGACAGTGTTTTAACAGAGACTATTTAGCTATACTTTCACCATTTCAAACATGGAAATATTTTTCTTTCTTTCCTTCTAAGTCTTCTCTGAACACATACATGTTTTTACATAGTTAATAATCATGATGCAGACAATGTTTAATAAGAAATAGAATGCCAGTTCAATATACAAGTATAGGGGCTACCAGTCTAAAATGTTCATGTTGTCTGGGGAAAGTGCAAGAAGAAATCAGACAGACATACTCTCTCTGAGCTTCTATAACCTCATTTGAAAATTGGAGTTAAATATAATACCTGCTTGTCCTACCTCATGGGGATGTTAAGAGGATTCTGTACAAGCTGTGAGAAATATAAGAATCCTCTGCCATTGTTTAAATTTAATAGCATAGCCCTGGCTGGTTTGGCTCAGCGGTAGAGCATTGGCCCGTGGACCAATGAGTCGAAGGTTTGATTCCAGTCAAGGGCATGTACCTTGGTTGTGGTTTGTCCCCGGCCCTGGTCAGGGTCATGTGGGAGGCAGCCAGTCTGTGTGTCTCTCTCACATCGATGTTTCTCTCTCTCCCTCTCTCCCACTCTATCTGATAATAAAGAGAAAAATATCCTCAGGTGAGGATTAAAAATAATAATAAATAAATAAATAAATTTAATAGCATAAAACCTACCATTCTAATTTTTGAAACTCCGTCGGTATATTTATCACACTGTGCTCGTTCCTTAACATGTAGGTCAGAATTTTTCTTTCATATGAGTCCAGTTGTTGAGGGGTAAATCGAGGAGAAATCTAGATGATAGAAGACTCTTTCCTTAGCCTTCTCTGGTCATTTTAGGTCCTTACTTTAATGATAATGATAATTCTGACCATTGAGGGAGGATAGGACCCTCACCCGCCTTTCTTACACCAAATCCAGAGGAAGTCCACTGGTTCCCTGGTGCTTTACCCCCAGTGTCCTCACTTCCACTTTCTTTCCTAGGCCCTGGATCTTTTTTCTTTTTTTTAAATAAAAGCTTTATTTTTATAACCTGGTTATAGTATAAGCCATGCGTATTATAAGTAAATACCAAAAGCATTAACTAGAAAATAATATTACTTGTAACCCTATTGTCCGAAACCAACATTAAAGGTAAAGTATATTTTTTGCCATTACTTTTCCAAGATATGTGTGACTAAATAGCCAAGATTATTTTGAATTTAAAACTTTATATAATGCCTTTTTATCATTTGCCTTGTAACTGATTTAATGACCTTACAATAGGCTGATCAAATACCTACATTTGACTCTTCTCCTGTTACTCAACATCTAGATTATTTTCAACCTTGTGATAATAGTGCCAAGATTATCACCTTTAGGTATTAAGCCTCTTGAATTATTTCCTTAAGAAAGTTTCTCATGAAAATCACTGTCAAAGAATATAAACGTTTTTAAAGCTTTATGGATTGCCAAATTGCTTTTCAAAAAAGGTTGTGACAGTTCTTTTTACCACCACCCCCTGAGGATTTATTTTTACACTTTGTCATTGTGATAAATGCAAAATGGTATTAATATGACTTAAATTCCCTGGATTACTGAAAAGGATAACATTTTCCATCTGTGTATTAGTCATATGTATTTTCTCTTTGAAACTGTTCACATCTGCCAATTTTCTACTGGAGTTTTGGTGGCTTCGCTGGCTTGGGTAAGTTACTTCTGTATGTGATCTACCCTTCTGACATGCAGTGCTCTTCCCACCCTGCAGAGCAGATGTTTTAGGGCTATAGTCTAATGATGGGCAAGATCCTGTATCTCCAGATATTCCCCAACTCAGTGGGCCCACCACAGCCCACACTCCTCCCTCTCTTATGCCAGGTGGTGTTCATGTTCGACCTGAAGTCCTCGCCCAGCGCAGGAGAACTGATGTTCGTGGAGCGCTATCAGGAGGTGATCCAGGAGCTGGCCCGAGTCGAGCACAAGATTGAGAACCAGAACTCAGATGCGGGCAGCAGCGCCATTCGAAGAACAGGCAGTGGCCGCTCAACCCTGCAGGCCATTGGCAGCGCGGCAGCAGCAGGTCAGGCTTCCTTGTTGCCACCACAGGTGGTGAGGCAGCTGGGGAAGGAGGGTCTCAGGGGGAAAGCCACCATGTAATTATCTAGGGATTAAGTGTATTATTTTACTTCACCGTAAAGTGAAAAAGTTGTGTATAACTCTTTTGGCCTGCGATTCACAGGTGTCAATTCTCAGCCTTGGCTGCACTGCAAAAACTCATCCTTTCATTATTCCTCTGTTTTTCCCCCACTGTGCAACCCGCTTCCGTGCCTGCAGCCAGCCTGCAGGCAGCGGCCAGGCAGTGGTTCAGGGCCACAGTCTGCTCTGGCCTGGGGCCCCCTGGGCGATCTCAGGACACGGGCTGCCATAAATCCACACCTATGTGCTTTCTTGAAAGTGGATTCTTGTCCCGTTTTTCACATTATCGTACAGGTCTAGGCTGCATGTATCAAGTAGCATCACACGTTGCTCCTTCTCTATTCTCCCAGAAATGTTTGATAGCTATTCAAAAATATATATGCACTTCCTTTTTGCTTTTGATATAAGGGGGCTCTTACAACAAGTACTGTTTTCTACCTTGCTCTTTTCACAGTGAAATTCCGAGATCTTTTCTGATTAGCACACAGATCCACCTCATTCTTTCTCAGCCTCCCTTTAGAACCCATTTGGAAGAAGCCCTCACTCATCACATCCATTCTGAGTTTTTCTTGGTCTTCCTTTCCATGCCGTTGCCTTGATGCCATTACAGTGGGCTGCAGTGGGTACTCATATGCACAGACAAAGCCATTAGAATGGGCGGCAGTGGGTACTCATATGCGTAGACAATGCCATTAGAATGGGCGGCAGTGGGTACTCATATGCGCAGACAATGCCATTAGAATGGGCGGCAGTGGGTACTCATATGCGCAGACGAAGCCATTAGAATGGGCGGCAGTGGGTGCTAATAGGCACAGACGATACCCTGTGGAGAAGGACCTCAAACACTTTTTAAATAACTACTTTTCAAGATTAAAGTGGTATATAGAATTATTTTAACCTTTACTTTTACTCCACTGCCGGGTGTCCAGGGATGGTATTTTACTCCATCTCTGACGTGACCGACAAGCTGCTCAGCCCCTCTGGAGACCCCATCCCCATTCTCCAGGAGGACTTTTGGATAAGCAGTACCCTGGTGGAGCCCACTGACCCCCTGAGGGAGCTTCTGGAAGACCTCAGCCCCCCCGCCATGGCTGCCTTTGACCTTGCTTGCTCTCAGTGCCAGCTCTGGAAAACCAGCAAGCAGCTCTTGGAAACGGCTGAGCGACGTCTGAACAGTAGCCTTGAGAGCCGGGGTGAGTGTGCTTCTGTGGCTTCATTCCTTACTTTTCAAACGGATTTCTGAGATACTTGAGAAACTGTGCAAGAAGAAAGTACTTACTGAGGAAGGAGGGACAGGGAGAACAGGTTAGATAATTTCCTCGTGTCCAGTCTGCAGGCATAAATGCAGTCTATTGAAAGCCTCCCCTTCTTACTAGACATAGCAATCTGCAGCGGGTTGGGGAAATTCTTTTCTGATTTATGGATAAAGTCAAGGAATAAGTAAACATTCAAAAATGGTGTAAATGGAATTTGTGTCTTTAGACAGCATTCCCCCTCCTGAGTGAACCCCTATACCCTATAATCCGGGGGTAGTCTTGAGTTTGTAAATCAGGTATAAGGGGAAACTAGGTGCACCTCTGTTGGAGGGGGGACTGTACCTTGAGGTAAATGACATCAAAATGTGTACATGGGCTTCTTGGAAGAATGAAGGTAGAAGAATGTGAAGACAGAATTAGGCAAAGTCCACACACCAAACATTAGGACTGACCAGTGAGGGAGAAAGGAGCGTGTTCTCTCTCAGTGACATGGAGGGAGGAGTAGCGAACAGGTTGCACTGTAAGCAGCCGCGCCTAGGTTCAGGGATTCCCTAGGGAACTCACCGGACTCGGCATGTAGCCAACTCATGACTAAGATCTATTTCAGCAAAAGGATACAAAGCAAAATCAGCAGAGGGAAAAGACTCATGGGATAGTCTGGAGAAACCTAGACAAAAGGCTTCCAAGAGTCCTCTCCCTGTGGAGTCACACAGGACGGGCTTCATTCCTCCAGCAATGAGTTGTGACAAGAGTGAAATATCGTCCACAGGGAAGCTCATTAGAGACACAAGGCCCAAGGTTTCAATGGGGGCTGGTAACAAAGGCACCTCTACCCACTGTGTTCCACAAGTCCAGAGTCTCAGAAGGAAAGTGGTATGGGCACAGTGAGCCGCTCTCATCATTTAGGGAAAGTTTTATGTCAGTATAGGAAACCGTTTGCCTGTCAAGTTCATGGATGCTGGCCAACAGCCAACCTTGCAAGCAGGCCTTCCTAAGGATAGAAGTCTCCGGCCTGCTGTGCTAACTCTTTTCTGCACACAGCTCCAGATCGCTTCTGAGTGGCTGGTGGAATGTCCTTCAGTGTTCATCTAGTCCTTCTAAGAAAGTATACTGTGGCCCTGGCCGGTTTGGCTCAGCGGTTAGAGCGTCGGCCTGCGGTCCAGAGAGACCCGGGTTCGGTTCCCGCTTAGGGCACGTACCTTGGTTGCGGTTTGTCCCCGGTCGTGCGGGAGGCAGCCACTCGATGTGTCCCTTTCACGTCGATGTTTCTCTCTCTCTCTCTCTCTCTCTCTCTCTCTCTCTCTCTCTCTCTTCCTCTCTCTCCCTCCCACTCTATCTGAACAAAAATGGAAAAATGTCCTCGGGTGAGGATAAAAAAAAAAAAAAAAGAAGAAAGTATACTGTGGCACACGCAGTTCTTTTGGGAGAAAAATTCCCCGCTCCCTCATCTAGCACTTATATTCTAAAATGAAAGGAGATATTATTCAAACTGTTAGTAGCTGAAATGGTTTCAGGTTAGTCAATTAGAAATTAATTTAGTGCCTATTGTGTCTCCAGATTATCCCAAGTATCTTGGGGTAGAGGAGAGGTATAAGGAGTCATCTCTGTTCATAAAGTTGTTCATAGTCTAGTCGGGGTGTCAAGAGCCTACTCAAAGCAGTTAGAGAAGACAGATATGGTCTGGGGTCAAGTCCTGAGCTGAGGGCAGTACCAAGGCAAATCCACAAGAAGTGCCTGATTGGCCTGGAACAGTGCTTCCACTGGAGGGCCAGATTCTTGCCCCCGCCCTGCTGACTGCTGAGGCACCTTGCAGGAGGTAGCCCTGGAACCTCGGGCATAGAAAAGCCAGGTATGCTGGTTGTCACCCAAAATGGCACAGCATATATTTCCTCCTCAATATTGGAGAAGATAAAACTGTACAGTTGAATACAGAACTGAGTGCCAATCTCTGAAAGTACCTTATTTTTTCTGCATTCTCTCTTCCTTCATCTGCTCCCAGGTCGACGGCTGGACCACATCCTCCTCAGTGCTGATGGCATTCGAGGTTTTCCGGTTGTTCTTCAGCAAATCAGTAAGATTCTCAATTATTCACTTGTGTCAGTCGGACCAACTAAGTCAGGTGAGTTGCTTTTCTCCCTTTCTTTTTCTCCCAGACTCAGAACATTAGGTCAGCATCAGACTTCCCTTTTTCTTCCTCATTTGCTTTCCGTAGAGAGTGTAGAAGAGAAAGGAGGAGTTCCTCCGCGGTGCAGCATTGCTGAGCTGCTCCAGATGTGCTGGCCCAGCCTGACCGAGGACTGTGCTGCCAGCCACGCCACCCTGTCCCAGCAGCTGGACCAGACCCTTCAGTCGCTGAGAGAGGCGCTGGAGCTGCCAGGTACCCGCCCCAGTATGGGAGCAGATGAGGACTGAACTAGGGAGAGGAAACACTTTGGAGCAGAGGCTTAGGACTTCAGCAAAGAGCCCTACTAGCCCTCTAATTAGCCAGTTCATGGCTCATGACTAATTCCACCTGTTCCCCTGCCTCTCAAGTGAAGAGATGGTTAACACTCCATTACCTGATACATCTCTTATTCCTAATGAGCAATACACCCCGAAGTTAGTAAATATTGATCAACCCTTCCCCAAAAGATTGATGTGCCCTTCATAAAGCCATTCCAACCCCCAAGACACTGGGGTGAAAACAGAACCATCCTCCTCGATTTCTCCAGACTCAAAGCTCTTCCTGGCTGGAAATCACTTGTACATGCGACCAACTTGGGATTTTGTAGCTGCTTTGTAAGTGTAGCACCCAAGCTGTGGGAGGCCCCACGCAGTGTACCGAGGCCCAGTTCACATAATCGTGTTGGAAATTGACCCAAAGCTGGATGCACAGAATAAAACCTACATCCTTTCTGCCATTACTCCTCTCAGAGCCCAGGGGTACTCCACTCTCATCCCTGGTGGAGCAGGCGGCTCAGAAAGCTCCGGAGGCAGAGGCCCACCCTGTGTACATCCAGACTCAGCTCCTCCGGAAGAACCTGGGCAAACAGACCCCAGCAGGCAGCAGGCAGACTGACTACCTGGGCACCTTCTCCAGTTACTGCAGCACCCTGGCTGCAGTTCTTCTTCAGAGTTTGCGCTCTGAGCCTGGTAAGCAGCGATAAAAAGGAAACAGAGTCATGACTGCAACAGAGTCTGCAAGTGTTTAGAGCAAGGAAGAGGAAGAGGAAGCTCTTCTCAGTTAAGAGCTTCTGGGCACAGCATTAGCCAAGGACTCTAGATTTTAAGGTCTTCCCTTATTCTTCTGCGTTTTATTCATCTTTGGCTCCCCTATACCTAGTACAGAGCGAGCATTGCATGGACCTGGGTCATGTTAGATGAACAGGGTGAGCTGTTTGCGGCCAGACCTGCCCACCGAAGTTTTCTGTGGTTGGAGTCTTTAGAGCCGTTGTAAGGCACAGACAAACTTGTGGTCAGGGTCATGTTGAGAATACCCTTTACCTAAACAATGTCAACAGAAGGGCTTTCATTGTAGCCTTCGTCTTGACACCACTTTTTTTATTGGTTCTGGAATACAGGGCTCCGAACTGTTGCTGCCTGTGGTACAGACAAAGGTCACTTTCTTTACCTTTGCAGATCACGTGGAGGTCAGAGTAGGAAATCCCTTTGTTCTCCTGCAACAGAGCTCTTCCCAACTGGTGTCACACCTCCTGCTGGAGAGACAAGTTCCGCCTGACAGGTAGGAGCTACCCAGTGGGAGTCTTCCTAATTGTTTCATCAAGGAGCCTGAGGGCGCCTTGGGGTTGTGCTCTGGTTCAGTATAGGGAGTGGGATTCCTTCTAGACTTTGCCCTTGATTTACATTTACTCTTATACAGCTGCCTTCAAATTCAGTGTGCCTCCTTTCTCTCTCTGCCACCACTAAGATTCACATCACAAATATGAAATTAAGGGGAGAATCTTCACTTAGGAATAGGCCAACATCCAAAAATTAGATAACACATTAGTTGGCTAGGCTATAGAAACACAAGCATTCTCATAGACTGCTGGTGGGATATGAAGGGGTACACGCCCCTGTGGGAAGGCAGTTTGTCCATATGTACTAAAATTACAAATGTATATATCCTTTGACCTGGAAGTTCACATTGGGGAATTTATCCTGCAGCTTTATTATGCATATTGAAAATGATGTATATACGTCATTTTATTGCAGCCTTATATGTAACAGCAACAGATCAGAAAAATCCGTTGTCCACTAACAGGAGACTAGTTAAACTATGGTTCATCCCCATAATGGAAAACTATGTATGGTAAAAAGAAATGAGAGGCCTCTCTGTAGAGGGATATGAATAGATAGCGCTCCAAGATACATTATTAAGTAAAAAAAACAAAGGACAGAGCAGTGTTAATAGGCTACATTTTGTGTTTAAAAAGAGAGGGGGACAGTTAAAGAGCCCGCATGTACATTTGCTGGTGTGATCATAAAGGAAGACGGAGGTTCAGCGATGGTGCCTGTGCACTGAGGCTCTGCATTCCCTCTGCTTCTCTCCCTCCAGGCTGGCAGCCCTCCTGGCCCGAGAGGGTCTCGGCCTCAGTGTGCCTCAGGTCATCGTCAGCTGCTGCTGTGAGCCCCTTGCCCTTTCCTCTTCCCTGCAGAGCCAGCAGACATCATCTCTCCTGACCCACCTGGGCGTCCTGGCCCAGCTGCACACCTCCCGCTGCCTGGAGGACCCCCCACTTTCTACACAGAGCTCCCCAAAGACAACTGAGAACCACACATCAGAGAAAAAGCCCAACTCCTCCCCAAAAGATTCATCACCCTCAGCCCTCACCTCCTCTGCCTTGGCCTTCCTTAAATCCCGCTCAAAGCTGCTGGCTACAGTAGCCTGTCTGGGGGCTTCCCGGGGATCCAAGGTCACCAAGCCCAGCTTGTCATGGAAGGAGCTTCGTGGCCGCAGGGAGGTACCTCTGACCGCAGAGCAGGTAGCCCGGGAGTGTGAGCGCCTTCTGGAACAGTTCCCTATGCTTGAGGCCTCCCTCCTGGCTGCCTGGGAGCCCCTCCGAGGGTCCTCCAAGCAGGAGCAGAGTCTGGCAGCGAGCCTCTGCGGCCAGGCTAGTCTCTCCACTGTCCTCCTGGGCCTGCATTCTCCTGTTGCCGTGGATGTGCTCACAGACGCCTTCGAGGAAGCCCTGGTGGCCAGAGATTGGCCCCGGGCCCTTCAGCTCACTGAAGTGTACGGGCGAGACATGGACGCCTTGAGCAGCATACAGGATGCGGTCCTGAGCTGTGCTGCAGCATGTGGTGAGCAGAAAGCTACGCCTCCCTCCTTCACTAGTGGGAATGACATTTAGCATTCACCGAGTGTGTCATCACCTTTGACCCTCACAATAACTCTAGAGGAAGGTGGCACCAAAAGGTAGGAAACTTGCCCAGGAAAGTAAATCGTGGAGCAGTGCTGAAAACCTAGGTCTGTCTAACTTTAGAACATATACCCATAACCAGTATTCTCAGCCCTGCATATCAGAATCATTGGAAAATTCTATAAACCACAAGTATCTGAGCTCCATCCCCAGAAGCCCCAGATGGAAGTTAGGTAAATGTTTACTTTAAAACAGGGGTCAGAAAATTTTTTCTCTTAAGGGCTTTGAAGGCTATAGAGTCTCAGTTGAAACTATTCAACTCTTCCACTGTAGCATGAAAGCAGCCATAGAGAGGGGGGTGTATGTGTGTCTATGTTCTTATTGATTTTAGATAGAGGAAGGGAGAGGGACAGAGAGAGAGAAACAACTGTTCAATCAGCTGCCTCCTGTGTGCCCCCTACTGGGGATCAAGCCTACAACCTGGGCATGTGCCCTGACCAGAATGGAACTGGTGACCTCTCGGTGCATGGTACAATGCCCAACCAAATGAGCCACACCAGCCAGGGCAAGCGTGTCTATATTTTAATAAAACTATTTATAAAAACAGACTGTGTGTTTGTTTGGTAACCCCTACTTTAAAAGCTCTCCAGGAGCCCAGCTGGTGTGGCTCAGTGGTTGAATGTTAACTCATGCACCAAGAGGTCGCCTGTTCGATTCCTGGTCAGGGCACATGCCCAGGTTGTGGGCCAAATTCCCAGTGGGGGACATGCAGGAGGTGACCAATTGATGTTCTCTCTCATTGATGGTTCTATCTCTCTCTCCTTCTCCCTTCCTCTCTCTCTAAAAATCAATTTAAAAAAATGAAAAGCTCCCCAGGAGATTTTGATGTGTGACCAAAACTGAGAGACAATGACCCACCACACTCCACTAGGAGAGCGAGATTGGGCCTGCTGTCGTGAAAGGTTTCTGGGTAGAGGGGCTTGGCTCCCTGCGGGAAAGAGAAAATCCGTCCTTGAGAAGGGGGAAGAAATCACTGACTGACTGGTTATGCAGTCTTCTCTGCTTGGAGTCTGTTTGTCAACTCTGAGATGGGTGTGGGAGAGAGAGAGATCTACCAATAATGACAGAGGATGCTGAAGGAGTGAAACTAGTTTACCTGAAATAACTTTCAAGTAGTTATGTATGGCACAGAGTAGAAATTGTAGGGAAAACTAAAAGTTCACGGACTCACTGAGTCTGAAACATTTCTGTGTTTCAGCCCATCAGAACATGGAGAGTTTCATCTGTTCTGTCTTTTCTCCCTTCCTTCCTTCTCTCTTTCTTCCTTCCTATTTCTTGCTCTCTTTTCTCCTTCTCGTCCTCTCTCTTCGAAAAGTCTCATGACTCTGATTAAGCTTTCATAAAGAGAAACATAGGCGTATAACACTTCTCCTTGCCATATAGTAGTGGTTCCAAGTGTAAAAACTAGTTAAGGTCAGATGATTTTAAGGATCCTCCAAGCTCTTGTTTCATGAAATTGAACTAAGCCCTTCTCTTAAGAAGTAACCTGGACTCTGGAGCTCTTCCAGTGCCAGGCTTGCTGCCTCTGGGCATCTTTTTGTTCTGCAGACGAAGAAGGTTGGCAGTACCTGTTTCCTGTGAAGGACGCATCTCTGAGAAGTCGGCTGACCCTAAAGTTTGTGGATAGGTGGCCCCTGGAGTCGTGCCTGGAGATCCTGGCCTACTGCATTTCAGACACAGCTGTCCAAGATGAACTAAGGTGTGAACTACAGAGAAAGCTGTCGGAGCTGCAGGTGTATCAGAAGGTATGGACCCTGGCATCAAGAGAAAGGAAATGGACACCCTGTTACCAACTCAAGCTAGTCTATTCTTATGTGATGGTGGATTTTAGGAAACGGAAAATCTACGCCTGGCTTTTGCTTTGCACCTGACTTATATTCTTAGGTGAACTTCGAGGAAGCCTCCTGCCTAGTTCCTCTTTCATTTACTCTTATAATTTTAAATATATATGCATCAAACAAGGATAAGAAAAATAACACTGGGTGATGCCTTAGGGTCCAAAAGCGGTTTACAGTTGTAAGTACACGAAGCACAGAGTTTATTCTTGTATTGTTACTTATTAATTATTATATTATTTTCCATACAAACAACTATAAACCTACTTTTGCCCCACCCTGTATATTTGAGCTTTGTGTTTGTTTTATGTCCATTGTGTTTTTTTGTTGTTATTCTTAAAGAGTTTTAATTTTATTTATTTATTTTGGAGAGAGAGAGAGAAACATCTATGTGAGAAACATCGATCAGCTACCTCCTGCACACCCCCTACTGGGGATCAAGCCCACAACCCAGATCATGTGCCCTGACCTGGAATCGAACCTGGACCTCTCAGTCCATGGGATGACACTCAATCCACTGAGCTACACCAGCTGGGCCTTCAAGAGTTTTTATAGAGCTTATCTCATAATATGTCTTTTTTAAAGATTGTTTTAAATCTCAGCTAAATTTCAAGAGCCATTTTGAAAAGATGCATGAAAATGACAATTTCAAAAGTGAAAGATTCTTGCAGGATATGTGTTACATTCAAGATCAAGAGGCTCAGGGAGACAGATTAGGTGATAACAAGTATAACATATGTGCTAATTTCCATGCATACTTGGAATTGAACAGAATCCAGAGCACCTCCAGCGAAAGGCAGGTGAAAATGGCAAGTGAGAAAGATTTTCTTTCCACTCTTGCTCAGCAGTTTCCATGCAGAGCTAAATGCTGCATGAAAGGTGATCCCACAGAGCATTCAAGCCAGCAGAATATCTTGAGTAGAGTTTTGAGATGGAGGAGCATGGGACAGATGAAGCCAGAAGGGTGAACAAGCTGTAAAGTTCTGAGAAACCTCTGAGAATTGTCCTCACAAGTGAAAGACCCCAATCCTGCCCTCCCCACCTAGTCTGTGCTCCCTGATTATGCTTCCCTGATAGGTTCACTTTCCTCTAAACAATCTTGGCCCCTTTTGCTCCAGTTCCTCCTCTCTCCTGGAAAGTTATGACAGCCTGACTTTGGGACAGAGACCTAGGGATGGCTCATCCCTGGAGACTCCAATGCCTCATTCATGGAGGAAGAAGCTGCATTGTTGTTTGACAGCTTATCCTGTCTTTCGGTAGATCCTAGGTTTGCAGGCTGCCCCAGTGTGGTGTGACTGGCAGACCCTGAGGAACTGTTGTATTGAGGACCCATCAGCTGTCATGAACAAGATTCTAGAAGCAAAGGTACCATTTTCCTGGGTGGTATTCCCCTCCCTCCTCCTTTCAGAGTTAGAACTCTCTGGCTAGTTGCGTAGACCCTCTTCCCCCTTATCAGTGCCCACATTTTTTGTAACTACATCACATTCTTTTTTCTTTTTTGTGTTTGTGTGTGAATTTATCAATATACAGAGAAGTATAGAAATAATAACAGTTGATGCTTTTGTACTATCACCTTGTGTTCATACAAGAGATTTTCCACACTGTATGTACGGGTACAGGATGTACATGCAGCGGTGGAATTGCTGTGTCATTGGGCATGAGCATCTCACCTTCACTGAGGCGTTGCCAACTGCTCTTCAAATCAGTTGCCCCAGCTATACCCCCACTCAGTTCCTATTGCTCCATGTCCTTACTCAACTTTTCACTTTTTGCCAATAGGATGGTATCTCGTTGTTTTAATTTGCATTTCCATGATTAGCAATGATCTTGAATATGTTTTCATGTGTTTATTAGACATTTGAGTGCTATATAGAATTTACCTTTTAAGAAGCTGAAATGCCATAGTTCAAAATGTAGATATGCTCATTCAGATGTTCAGTCATCCAGGAAACATTTATCAAATACCTACTATTTGCTAGGCACTATGCTAGATGGTGGTGAAACAAAGATGATTAATTTGGCCCACAACCTGGGCCTGTGCCCTGACCGGGAATCGAACCGGTGACCTCTTGGTGCATGGGTCGACGCTCAACCACTGAGCCACACCGGCTGGGCTGCTTCGATCATTTTCATAACTTACCTTGCCACTCTAGTCCTTTGAATTTATGATCCCCCTTTAATCCTGTAGTGAAGTTCCCATCAGCACTTACCAAACTTTCTGGGACTTTAGCAGACTCAAGATTGTGGGGGGAAATCTGGCAAAAGCCAGATGAGTGCCAAGGCCAGTCATTTAAAGGGATTGAAGGTGTGTGTGTGTTTCCTTCCAGGAATATGCACTGTGTGAGGAGTGGGGCTGCCTATACCCCATTCCAAGAGAACATTTAATCGGCCTGCATCAAAAGCATCTTCTTTACCTTCTAGAAAGAGGAGATCATGAAAAGGCTCTGCAAGTAAGCCTCCAACTTTTCCCCTTTTGGTGGGGCACTGGGGTCAGGAAGGTTAGTCAAATCAGATGGCTTTGCTCCTGCTTAATTCTATGCAAATATTTGCAACCTCAGATCTGCCCCTTCTTGTCCTGCAGGAGCTGGTTATAGTCTGCATCTTGAGCAGAGATGCCTAGCCATACATTAGGTACCAGAGGGGCAGCTGGGTCCAGGATTCCACTGAACTCTGGTCCTGTCAAAGCCATCATTTGTGAAGCTATGGGGGCGATGAGAAAAATGAGCACAGAGAAGGGGTTAGTCCAGAATGAATAAATGTTTTGTTCTTAAACAAAGCAAGGCTGGGCTAAGTTCTTCTACAGGCTTTACCTTTCTCCTTTCTCCTCTCCCCTTCCCCTGAAACAGCTTCTGCGAAGGATTCCTGATCCCTCCATGTGCCTTGAGGTCACAGAGCAATCCCTCGACCAGCACCCTAGCTTGGCCACTTCTCACTTCTTGGCCAACTACCTCACCACCCACTTCTATGGAAAACTGACTGCTGTTCGACACCGTGAAATCCAGGCACTGTACATGGGATCCAAGGTAAGGAGGAAAAGCGGGTATCGGGAGAGCACACCTGAGGGAGAGACTGCTGGCCCAGCTCCCGCTGCAGAATTTGCTCTGTCAATGGCTCTTCTTCCAGGCACCTGCCTTCTTTGGCCTGTGCTATATAAAATCTTTATCTTAACAGCCCACCTTATCCTAGCTGAGTCCCTTAGGACTTGTCATTCTCTTACTTCCCCACCTCCAAAGTGAATTTTATCTGGTCCTCTTAGGTTCTCTTTATGCTTTCCCTGGCATCTGCTATATCAATTCTGACCATGTGTTAGAATCACCTGGACTTTTTAAAAATACCAGTAGTTGACCTCCACCCCCAGATCAATTAAAACTGAATCTCACCCTGGCCAGTTTGGCTCAGCGGTTAGAGCATTGGCCTGCGGACCAGAGTCCTGGGTTCGGTTCCTACTAAGGGCACGTACCTTGGTTGCAGTTTGTCCCCAGCCCCGGTTGAGGTCATGTGATGGCAACCAGTTGATGTGTCTCTCTCACATCGATGTTTCTCGCTCTCTCTCTTTCCCCCTCTCTCCCTCCTGCTCTATGTGAAGATAAATGCAAATATGTCCTCGGGTGAGGATTAAAAAAAAGAAAGAAAGAAAACTGAATCTCTTGCAACAAGGCCTGGCTGTCTTCCAAAGGGATTCTGATTGATAGAGGGTTAATTGTCTAGGTAATATGATGAAGTAATAGGCCCTTACCTTTGATACATAACCTAGGAGACACTAATAGAAAAAAAATTATTATAAACTAGAAAAAGTAAGCCAGTGAAGGAATGTTTGGGGAAAGATGGGGCCCCCTGACATTCTTCTAACAATTCTGATTGGCAGTCAGACATACTGCCCACAAATAGAGTGTGTGCTGGGAGAGCCATGAATATGACCACTGGCCCACTTGGTAAGAGTTCAACTGAGCCCTGGCCAGTTTGGCTCAGCGGTTAGAGCGTCGGCCCGTGGACCAATGAGTCGCAGACCTTGGTTGCAATTCGTCCCTGGCCCTGGTTGGGGTCGTGCAGGAGACAGCCACTCGATGTGTCCCTTACACGTCAATGTTTCTCTCTCTCTCTCCCTCTCTCTCCCTCTCTCTCCCTCCCACTCTATCTGAACAAAAATGGGGGAAAAAATGTCCTTGGGTGAGGATAAAAAAAAAAAGAGTTCAGCTACATAAAATGTTCCTAAAGAAGATACATCTCTTTTTTTTTTTTTGATGCACTGTACCTAAATGGGGGACTCCTTGAAAACTGGCAGTGAGCAGAGCCATTGAACATATTTCAAGCCTAGGGATAACAACCTCTAGAAGTTTAACCCTGGCCGATTTGGCTCAGCGGTTAGAGCATTGGCCCGTGGACCAAAGAGTCCCAGGTTCAGTTCTGGCCAAGGGCACGTACCTTGGTTGTGGTTCGTCCCCGGCCCCGGTTGGGGTCATGCAGGTGACAACCAATTGATGTGACTCTCTCACATTGATGTTTCTCTCTCTCTCTTCCTCCCACTCTGTCTGAAGATAAATGTAAAAATATCCTCGGGTAAGGATTAAAAAAATAATAATACAAGTTTAGAGTAATCATTTACCTGTGGGACACTGGAAGTGCCAGGTTAGGCAATCCACTGCTATCACCTTATATTACTCACTCTAATAAAGCCTCAAATGGATAGAGCTCAACCATGCCTAAAGGTCACCTGTAGGCAAAACCCACTCCTGAGCCTGCTTTTGACATCAAGATTTATTGGTACACAAATACATGGGTTCACTTACAAGTTACTATGGCTGTTTGCCCACTGCCCTGGCAGAGTTGAGTCATTGCAACAGAGGCTTTATGGCCCACAGAGCCCAAAGCATTTACTATCTGACCCTTTACAGTAAAAGTTTGCTGACCCCTTCTCTAGATTATAAATGAGGTACTTGAAGCATACTTCTTTTTTTTTTTTTTTTTTGAAGACTTTTTCTATTTTTCTATTGATTTGAGAGAGAGACAGAGACAGAGACAGAGAGAGTCATCAATCGGTTGTCTCCTGTACTCGCCCCCACCTGGGATTGAACCCATAACCTGGGTATGTGCTCTGACCGGCAGTCGAACCTGCAACCTTTTGGTGTATGAGACGACACTCCAACCAATTGAGCCACACTGGCCAGTGCTGAAGTGTACTTGATTGCCGCCTGGAGGATTTAGATAGGAGTCCAGCCTTGCTTCCTAAAAAGACTGCTAGCCA